>JAEMON010000001.1:55653577-55676844 GCA_030264115.1 Lygus lineolaris
TTGAAAAACATTAGTTACCGAAGAAGAAGTAAGTACCTACCTACCTATTTATGTGGGGATGCTTCGTAATAGTCTAGAAAATTACGAATTTATGGAACTCCAGAGCTTATTCCACTCCAGTGCCATCTAAATACTTCATGAAATTATAAGCTTCTATCGTTTTCGTATCCATATCTCTTTCCCAAGTGATTCTGTAAAAAAAATACAGTTGAAAAAGACTATCTCCCATGAAGATATTATCTCCTCCAGGGGATACCCGGAATAGATTGTTTCTTTCCACCATCTATTTTCGGGAATAGGCCCCCAGGAATAAGTATACATACCAGTAATTCAGTACTGAAGAAAGGATAATCAGGAAAACATTGGGTTCAAGGTACATGAAGTTAAACCAGTATTACACCTACCTTGAGGTCATCACTCTTCGGCGACATGGAAGAAGGAAGAATCTTTCATGTCGTCGTCTGGCGCACAACTGAAATGATCCGGTCTTGTTCCAATGCTATAATAGAATATAAGCTCGATTCATGCAGCATGAGTTGATGAGCGAATTTTCAAAGAATAATTTTAACCGATTTGGTGGGTGATTCTTACAGGAAATTTCACGCTGATTCCGAATGTTCCTGTTATGAAATTTGATAATGATCATAATGCTAAGCTCGAATAAACTCGGGGGACCGGTCGTAACCTTGGGGAAAACCCAGAAGCCGCGGGTCAGCAACCTTCCTGACCTCCACTCTAGACGGGGAGGTGAGGTGGAAGGAGTATTATAAGGAACAGACCCTTGGCCTGTGGATCATTCCTTCGGCAAGTCCTCAACCAGAAAATACCTATAAAATCTGTGTTGTCCTTTGCTATACCTATCTCTCGGTAAATACGCTAAGACAATTTCATTTTATTTCTTAAGAAGTAAAATCTGCTCCCGAACCAAATATGTAGTGACTAGGTGTATACTGTACCCTTTCGTGTGACGTATGATGATATCGCACATCCGGAATGGTTGACTATGGTAATAACTTATTACCATAGTCAACCATTCCGGATGCGCGATATCATTATAAGCAGGGTTTGTACTGTTTTAAACATTTGTTTAAAACATTCGTTTTAAACAGTGTTTTAAACACATTTTTGGGAAAAGGGGTGTTTTAAAACATTTGTTTTAAATTGTTTAATACTGTTTATGCCCTTCGTGAGTTGTTTCAAACTGGACGTGTAGGAGTTAAATGACATTGACCTCATGAGAAATGAGCAACAAAAAACATAATAGGTACAACAGATTTCCATCGCCATTCGCCAGTAGTCAGAATGACAAGTTAGATACCTACCAGCTACCACCAGCCTGGAAATTCTTGGAAGTAGAAATGAACTTGGTTTTGTTCCTTTGTTCTTGTTCGAACTTCTGGAGTTCCGGAGAAATTTACCAATGAGTCATTTTTTCATTTGAATGGTGAATTCGCTATAAATTCACCTCCCCGTTCTGCAAGAGTCAATGCATTACGTACTCCCCTGCATATTTTTTCTTGTTCCTAGTCCCTATTCCTAATCAGTTCTATGAAACTCATAGTCGTTTTTACTATGAAAGTATGAATCCCTCTCTTCTTCATTGGTTGATAATACTGGATCTTCCCCCGAAGAATCCAGTTGCGTTTTGTCTGCCGTTAGCTAGAGGTACCTACCATGTCTTTGGCTAGTGGGAGGAAAAAAGATGATGTGTGGGACAATTTTGAGGAGGTACCACCTTCGGGAACCGGGAACACAAACGCTGCCATAGTGCTTGATGAGCGATCTTTAAACACTTGTTTAAAACCATGTTTAAAACAGTTTTAAACAATCTCAAAAAACCTTTGTCTCACAGAGGAAAAAAACGTTTTAAACTGTTTTAAACAAAAAAACTTTTTTTTGTATTTAAATGAAAAAACTGTTTTTTTCCAACCCTGGTAATAAGCCACTTTTAGCGAATTTTCGAAGAAAATGAAGCTATTGCAATGGCTTCAAAATTGTAGAAATGCACATTTTTGAAAATTTTCTTCATGGAAATCCGTTTCAGACCATTCTAAAAGGAATCCTGAAATTATTATATACCTATATATATATATACCTAATATGTATCGATATTTATGTTTATAAATGAATAAATGAATGAATGAATGATATATATAATATATGTTGTTTAGTTGATTGGGAATGAAGTACACAAATATAAAACTTACGACTCGTCTGAACGTTTCGCACTCAGCGTCATCGGCAGACTGATGATCCTGGTAGTTGTCCACTACCACGAAGATAGATAGGGGTGGGGGGGGGGTAAAAATAAACTAATTACGATAAGTGAGAAAATAAATAAATTAGGAAAAGTCAGAATTTAAAAAAAAAATTGAAAAACTTGAAAAAACAGAGATTATGGGCCCTAAGTGTAGGTGTTCAACCCGGGCGGCCGGTTCGCACCTAGGACCCAAATATGGGCATCCTCAGTCCCCACAACCTTCGGATCAGGCGTTGAAAGAGGCAAACATTTCAGGATCCTCACCTGGTAGCAATCATTGAAAGAGACCTGATGCGCCTCGAAGGCATGTCGACCTGCAGGCAGCTCTGAGTTCAGTCTCACGGAAGCTCGGTGGTTGTTTATGCGGAGGTGCAATGGCGTCGTAGCTTTACCAACATAAAATCCTTCGCAGTGCCCGCAGAGCAACTCGTACACGCAGTTCGTGGATGTGCAGTCAGCTGATCCAACCACAGAATATAAATTTGGATTGTGAGAAGAAGAAAACTTATCATCCTCTAGAACCAGACCGCAAGACTGACACCTTCGGCGATTACACGGGTGCAATCCCCGTTCCCCAGGAGCATCCGATGTAACACGACCCACTCGGTGCGATAAAATATTGCCGACATTATTTGGTCGCCGATATGAAATTCCTGGTTGCATAGCAGATATCTCTCGAGTTTGGGCATTATTCATCAAAATTGGATGCAGGTCTTTCATTATCCTGTGGACTCTATGGACTCCTGGGAAGTAGAGAGTGGTTAGGTACACCCGGTCTGGACTCCTACGCTGCTGCGGCGGATGGTGGTCAACATGGGCCGGAACGATTCGCCGCCGCAGGATCCGTGGAGGATAACCCCTCTCCCTCAGACGCTGATGAAGACTGTCATTGAATGCCGCCCTGTCTGTCCGGTCACCACATTATGATGTTTCCATGGACTGACAACGAACGGGGAATACTCCGCTTTGTGTGGGGAGGGTGGCAGCTCTCATAACTCAAATACTGCAGGGGATTAGTCCTCTTGATGTGCACCCTGGTCCTAAATTGCCCCCCCCCCCCCCACCCTCCTCCAGAGTAACATCAACATCGAGAAAAGTGACAGAATCCGCAGAGATCTGGTGGGTAAAGCAAACGGAGCTATGGTTACCCAATTGCTCAAGATATGTATATATTATATGCACAATATATATATACAGGGTGTTTGTATACATACTTGGTGTAAAAGAAAGAATTGGGTAAAACTAGACTGAAAATGGAGTAGAACGCCGCGCCGCCTACCGCACCTTTCTATCTCAATCCGTTCCTAAGATAATGATTTTTTAAAGTTTTTTTCAGAAAACCACGTTTTTTGCCATAAAAACCCACGTTTCTTCACTTTGAAACAATTTTTTTCTACTTTTGACCACATTTTCGAATTTAGCGTTAAATTTCCGATACTCCTGAGGCACATTCATAATCAATCACGAACCCCTGTGGACCGCAATTGCAGTTCAAGCATTGAAAATTTTAAAAAAATTGAGTTTCTGAAAATACTTGAACGTTAACTGCATTTCCAAAAAACGTGCTGGAAGCTGTCAAATCTCAGGAAAACTTGAAAATTTAATCAGCTTTCTATTGGTGTGGTCAACTTTGCGATTCCTTATCGATTTCATGGAGAAATTCACGTTTGAATGTGGAAAAACAGTATAGGCACCTTCAAAAATACGAGTACCAACCAGAAAATTAACAAACGGATTCTAAATTTTTTGTGTTTGCTGTTGTAGTGATATGATTCAGATTGATAATCTCAAGGATATCAGGGCAAAATTAAAAACTCGTAAGTCTGAGGACGTTTCACTGAATTTCAGTACAAAAAATAAGGAGGTTAAAATAAAATAAGGTACAAATAAAAGTTTTACTCCAGACTAATGCGATGACGAGGGTGGCTGTTGTCACGAGGCACATACTTATATCGTATTTTCGAAATGGCCCCCATGGTTTCGTACACAAGCCTTGGCTCTCTTTCTCATGGATCTAACCGTAACATTGTATGTGAGACCTTGTTTTTTTAACTTCCTTATTTTTTGTACTGAAATTCAGTGAAACGACCTCAGATTTACAACGAGTTTTTCATTTTGCCCTGATATCCTTGAAATTATCAATCTGAATCATATCACTACAACAGCAAACACAAAAAGATTTAGAATCCGTTTGTTGATTTTCTGGTAGGTTCTGGTATTTTCGTCTGGTATTTTCGCCTACTGTTTTTCCACATTCAAACGTGAATTTCTCCATGAAATCGATAAGGAATGGCAAGGTTGACCATACCATTAGAAAGCTGATTAAATTTTCAAGTTTTCCTGAGATTTGACAGCTTCCAGCACGTTTTTTGGAAATGCAGTTAACGTTCAAGTATTTTCAGAAACTCAATTTTTTTTTTAAATTATTCAATGCTTGAACTGCAATTGCGGTCCACAGGAGTTCGTGGTTGGTTATGAAAATGCCTCAGGCGTATCGGAAATTTAAAGCTAAATTCGAAAATGTGGTCAAAAGTAGAAAAAAATTGTTTCAAAGTGAAGAAACGTGGGTTTTTATGGCAAAAAACGTGGTTTTCTGGAAAAAAAACTTTTAAAAAATCTTATCTTGGGAACGGATTGAGATAGAAAGGTGCGGTAGGCGGCGTTCTACTCCATTTTCATTCTTGTTTTACCCAATTTTTTCTTTCACACCAAGTGACAACCACCCTATATATATATCTGTGTAGAGATTTAGTTATTTTCTTTGCCAGACAATACAGGACGGCCCAGTGAGATCATATTGATATTGATCATTGTTTGATTTGAATTTCATCATTAATTTGTTAGATCTGACTCAACTAATTATTTCACGAAGGCATTCGAGACGGGAGATTATTCCATTTCAACCCTTTGTATATAATCCCCCCCCCCCGATCCCCCTTCCCAGATCGTGATACGGAAATTTCTTCAAGTGGGACGCCCAATCATACTTACTTATCTAACATGGCCAATCTACCAACCTTTAGAGAAGGTTCCATTCGTAGCGGATCTGGATCACCTGAAACTATGAAATTAGTAGAAGAGTGAGTGATGAGGGAATGGAAGGAGAAAACGGAAGGCTCAAGTGAATGGGAAAGCAGGTTGATGTTCACAAATGTCGGGAAAATTGCTGTAAGATAATTTGAAGTAATGAGTTTCTTCAGAACACACCCTCCCTCGTCAACATTCAGAACGTACAGTTTGCATTTTTATTCGTGAATGCCCTCGTTTACTCCTCTGCCAAATAGAAGAGATCAAATGATGTTGTGCCTGTTGGTTGACGATCACCTACTCTGTCAGAAATTTCGTACACTTCTGATAGATACGGAGGAGAAACTACTATTTGCTTACAGTCATGAAGCATAATTGAGAAACGATGAACTTTCAACCTTATTGTAACAACAAATAACCGACAGTAACAGGCTGTGCATCAACGTGTTTTCGAGTTCAAATTGCATTGGAAAGCGTTATTTTCAATGAGCAAAGTATTAATTTTGTTGGGCAAAGTTTTAGTTCGATTGGTAATAGTGGGGGTGGGGTTGGGTTGGTTAGGGGTGGGTTCGTTGGAAAAATTGACTGAGAAAGCGCAAAAATTGCTGTTCTTTGAACTTACCTTTCATTTGATATTATTGAATATTGATATTGCTGAAAGATTTGCTAGAAATTCGTAATCAAGGTGAAACTCATGAAATGAAAAATCTATCGCAACACTATATCCTGGTTCGAATGGTTCATTTTGTAGGAAGGGAGAAGAATAAATGAAATTAAAAGCCGTGGGAATGAGCGGGATTCAAATTGTCAATCCCACGCCCAAAAAATGAGGGAAATTAGGACGACCTGTACATTTGGTATGTTTTGCAAATCAAAAGTGAGAAAGGCTAAACCATCCTAGTTGTGCCGCCTTCACCTAAACGCCATACTGCTGATCATTGAATCGTAGCAACTCTTTGAATACCTCTCGCAAATATCTTTCAGATTTGAAAAAAATCGAATCTATCATCGCCCGAAAACCTAACTTTATCCAATTCCCAATCTAGAGAGGAGCTTGTGACGAGGTTCAACGCATCACTCCGATTCGTGGCAACTCAGAGTGGCCTCACGAGATGGCAAGTTATTCCTGATCAGCCTGAAAATGACAAGTGAGTAAAGTTTTTCAGTTGTTATGTGACACCTATATTATTTTAGCCGATTTACTAGGCTCAGGTATAGTTATTGCGACCACACATCGATTCATCCAAGAGGAGGAAATTGTTTAACCTAAAAGTATAACATAGAATTAAATCTCGAGTTTAGTGTTGCAAGTATTGAAAATACAATTATATCTGTAATGAAATTTTGTACAACTATATTCAAATTTATATAACTTATCGGAATACTTGTCTATAATAAACGTAGGGGCCAGGGCATGTCTCGGGAAAAACCCAAAGCCGCAGGTCAGCAACCCTACAAGACCTCTACTCTACCTCCCATAGACAAGGGGGTGAGGTAGAGGTAGTAAGTATAAAATGGACTGATCCAAAGCTTAGGGATTCATTCCTTCGGCAATTCCTAAACCTAGAAGTACCTGTGAAACCTGTGACGTCCATTGCTATACCTCTCTCCTAAGAATAACGTATATACGCTAAAACAACCTCACAAATTTTAGCCATTGAATTCTGTCTTCTGAACCAAATATTTAAGTGACTAAGTGTATACCACTTGTCCGTCCTATGTTATTTGGTAAAGGGACTCAAGGGAACTAAAAGTAAATTCTACACTTCTACTCTCTGCTGGACTATCTAGGTGTATAACCGGGCCGTCGCCCAGTCGAAATAGAACGACTAGAATTTTATAATTACCCCTCGAGAGAAAAGACTGATTGGGAAGGAAATCCAATATTTCTGACTAAGCAGATATTTGCTAAGGCAGTCGAAATATTGGCTCTTTACCAATCAAGTGTTTTAAACACATTATCAAAATTTTTGCCTATCCCTCTGTTGGACATCTGGCTAGGCCTAAGGCCGGACCGTCGTATTCAACACAGGTATGTAAGAAACTTGATAATCTTCTAAAAAGGAATTTTAAACATTAGCCAATAACCCTAGCAAAAGGGGAAGAGTGAATAGTAGGCGAAACTAAATTCCATACAATATGAATAGCAAGTACGTAGGTACAAATTGGATGGCAAAGTTGGCGTTCCTAATTCTCATTCTTGCAAACTTAGTCAAGAATATGCTGCTGTAGGTATGTCCTTGAATTAGCGAATTTTTGAGAAAACAATTCAGCTTTGCAATATGGCTTTAAAATTTTAGTAATGCAAGATTTTGGAAATCCGTTTCAGACCATTCTAAAACGATTCCTGAAGTTTTCATATGAATACATAGGTACCTATATCACTTTTTCATATGAATACATAGGTACCTATATATAATGTTCACTCCAGACGATATATGACCGTGGAATCGACATAAATAATCCAAAAAAATTTCAAAATGTCAATAATAACAAAAGAAAGGATGAGTTCTGAAATTAATTTTAAAAAATAAGGGTAAAAACCCGTTTTTGAGGTTTTTGGTGTAAATTAATTAATTTGTAAAGTTTATTTTAAAATTGTAAAGTAATTAAACATAGGAACATTATGTTATCTTCGGAATCGGCACAAAATTTTCTATAATAATCACCCATAAAATCAGTTAGAATAATTTTTTGAAAATTCGCTAATCAACTCATGCTGCATGAGTGGAACTTTTTTATAAGCTATGCGCTACACCTGACCAATTTTCTAAGTTTTCACTCACCTGTTGTAGGTCTTGGGGCGACTTGAACAAGAGAGCTCTTGACGAAGTGTGGTACAGAAGTGCTGTGCTTCACCACCACCTGGATTCTGAAGCTTTTGTTTTTTCGGTTCCTTACGACTCTGGTTATGGTTCGTACTGACACCAACAATTTGCTCCCTACATTTTGCTTCCGACTCTTCAAAGTTGTATATTTTTAAAACACTATTGAGTGATTAAAACACAGTTTCTTCTAAACCATGATATGATGGTAGTTGAGCCAATTGAGCTCAAGTCAAAACTCCCTATTCAACCACCTACATCTACTTACCTACCTGCCTACTAGGTACCTGTCGCAACACAGGTCGACCGGTAAGGAAGCGCTGCTCCCCTGACTTACTAGAACCACACAGAACTTTATAGTTTTCAAGATAGATATTTTGGATGAATCAAAAGTAGACTGCCGTGAAAGGATAAAACGCCTTAGCTCTCCAAATCAAAACTTGTGCAAAGGTGATATCTCAATCTGAGGAAGAACGCCTTGCGAATCTAGTGAAAACCCCTCGACCGCATAATGGACCCAGCTCCTCCATAGTAAGAAAAACATGAAACGCATTATCTCTATTTTCGTAGAAATGAGGCGATGTTCCTCAGCACCTGACTACAAAGGAGTTGGATTGTTGTTGATGCCGCACTTGAGGCGTGTTAGCTTTTATCCGAACGGGATCAGACACCTTAGAATACCAGAATATAAGGAGTACCTAGTTGGTCGACCCCCAGCGACGTTTTACCTCTTCACGGCAGTTGTACTTACAAGTACACCAGGTGGTACGAATCATTAATTTTTCCAAATGGTTCGCAGGATCGATGGATGACTTGAAAGTTACTGCTAGCCACGCCATCTTCCCTCGAGACGGTGGCCATGAGGCTCCTGGCTCTGTTGTGGGGTTCCAAATCGCTCACTCAGCCCTCCACAAACGTTTTCGGGACATCACTTCGAAGCCCAACGTACGATTCTTACATTAAATTTCTCCGTTGAAACCGATAAGAATAATAAGTCTGCTTGGTCATGGATTGAAATTGCTGAGAGATATCAAACTCCACTCATATGTAGTAGTCGGATGGTAGTGGATTTGTATCCGCATTCGTGCGTTTTTTTAAATCTATGCTCCCTGCTCTTTTTGTGATGCGTTAGGTACTATACCCACTTTCTGATACTTTTACTAATCCATTACGATTTACGTAACTACTTCCCTCTGCCGATCGGTGGTGGCCGATCATTGACGAGTGCACACGGAAACAGCTGAAGACCGCTACCACCCTGCGATCAATCTAGAATACGAAGTTGTGACTCCCTCACTTCCAATGTTACTTCAACCTGTAGCTCACTCTCCCTTCACTCTGGTATGCCTAAAATAAGTGGAAACATAATGAACCAAACCAACCCCAAACCCCAACCCTACAATAATGAAAAATACAATGTTCCCGAATACATTCTTTGCTCCTATTTTGCTATTATTTTCTCCATCATACCCCGACGTAGCACATGTGTATTGTGTCCACAGCGCGTAGGTACCGCTTCCTATTCAGAGGCGGGTACAGTCTAATATCGGGCTTGGTACGTAAATGTTCTGGAGAAGGAATGAATGAATGAATGAGTTCATTGTCATCATTAAACCGAATACATAGCGCAAAATACATAGCGCAATGCAGATAATCATACAATACAAGAGGTTTGGAGGTCAATAAAAACTGGGTATTTACCAAATGGGCTGCGAATAAGGAGTTTGAGACTAAGTGTTTAGGCCGTAAGTACGAGTACGTCTTTATTTAATACACAAAATTAAAGCGGAGGATGGTGGAGCCTTTTTGGTTTATTGCTTTCAATAATAAACCTTTGGAATCGAGCACGAAACAATTTTTCTAAGCCCTCTCAAAATTTGATGTCTTACGTTTCATGTACGTAGAATCCAAAAACGTCGGGTTTTTCGAGGAAATCGAGTATTAGGTTGTTAAAGATTTGACCATGGCCAGAAGATTTTAGTATCGTTTTCGAAGTAATTTTTCACGCTGAATCGAATGGTTTGATTCCAGATTCATTCTGAATGTTGAAAAATTGCCCATTTTTGGACATACCAGCACATCTAACTTCTACTTTGCTAATCAATGTTTCTTTCAAATGTTTTTTTTTTTTCAAATAATTATTGCTCGGATTTACCTCAATTATTCATTACCTCATCAAAAAATAGGTTGCATATGCTGGTATGTCCGTAAATGCACTTTCTAACAGTCAAAATGAATCTGGATTGCAACCATTCGATTCAGCGTGAAAAATTACGTCGAAAACGATACCAAAATCTTCTAGCCATGGTCAAGTCGTAAACAACCTAATACTCGACTTCCTTAAAAAAATCGACGATTTTTTGCATTTAAACGTTCATTTTCTCCAATAATTCTTACAGCCAAATAGAGAATAACCATACCATTGAGAAGCTGAGATTCCGAGGAAGGTTTTGCTGTAACGTGCGGAGACGTAGAGCCGTTTGAAAAAATTGTGATTTTGAAAATTTGAGAAAACTCCCATTTGAGTCAAATTTCTTGCCCACTGAATCTACTGTAACAGTTTTTATGATGCACTAGAGAGATATGGAATTCAACACTCTTTCTAGCGGTATCATTATTTTTATTTTACACAATAAATTAAGGGAGTTACGGCCATTTTAGTGGCGTAAAGTCGAAAACACGAAAAAATCTTAAAATTGAAAAAGCTCAAGAAATAAGGGGTTTAAAAAACCTCTAGAAGAAGAACTGGACTTTAAAGAGAAGAAAAAGCAAGAATCTACTAAAGCGGAGCATGCTAAATCTACTGCAAAAGCAATGAAGAAGGGACAGAAAAAATCGTCATCATAGTCTTCTAATGAGGACCAAGTTGAGTGGATCCTAGTCAGTTCAGAAGATGAAGACGACGACGGGACTCAAGATGCATGCATTTTTGGAAATGAACTGCTGCTTGGTACACAAAATAGAGAGGAATGGCTGCAATGTGCTATTTGCAAAAAGTGGGCCCACGAGAAATGCAGCTGGCATGAGGGGAATGAGGACTACCAATGCAACTTTTTCGTTGGTATCACAAACTAATTTCAACTATTGAACTAAGGTCTGGAGCATAAAATAATTTTTTATATTTTCATAAAATTGTTCGTATTTACATCCTTTTTGTCTAGTCTGCCATTTTCAATTCCTATCTTCTAACAAAAACTTTTTTTTTGCGATATTTCAATTTTTCTTACTGGTACACCGTTCTACCCCACCTCTTTCAAATATATGAGTTTTGAGATTTTTACTCACAACATTTTCCTGTCCTAAGAATAGCAACTCTCACTTAATGGGTACCTATCATAAACAACTAGCCAACATCCAAAAGAAGCCTTGTAGTGTGTTCACTGCTTGATTTTGTGTGATCTATGTGTTCAGTTGGCAAAAATAGTTACGGCACCCCGTTCTGCCCCACTCTTCCCTAGTACCTACATAAATTGGTTTAATTGGAAATTAAAAAAAATTTAATTCGACGTGAAAGACTATGATTGCCTCCAGGAATTATAAGAGACAAAACTGAATAGAGGAAGAAAAAATATTTTTGGAGAATATCTTTTAGAAAGTCAAAAAGTTGAATACAAAGTCGCAGGAGAAGTTACTGAAACTATCAAGCCCTGGGTAAGTACACACCTATTTGATTTCTTTCCTCTGTTCGCAGTGTCATGAATGCACACTTTCTTGTGAATCGGACGAAATAGACTGCTATGTTATCGATGGGAACGGGTACGTCCTCATGTCCGAAGAGAAAAATGACACTGGACGGTTTTTCGGAGACGTTGAGGGTGCGATCATGGAGTCTATGATTACCAAGAACATCTTCAGATCAGTTTTGATTCACGACTATCAAGGCATCTGCTCGTGGGAAACACCCGTCGCAAGTAGTGCTATTCGGCTAATGTTAACGGCATGTATTCACCAACTTCTATTAGTTCTTTCCTCTGGGTCACCCTTCTTCGATAATTGTTTTTGTAATAATCTCCCAAACTTACTCTATTATTTTTTCAGCCTTTTCATTTTGTCGTACATACTGCCCAATGGCTGATCGGCCAAATACTATGGAATCTGGTAACTGCCACTCACTACCTGAACGTCTTTGGTGATGAAGAAGGTTAGTAGTAGTAGACATACTTACACCTATGGTTTTTTGAGTATTTGGATTCTGGGTTTTTTGGATGTGGTTCTTGTCTCTCTCAGCTTAGTGTTGTCCTTAGTGTTACGACCTAGATCGAAAACCATCTCTCAAGGGACGTCCTAAAACCCAAAACTGTCTTAAAACTTCGTCGTTTGAAAATCGACTCTCACACCCTTCTCAATATCTCTTAAAACATCAAAAACAACGGAATTGGGAATTCACTAGTGACGTCACTCATTACGAGATATAAGTCTGCCTTGATTACATGTGATTTTGCCAATGCTTATCACCAGCCAAACAAATTGTTGAGATCTAATAATAGTGATTGTTATGATTTCCCCCAAATCAAACACAATTAATCAATATGTTCCCCTCCTAGTACTACACCAGTCAAAATTCATATTTAACATCTTTCATTTAAAATTAATATCAAATCAAAGTAGCACTCTTTCCAAATTTATGTAAACTCCAAAATAATCAATGTTTAACAAAAACTTATAACAGTGATGTGTTTCACAGCATGGTATGGAGAAATATCCGAGCTTCCGGAGCAATCAACCGAGAAACAGTTCATATATTTCAGGGATAAACCAAAACCAACGGTCAAAGTGCACATAGAAGCATGTGACAAGAGAGGTAAACTTTACATGTTGCAACATCTCAGTAAAGAGGGTTACAGCTCAGAGGTACCGGTTGACTGTTCAAGGTGAGCAATTTTTCGAAACTTCAACCATTTTATTTCTGAATACCTAGTAAGTACCTACGAAATAAATCATTTAGGTCATTATGATCATATGATGGACAAAGTGAAAGGGGGTGAAATTAGAATTTCTAATAGTCAACTAACTATTCGTATTCGAATACGATCTTTCAAGAATACTTCGACAATTCGAATATAAACGGCACAATGAAACGTTACCATAAAATAGGAAAAACGGAAAAGTCACTCCTACACGGTTATTATTTTCCCATCCCGTTTGCTTCTTCACTACTAAATGTAAGGAAGCTATGTAGGTATTTTATCCATGTAGGCAGCTCCGGCTTTAGGAACAATGAACATTAATTTTATGTTTATTTATTTGAAAGGCCCTGTCATGGTTTTTTGAGTAGCTGTCATGGAGTTCCTTATTTTCGGATCCTAGGTTTTGTCCTGGTTTCGGGATGTAATGATTGGGTTTTTGGATATGAGCGTCTTAGGATTGTTGGAACGGAGAAGGATAGAGATGGTTGCAGATGGTTAGGTAGGTAGACACGGTTATAATTTGTACCCCCTTTTTCCAGACCAAGTTCCACAATGAGAGTCTGAGTTTCAGAAACTTGAATCATTCTGGTCAAGTAAAAAAAGTAAAATACAAAGAGTATATTACGTGCTTATTTACGTTGCGTAAATACAAAATTTGATTAAGCAAGGTAGGCTACTTACCTTCTTGAATGAGCCGTTTTGTTTGAAGATACCACACTCTAGTCCATTATTATCAAGATTTCTGTAAAATCGCAGTTTTACCTCAGTAACCGAAATTCGAATAGTTGCTTCGAATTGACAATCCTTGAGAATTCGAATATCTAATACTCGAACATTGGTTTTGAATGTACGTCTCTACAAACAATGGTGAGGGTAACATTATAATGCAATAGGTATGCGTGTACGCGGAGAAAATAACACTGCTGTTAAAAATTTCTGAAACTGCTTCGGAATCAATCCATCAGACCAGTGGCGTAGCTAGGCACTTTTGCCAGGGGTACTGCACCCATCACCTCTATCACCCCCTCCCTTCAACACTCCCCTCATAAAGGGGGAACCAAGCCATTGCAGTAATGAACCCAATGATGGTGAAATAAGTTGAGAGATTACTTTGTATAGTCACTTATCAGACCTAATCAAATGTTTCAAATAGCTACCCATACGAGTATCCACCTACTTCCAACATGTCTCTCTTTGTGTACCTAAATATATAAGGGGGACTGCCAGTCATATCCAAATTCAAGTTATTATTTAATTCACTCAGATGATTTGTAAAAGTAGAATCACCCTTGTAATCCATCCTTCTCATGATTGGTAATAATTATTTCCTTGAAATCCCTTCTAATATTACCAAAATATCATATTTTGACTTATAAATCCCACTTTTATCTACCCAATGAAGCTTCATCTTCATTTCCCTCTCCATCAGTTCAAATCACCAGGACATTAGATTTTTCTTTTGAAATGTAAGCAGTTGCATTAAGACATTTTTGCTGAGGGCTAAGTGTACCTACTTGTCTCTTAAGGGTGTTCTGGGCCAGAGTGTGAACCGTCATCAAAAATTCGCAAATCTCGGGAATTATAGAGTTCATATTAACCCTCACTACAAATCTTATTACTACTTCATGTCAGTATGCTTAAAAAAAAGTAACCACCCCTTCCCCCTCCCCTCCCCTCCCGTTACCATTTTACCGTTAAAACATTTCTCCAACTTTTCTCAGTCAATAATCGATCATTTACAAATCTGTTTTCGGCATTCTTTCTATTTTTTAATTCTGCAGGGGAACGCACTATCAAAATTTCAAATTCTAAATTTTAAATTGATAAAAAAAATGTGAAATTTTTGAAATTTAAAATTTCGATAGTGTGTTGCCCTGCAGGATTAAAAAGTTGAAAGAATGCCGAAAACAGATTTGAAATTGATCGATTATTGACTGAGAAAAGTTGGAGAAATGTTTCACACTACTGGCGGAACCCCCTTAACGCATATAGGGTAGGCAAAGGCATATCGTGAAAAATCACATATTATAAAGGTCAACGATGAACTTCGCCCCAGTACAAAAGTTGGAAGGACTGATTGGGCCCATCGGAAACGTTCCTATAAGAAGGTACCTACCACTTATCCACTACTGTTTGAGTCACTTTCATTTTGACTAACAGGTTACTCTTTCCGAACCTCTTCACTTTTTTCAACCAATGAGATTCAAGTTCCTTACCATCTACATCCAGTTAGCTGTACAGTACACTACGTTTTATCAGTAGTTGTAGGTGATGGTACCTACGACCTACCTGCCTTCAGTTCTTGTTTGTTACTGATGGTAACTCATCAATTTTGTGGAAATGGTAACTCATCAATTTTGGACAACGTCTTTACTAACTCCGTTTTTTTAAATCTGAACCAGGACTTTGGCGCCATGTGTTCCTGTCCATGCCCATATAGGTACCGTCATCTATTTCAACATGAGAAAAAATCGGCAATATTACCTACCAACATTTAATTAGGTAACTTTTAACAATAACAAACTCTTGTTTTGTTTTCAGACCTTTCTACGTGAAGAGGCTTCCTCATACCAACTTGCTTCTGATAGTGGTAAATGCCCTTCATCAAAGTTGCTTCAGGGAGGTCAGCAATCGCATGGAAAAAATCGAATATGACAATCCTCATGACAACAATAGCACTCCTTCTTGCAACAAGCTCAATTTGAATTCCCTGCCAAGACGGCCTCTTTCTGGGTGCTTCAACTTCCATCCAATGGTAACTTTTGTCACCTCATATCCTCTTATCATTTCAGACTCCTTCTACCCATAGTAGGAACCGATACTAACCTAGAACCTAAACTAGAACTACCATTCCCAACCAACTCCTATTTCTGATGACATCACTTCAATTAGAGTGCCTGACTATTTTTTGACCAAAATCAAAAAAAAGGGAAAGGTCTTTCAATTCAGTGTGCCATGGTACAATTTTATTTTCCTTAGGAATAATATTAATGTATATCACTATTATTCCAGGAGGTGCAAGTGACGCAATGCGGTAGAGGATCCCAGCTTCCGAAATTGTCACTATTCCATCTAATTGCTTTAACTGCCCTTCAAATAGGGATTCAATTTTTGTTGCATTAAAACCAGGTATAATTTAACTGTTTGTACAATATTCTACCCAGATAATAACATATTTTCTGTTTATACCTACTCATAGTAGGTACCTACCTACTAAGTAGCATACCAATCAACGTTGGCTCAGCTACGTGGTTCTCAAAATAAATCAATATCTACTATAGTGGCTGTTCCTAAGACAAGAGACTGAGTGTGACCTCATAAGTACGAAATCAGTGTGATCAGACATTCTAATTTGGCAGGACCCGATAGTTATCAAGGTTTTTAAGTAGTAAGACTGAAAAAAGGGTCGGAGGGATTAATAAATTAAGTAATTCCAATTATACGTGAACTTTTGACTTCTTACAAAAAATAATTTGTACAAATATAAATAAAAAACTGATGGAACAACAAACAATGTAGGCAAAACAATTATATTTGCCAACGATTATTTTAAACACTGCTATTACGTATAATACAGTAGAAAATACTCAAATGAGCACCATACATCAACAATCAATATTTATCTATGAAATTTTTATAAACTTGATTACGTATATTAAGTTTCTTTGCTTCAATATACAGAATTGTGCTGGCAGTTGTGCTATTTTTTAATTCCGAAAACGATGGATTAAAATTTATAATTGAAGAAAATGCCAAGAAAATATGAACCTACCCATACACACTTTTTACCATATCTTTACAAAGTGTGCAAGTGGTAGGTGACGAATTTTTATTGCAGCCATTTGATACAAAAGTTAAAAAAATACATTTAAAGCCACACTGAGGTTGTCAAATCAAACATATTAATGTGAAGAATAAGGAATGCCCACATTTGTTTGTTTTTTCCTTTTTCAAATCAATGGAAGTAGTAGGTAAGTAACTATATTCTGAACAACGAATTACTGTGACACCAACCGCTTTCTCCTGTAGTTTATTCGTTTTCTAAGAAATTCTAAGAGATTTTCAAAGATTCGTTTTCAACATCTTTGAGGTCGCACCGCTCATAGCTGCTGACTGTAGTGGCGTCATTGGTGCCACTACATTTCAGTCCCCTACATCTACATAAAAAAAAGTACCACACAGAATTGTATAAACTTGTTTAATGAATAAGATTGGAAGTGCAAAAGCGAAAGATTTTTCGATTCGTGGGCATTCCCCATCATATTCAGCAAGATAACATTATACACTAAGTACCAGATTGTAAACTGTTGCTCAATCATCATTCAATTTTCTATATTGCGACCCAAAACATAATCTGCTTTCTCTTATTTACATTATCAATCAGATTCAGTCACCTCTACGAAATAATATGAGATACTCAAGTAGTACCGTACCTCAAACATCTTTATTTAAATTGAATGAATTGAATTGTAATATTGAAAATAGAATTCAAATCTCATGATCGAAATTACCACACGTACAGGGGTTCCTGAACCATTGAAACAGTAGGAGATAAATAAAAGATGGGTGATTTTACCAACTGTTGCATATCAATTTAAAAATGTGAGCTAGATACCTAACATTTAATGAGTGGATGGGCAGAAGAAATCGCGAATTTCAATCATCTAGAGCCATTTGAACAAAGCAGGACAACTTTTTACAACTTTCTAATCAAATCACAGATGGAAAAACTTATACTATCCGTTCCTTTAAAAGGTGGGAATAATATAGGAAATGTTTATAAAAATGTAAAACAGCATCCATTAAGTGATACGTTAACATGTGGAAGCCAAAATTTGATCTACATAGATAAAGTACATCAATCACTACAACAAGAAAAGGATAGTAAATTAAATTGAGTCAACCAACCACAAGGAGTTATCGAGCACAACAGTCAATCAATACATACAACAAATTAATGAAGGATTTTCTCATTGATGAATGACGTATAAAACAACACCGATAACTATCACATTTGAACTTCAGGTGGCATTTTTATATTATTTTGTTTTCATTGTAAGGTATCTAACTATTTTTCTACCATTGTTGGGAAGACTTGTTATTGCTTTCAAATATTGTTTTAGTGTAGTAACTGACGAAAGCCAGAGTGTTTTCACTACTAATCAACTTTGTCAGTAACAGTTGTGGAATAAAAATAGTACCTACAACTGATTATTCTTATGATTATTCTTCCCAGGGAATACATTGGCCACAGTAGCATGGATAAAGCAGCGTTGATTTAAAAAAGCCTGCAAAATGTAGGACCCCCAAATATTGTTCTGTGGACTTATATGTATTATGATGTTTTATACGAGTATTAATTATAAAATTCATAGGGAATAATCTAGCAGCCACCCTCCAACTACCTCTTCGAGCACAATCGGAACAATATTTTTCGTGAGAGTTGACCGTCTAGGGTGTAACCTGCACAATCCCTGATAATGTAATCGAAATCATATAAAATAGTGTCGGAGTTTTTCCCAGGATAAAGAAGTGATTGAGAGCCAAGGATTGTCACAGAACGAAATTCGATGAGAAACATGGGTACGTATCTTAATATAAATACATTGTGCCGACTAAGCTTAAAATTAGAAGATTGTTGACTGGCCTCAAGATGATTCCCCATACGATTTCCAGTGCAAGTTACTAAGCAGTATCCACTGCGCATGCTCCCACCTGACGTCCTAACGAGACATAGGTAGGTACTTTGCACGAGCATAAGGCTTCCCTACCTAGTGAGGAAGCAAACACTTTCAAATCCCTACTGATAGCAACACTACGCATAGCACCAAATTGTTTTCAGAAGATGCGTAAGTACTACAAAGAAGGCATCCAGACAACTACCAGCTGTGCTGCAGTCAGAAGCTGAAAAGTCGTATCATCCGAGGAAACCTGGACTTCTGGGGAAATTACCCAAAGGGTTTCAATTCAAAATTTGGCGATTTCGGCGTTAATTTCTCAAATTTTATTGTTGAAGGGACTTTTCCGCTTAATCAAAAGGTGAAGTCAGAAATTGCTTTTTTACATATGAAAATGCCGAAAAACGATGTACGAATTCATCAACTCATTTAGGCCAAATATTCAGATACCTACGACTCTTCTACTTCTGACGGTACTGCGGTTGGATGACCACCTGTAATTTCACTCCCTTACCCAAGTAATTTAACTCCCTACCCACCATCTCCGTCTCTAGACCCAGACTCTTCCTATCTGTGTAATGGAGGAAACGTGGTATCTACAGTGTATTTATATTTCTACATGAGCAGAAGTAGCCAGCAAGTTAGCAGGTCAAAAGATACAAACAGGAACGTTGGAACTCTCAAAAACTCTAGAATCACAAAACCGTCCTACTGGTTCCTTTCCCATCCACCACCTATTAGGTATTGCAAGTAGAATATTGAATAAATAGTTACATTCCCCAACTCACACACCATGAGTGAAGACTTAACGGTTTTCTGCGAAGAGCCTTGGGCAATTCAATTTATTAGCAATACGAAACGCATTGTACCAAACGTCGGGAAAGAGGTAGGTATTTACCTGCCATATGAGTAAATATGAATAAAAAAATAATTATTTAAAAACAATCTTTCCAAATTGTTTCAAAAAGAGAAATGATTGATTTGTCATCAACAGCTTCTCGGTCTCAGCACACATCCATAAACTGCTAAAACTAGTACAGACATTGAATTTCCACTTCCAAACCTATAAATAAATAGTGTGGGCAAATTTTCTTTCTATTGTATGTAGATGACATGAAGGGACACAAGTCGAAAAACTCGATTGGTGGGATTGTATTCATCAGGTCCTCATCGAACAAATCTAGACCGCAAGAACAGAGAGAACAATTTTCGCAATTCAAGTTTTTCCAAAATACAATAACGCGATTTTTACTTTCCTAAGCCCACCTGAAAGATGGACAGAAATTACTGCAATTGACTGAACTTAAACGATGTTACCATTGATATTCAGTTGATATACGCCCGATCAACATGCCACACCTTCGATCTCCAAATACGTCAGTCAAGCAGTCTGTCACCGCGGTGCAGTAAACGTTAGTTGAGATGATTTGTTTGGTATTTTAAAATTTTTATCTTCAATCAATGTGATCTAAACGACGATCCACTGACGACTTCATTCAGATGTCTTCTGAGTAAACAAAGCAAAATGTGTCCTTCGGTCAATTCATGTACCATAGAAAGCCTTTTAACATAGGGTATTACTGACCAAAAGTAGGTTAGGTACAATTCAACACGAAATGCTGACAAGAGACGATAAAAACGATTGTTCTCCTATATATCCTAGCTCCAAGTTTATTTGGCTCCTAAAAACGCTTTCATGTTTTTTTTAGTAATGATCTGCTCAGTAGGTAACTCAAAGATACAACGAAGAAAATTTGCAGTTTATCGTCCAAAAGCTGATCCCAATGGTCGATGTTCTGAAAAACTCCAGTGATTAAAACGGACTCCAAATTCGGTTGGGCGACCCAATAAACAACTAGCGACCAAATGTGGTTGACTTATTGCCAGCTTTTAGGGGATTCTATCTAGACAACATTGGGTAGGGATTGGGATTGGGGAGGGGGTGCATTGGGTAGGGATTCAACTGAATATTTGAGGAATGGAACAGATCCGATACTTTTTCTGTTACTATCCAGTATCGTTCCAGAGGTTCTACCCAAGATTGATAAGAGATACTGTACGAGCTCGAAGCTTTAACGGCATACTAGGTCTCATTTCAATCAGTTCCCTTATCGTTCCACCAACCGCCATCAGTATCTCTCATCGATCCAGAAGGTATCAGGAAAATACCGCACTCGCCTTGCTCTTTTCCGTTCCATGATCATACTTGGTGTTTCTAGAGGAATTCAGATGAATACAGTCTAGCCTGAGTGTAGTCTTCAATGATACCCCTCAATCCTGAGAACAGGATTAACCCTACTTACTTTCTTTCCAAGAAAGAAACGGGTTTCATTTCGTACCTACCAGCGAAAATAACAGATCCACAGACCATTCAAACCAGATAAGGGATTCGATTCAAGTCGAGTTCAGTTTCATTTTTGTTCAGTTCCACATGGAAGGAGAAAAATGGGAAGGTGTAACGTTCCATTCTATTACCACTCTGGATCCGTTCCTCATACTGTTACGCGCAGAACGACCCATCCAAAGCAGTAGGAGCAGAGAGGCGTATTTTGCGGGATAACAGGAGACGGCGCACAGACCAACCCCTCCTTCAAGACTTACCGGTCGTGCGTTCATTGCATACCCTAGCGCCTGACGGAGCCTTCTTCGCGCCTTCTTTGGTGATTTTGGGGCTGGAGAATCGGTGTAGATAAGATTTCACATTTGAGATGTGCACATTACAGTTTACATAGATCTGACTGATTCATAAAGGTGCCTACACACTATGCTGATCTCTGTCTGGCAGTCCAGATCAAAGGAAGCCCCCATTTCACAGGCTATGCTCAAACTACCCAATTAATTACAGCAAACTGGATCAAGGAATGGCTGACACATCTGCGGACAGCTGGTATGTACCTGACGATTTCGATAATTAAGACCCATGATAAGATCAGGCCTTCACAGCCATGGTTGGCTCCCACGTTAAAATCAAAAACAAGAGGTGAATTAGGTAATTGGACTGGCGTTGCGGGTGCGAGTGAAAACTGAAATAATCGTTATTGGGGTAGTCACATTAGATCTCAGAGGTCCTCGAAGACGAACCATAAGGCTCCAAGAGGAGGATTAAAAGTACTTAGTACTGTGAAATCCCTCCTTAGTGGACACTCACGGGACCACCCGAAATTACCATAAAGGAGGGGGTTTGCTGGGGAGGGGTACAATCATATAGATGTAAAAAACCAGATACGTTCTACTTGTGCAATTCATGTATTAATCGTACAAGTCACACCATGGAACATGTTGAGTCTTGAAACAGTCGAGCCACACATTAGGTCTGAAATTTTCAACATAAATCCTTCCACGACTCCTTGAGCTTTTCCCAGGAATCATTGGCCGGATATAGGCACTTTTCTGCTCCTTGCTCTGTTGAAAACGGCTCGTTCTAGTACCTTCCCATTGCTTGATAACATGACTTCCGTGACGCTGGAGAAGGCACACGACTCAAAAGTCACGAGATAACTGGCAACAATTCGTACAAAATCCAATTGTCAGGGGTCATCATTATTTTTTTTAAAACCGATGGGTAGTAAACTGACGAATGCAGACACCTGGGCAAATGAATGAATCACCTTTCTGTATTCGTTCAACTGACGTCCACTGGGGAGAGACCAAAGAGTGTTAGGAAGGGACCGCAAAAAACTGTCTGTGAAGAGGGATGTAAGCAAAGGAGGGGTGTCCATTAAGAGGAATTTCACTGTACCTACTACAGAATTAAAGAAGCTTAAAAAATAAGTTTAGTAAAAAAGGAGTCGTAACTTATATAATTTCTTAGTTATGATTCAAGACGGATTTTGTCGCAAACGATTACTTTGGATGAACTGATGACTTCAATTGTATCAAGAATCATTAGTGAATTTTCGAAGAAAATGAAGCTATTGCAATGGCTTCAAAATTTTTGTAATGCAAATTTTTGACAATTTTCTTCATGGAAATCCGTTTCAGAGCATTCTAAAACGATTCCTGAAATTTAACACTTTTTCATACATATATATATATTTTTATAAATATATATGTGTCACTCCAGACGATATCTGCCCGTGGGATCGAGATAAAAATCCAAAAAAAAATTAAAATGTCAATAATATAAAAAATAAGGATGAGTTCGTTGGCCAGAATTTTTGGAGTACTCCAAAGGGTCAAATTTTGAAAATTTAGTATCAAATATCGTTAAAAAACGGGTTTTTTGAGGTTTTTGGTGTAAAATACCATCCTAAACATAGGAACATATGGTATATTGGGAATCAGCGTGAAATTTCCTATAAGAATCACACAAAAATCGGTTAAAATTATTCTTTGAAAATTCGCACACCAACTCATGCTGCATGAATGGAACTTTTAATAATTTTTTTGTTTCCAAGTACAATTTTCGGAAAGGGCGAATATTATGTAGTTCAATATGGATCAATGGATTTAAAAAACTGCACAGGAGACATTAATGTCTACAATATATCTAAAGTTATTTTGTGGTCAAGATCTGTGGCTGATTTCATGTTTTGGTTTATTAATTTCAATAATGAACCTTTGGAATCGA
>JAEMON010000001.1:55688339-55704024 GCA_030264115.1 Lygus lineolaris
CCCATCGACCTCAATACCTCAATTACCTATTCGCACAACACCCCGTCGTATCAACCAAAATTTCCTATTTTCTTTAATTAATACTATTTTTCAGTATTGACAACAACCGGAAGGCAAGAAGTGACTGAATAACGGGAAACAAAGGGACAGGTGATCAAAAACTGAATTCAGTTTTTTCCTCCTCCTCAAAAATTGGGATTTGGTTCATGGGGCGTGTTGCTTCTTAAGCGACGATGTATGAAATAATAGTACCACATTACATTTCTAAGAGGATTGGAAGGATCTTCTTCTGCAATGAGAAGGATGTTTTCGAGCCAAAAACTGATCAATGAAGACATAATATTTTAGGAAGTACAAAAAAACAAATAGTACTGTCCAAAATATAGTACTGTCCAGGTCTAGGCACCTCTGTACTACTATACTGGCGAAGAAATAGAAAATATATGTTGAAATTTGAGAAGATTATAATTAGGTAATATAATAATAATAGAACGAGTATGTGTAAACTTCTGAATAAAAATGTAAAATAAGCATGAATATATCCAAGAATATGCCAGTCATATTAGGCCAAAAAATCGACCAATTCGGAAATAATTCCTACAAAAGGGTTTATTGCTTTAATGGCTTCATTAGTGACCCAATAAGACTATCTTAAGTTTTCCCCCTCGGGAGAGGTGAGATCAACTATTGGCGGCCAATAATATACCTCCAAAAGGGGTGTTTTCAGAGTTTTTCGCTTATATCTCCTCCGGAAATCAAAATATCGACTGGGTCACCATGAAAGTTGAAGAGCACTAAATTCTGCGTCGAATAGGACCAAGCACGTTTTTTTTACTACCCATTTCTATATTACAGGACCTCAGAAAAAGGCCAATTTTTAGGGTGTCACAGCAATGAAATTCACAGAGTACCGAATAGGGACTACCCCGCACAATCCCTGAAACTGTCATAAAATTCGGAAGATAATTTGATACAGATCTGCTTGGGAACAGAACCCATACTCATACGGTTCGACCTAATGAGTCGTGATTCATGAAGAAAAAAACCTATTCAAAATATTCCAAAGAACATGGGTATTTTGGAATTTTTTCTAAGCAGACTTTTCGGTCACAATCAGATGTAGAACAGATACTTGAAATTTGAGCATGAGAATCTAATATACCCTGTTGGAATGAAACTCTGGAAGATTACTTACCATCAACACCATTCACTTCTTCATAAGGTTTTCGTTTGGTACCGGTGATCGGAGTTCCAGGGAGGATACCAGGTTTGTCCAAATCAGGTTTGTTGGGAATTCTTTCGTAAAGAAGACTGCCATCTGAAAAAAATAAAAGGTAATGCAATGATGAGTTTGATAGCAAAGAAAACCAAAATATTCAGGAAAACATCGTATACAATAAATGTGAAGATTTGAAACCCTCTCAGGGGGTAGTATTCAAATGAGGTTAAACAATAAACAAATGTGAAAATATGAACTTTTTCTGGATTGTGAAGTCGCTACTGTGGTGAAATCATATTGTAAAAATGGAGTTGGTACCTAGGTAATGATAAAACCAAACCGTTTCAGTATACTACAGACCAAGTATTTTTATAAAATTAGTACTCTTTGGACAATTTCAAGAAGAAATCTACCTTTTGAAACAAATTTCGAATTTGAAGAGCCAACAATCGAAAAAAGTTCATAAACCGTCGTCGTACATTGATCATAACAATTAAATTTCGCATTTATTTTCTGTTGCATGCCATTTGAAGACATTGGTACCATAATCTGAATTTTTCTCTGTTTTCCCACTTTTCACCACCACAGTCGTTGTCCAGCAATGATTTGTTGATGAATGTGGGGAATATCTTTAGATTGGTTGGTTTAACTTAACTGTAGGATATCACGAATTTGTGTCGTTCGTTTACACAAAATAAGTATAGATTCAAACTGATCCAGAGCTGGCTGGGTTGGCCAGCTAGTTCTCAAATTGTATATTTATGCTCCATCAAGCTTATTAGTAAGAATAAGGCATAACACATCACGATGTACCTAGGTAAGTTACCTACCTTAACAAATCTTATGACATTCCTAAAATGACGTAGCAATGCGCGATTTCCTATATCTATGTAAAGCTATCCAGAGCTCCCAGGTCGGTCCCAGGTGTAATTGCTTCCCAAATCGGTAACGACGCAGAGAGTGGAAATATTCATACCATCGTAAATAAAGTATGAGTAGGTAGTACATTCCACTAAATAGTAGTTTCGATGCCAAAATCGGAACATTTTAGGATCTGTGATTTACAAGTAACAAAGATTTCTATTGAACATTAAAGGGCCACAAAAATTGTTCACTAGGGGGTCCCATAAAATTTCAACTCCTTGCGAACATTGTTTCTTCCGTAGCCGCTGGAATTGTCACAGACAAATAACACATAATTGCACTGTATTGCCGCCATTAGCAAAAAAGTAATTTACTTTCTGTAATTTCGAGAAAAACAATATTCACCCTTTTTCTGTGGTGTCATGTTTTTTAGATGATTTATTTTACCTTACATCTATTTACAATCGAACATATACTCGTACTTTTGAAATTTGAAAATGATTACTATGGCCTTTTTGTTAATCAAATAACCTAGTAAATAAGGAACAGATAATCTTGGATATGAGAAAGGGCGTTACCAACGCCATAGGGAGTGGTGATTGATAGAGCTACACCATACTTTTACGAAATTCTGCGTGATGGTGGATTTACCAAGTGAAAAAAAAAAAAAAAACAGTTAAGAAACAGAACTGAATTGATCTTTAATCAACGAAATAAGGACTTTATATTGATAATTGTAGCCTATTCTAGCCTAGTTCAATGACACAAGATGTTCATGATTAGGACGGTAGTGTAGGTGCAAAAGATTATTTTTGAAATGGTCAATTCCTGGAATTACAATGAACTTACAATATTCGCTATTGCTTGAGCCATATTCATAAACATTCCGAATGATACGTAAAGATTGATCGAAAGCTTCCTTTACTTGGGGGACGCCTAAGTACTACCTGAATTTCAAAAGGGTTTCCTAAGGGAGCTTCGAGAATAGCTGAATCCTTACCTACAGCTGGGATCACCAACCAGCCCCCTAGGTCCAGGTGGGCCAAGGGAGCTGCGCACAAAATAGGTAAGGAACGTTTATGAAATGGAATCACTCTTACCCATAAGGTTCCCTATGCACTTCCTATAACGTCCCATTTAGGGTTTCCTATGCTCTTAGAAATGTTTGTGAATATGGCCCCTTATGTGAGGAGAGTCCTTCTCCAACAACCCTAAACAAGAATTAGGTAGTACGAGTACATAACCTGAAATTGGCCGTATTCGTGACAGAAGGTCTTTGTCTAAAATCATGCAGGTGAAGGGGTCCTAATGAGTACTCTCAAGCCAAATGAACGAGCAAGATTTTTCTATTTATTCTTTCATATTCTAAGTTAAACAGAGAGCTTTCCAAAAAGGTGAATTCGGAAATGAACAGAAGTGGGTGGAAAAAGGGTGTGAAGTCATCTGCCAAGTATCTCTCTTTTGCTCCTGCACGTGGGAACCAAGTGATATACACACCAGATAACGTCATGCGTTTTTCCTTTAGCTTATTCTCATCAATATTCAGGGATTTTTGAGCTAAAAATTGGGATTCAGCAGTTTTCAAAGGTGAATCTGATTCCAAGGTCAAAAGCAGCTAATTCTGGCCTACATCCATTCCTCATTCTATATAATTATCTACCATGAAAAAGTTTCCACATTTTTTAATAAATTTCAATCATCACTACTTCGATCATTCCGACTGAAATTATCATCCAATAGTATTATTTAATCAATCAAAATAAAAAATTATTGAAAATAAACAATAAGAAACCTTGGCGGGACTCTTCATATGTGGGCAACCAAGAACAATGACTATACTACATTATTTTCGGTGAAATTGCATGATTACCCTAGATTTGGTCACTTTTTCAGCCAAGTTTCACATAAATCACTTTAATTATGAAAATTTGGACAAAATTAGGTAGATAATATGAATCTTATGAATCGAGAGGCATCTGTGAGCTACTCCACTAATTCAAGCATGCAAGGAAAGTTGCGGGTTCCTGTCCTGCCAAGGTTCCCATGATAGTTTATGGTAAGAAGAATTGGTAAGTGTATTAGTTGGAAGATTATTCCAGTTACCTGCAGCCTTTGGAGGTTTGGGGAAAGCTATACGCTCAGAACGTGGAATATGCTCTGGAGGTGTCGGAGAAAGCCATTCAGGCACTATGAGCTCATGGTTTCGAGCAAGCCCTAGCCTCGTTGCAATATTCGTAACACTTCCGCGGTCCTTCCTCTTGTAAACTAGCAATGACCGCAATTCCACTATGTTCTTACCAGCAATCAATGACTGGCCTGCGAAAATAGGCATTAGAGTAAGTAAATGGAAATTTGCAGATTCACTTAAAAAGTCGTTCAAGTATTTGGATACTTAGGTTCACATACAATGCCCCCCCAGCCTATCCCCTCATTTCTCAGCCCAGTCTTCTTCTCATAATTATTATTCACCTACATTATGGAGGTAGATCTTATATTTATTTCAACTTTCAATCCAACAACCAGGGTCGGGCTGATACAGTGAGCACAGAAAATTCCCAGGAAATGTAAAACAAAAAATAAGAAAATAAAAAATAGAAAAATAAACATAGCTTAACGTGCTACTAAGCAAGGAATGGCTGGGTCCCTTCAGAGTGAACCCTTTTCCCTCCTGCCCCCCTTTGATTAGGGATCCTATGGTTCTGTAGAGCCCCCAATGACTTTCAGGGCCCCCTTCGTTACCAGCTCTCTGGTTTGGCTCCATCGAAAATTAGCATGTGTGGCACAGAAAATAAATAAGGTTCTCCACAGGAAACAAACCACAACCTTAGGACCTAAGGGGTCCCTTATTTTTATGGTAGGGCTGAACCAGAGAACTAATAACCGAGTGGGCCCCAAAAGCCACTAGGAGCTTTTGTGGCTCCAAAAGTAATTTTCCGCTGCTCCCCATTTAACCCGCTACCAGAGTCATGTGGACTTTTTCAATGAAATGTGGTGAATTTGTCAGTGAAATGTGTAACTTTGAAAAATCATTCAAAATTATGACTACAGTGTTCATGAGCAGGCGTTGATCTCATTCAACGCCGAATTCTCAAGTCTTCAACTTATCCAATATGCAAAAACGATTTTGGGCAGTTCCAATGGTTTAGTTTAAAGGTTTATTCAAGATCACCACAAAATGCTGCATGAATGTAACTTTTTTGGTTTGTATGAAAATGTTCCTTTCAGAAATGTAATTATGTAATATTCTCAACTTCAACTCTATTCCACATAAAAATATTCAACGAGTAACCTTTTTACATTCAATGTAAACGATTCGACTCTGTTAAATGTTCACAGTGGTATAGTTATTCAATCTATTTTTCCTTCCCTGTTACCACAAAATTATTTATCTCCGAATACCAGGTAAAAAGAGCGTCAGTTTAAAATTAGTGGAAGTGACTATGGTTCAGCCTATGGTGGCTACCGGGACGGATTTATTTGGTCACTTTGCTATGCAAAGGTCATTCAGATATGCGTATTAAATTCACAATGAAGTTTTAATTAAAAAAGACGCATATGTATTGAAATACATATATTTCTATAAGAGATGAAAGAACTTGTTTAGAAGTTGGCATATGCTAGGCTCCTAGATAAAAATTACATGGGGAACCCTACAAGTGGTTTTCCTGGGGAGCCCCCTAGGCCCCCAGCCCGACCCTGCCAAATACCACAAATCAGAATCCTTGGTTTTTGAAAGAACAATTTCAGGAAGTTGCGGATGGTAAGGCAGTTCTGATGGTGGTCAGTTCTGTTCTTGGCTGACACTTACACGCAATGTACATCATTGGGTAAACCTGGTGTACAACCATAATAAATGTTGATATTGGATTTTGTCTATATGAGTTCATGGTTCGTGGAAAAAAAGTATCAGAGTGGTTGTGTCGAGTGTCAAAACTCGAAGATGGGAGTGAAAACAGTATTCACTTACATTCTTGTTTGATTGCTTGCACATTTATCATCCAGAAAGGGGACCTTGCAGCATGACGGGACATGAGCAAATTGCGACACAATCGTCTAGCTATTCGTGTTAAGGGAGTGGTTGCTAGGTAGAAAGCAGTTCTCGTTTTCATGATAGGACGGGGTGAACCAGCTCGTACAGCTAGCCCATGAGCAGTAGCATAGTGTCTAGCTAGCTGAGCTTTGACCTTGAACTCCTGGAATGTAAAACGAATACTTATTAAGGGCTAACTCAATAGTTAATTTGTATGGAAAAGGAGTTATTTTCAGTAATCATGAGTTTTTTTTTTACATAATTTTTGAAGAAAATTAAGTTAATGCAATGGGTCCAACATTTTGGTGGGTGAATTTAAAAAATGTCTCCATGGAAATCCGTTTTGGACCATTGTTATTCGAATTCTTGTTTAACACCAAAATTTCAATAATGAAAAGAAAGGATAAGTTTGTAGTCAGCAATTTTGGAGCATTCCTAGGGGTCACCTCTTGAATTGTGAGGATCAAAAATTTTTGTTGTTTTATTCGAGGTTCTCCACTAAAATTATCATTCTAAGGAAGTTTTAGTATATTCGGGATCAGTGCAACATTTCATATAAGAGTAGCCAATTAAAATACCCTAGGACTTGTAAGGTCAAAAGTAGCTTTAAAAAAATCTATTGAAATTGCCACACAAAAATTGTAGATCATGGTTTTTTTGAAACTTTGCTCATCAAGTTGTACTACAGCATGACTGGAACTTCAATATTTCTAGCTGTGGAACATTCTCAGTATCAGCGCAACATCTTAGCCTTAGTATCTTAGTTGGTTGGTTGACAGAAGTTATTGCGCCCAAACTAAGACTGCATTTGTTTACGTAGGTACAAGATTAGCGTCTTCACAAGCAAGTAGAGTACGTTGTTCAGACGGATTCTCTAATAAGGTACCTATGTAAACAATGATTGTATTCTCATCACTAGCCGAACTAACCCTTCAAATTTAATGCCAGACTATGCATTTCAACATTTCTACACTAGATATTATTCAATACATATCAGGTAGGTAGGATAAAACGATTTTTTTTCAAAAACTCCCTCAAAATAGGTTTTGAAGATATTATTCTGAGGAATCGCTCCTTCATTTAAAAGAATTCATTTGAACCTGATTGGTATAAAACGAAAGAAACCAAATCTATCTGGATTGGAACAAAAAAATTTCGTTCCAGGAATATATTCTTCCAGAATGGAACAGAGAATTTTTGATCCTTGACGTATTGCTCCATTACATTTCAGTAATAAGGGACAAAAGTTGAAATCCCCAAATTCAACACTGCATCGGTGGCTCATTTACTAAAAACAAAACAAAAACACTAACATAAGAAATCAAGAAAAAGAGGAGACATTTTTAGTTCCAGTGATGAACGATTTCTGATCTGGAGCTATTTTGTTCCAGATATTTGTACAACCTGGAGCAATTTATTAGGAGCAATCAATAAAAATATCCACAATCCGAATCCGGTCGGAACTTTTAATTTTATATGCATCTATTTATTTCAAGCCCTATTCCCTACTGAAAATACGTGTCAGTGAAGGGTTTACTTATTGAATAAAACTATATCAACTTATAATATTATCAGGGAAACAACTGAAAAGACTATGGTTACTAAAGTTCATCGTTATCAGCACATTTTGAACTTTCAATAGTTACCCTGGCACATCCAATAATACTGCAGCGATGGGGTCTGTGTGACAGTGAAGACGGAGTCCTTTCTGTGAAGCAAAAATTTATTTTTTATAATATAAACACCACTAATTGATACTAAAGTTCTGTTCCAACCAACTAGCAGTAGTGCAGGTAATATTCGAATATTTAAACTGTGCAGAAGCGTGTGTGTAGAAGGTTCTGCGCAGTTGAAATATTCGAATATTACCTATAACGCAGCTAGTTGGAACAGACAATAAGTATCACACTGCCCTATCCGACTGCTTTATCCAATTTTGAACTTAAGGGGGTTTGTAGAGGAACTTTGTTGCAATGCAATAATAGTAGAACTGTAATAAACCTGCAACATCTTACAATGAGTTGTCAATGTCTGAGTTTGAATACTATTTGCACTACCTGTCTACGGCCCTACCCGTCGATTAAACACCTTCTTTTCCTCTAATTAAAAACCTGATTTAAATTCCAATTTCTTCTACTATTATTTTTCTTGGAGCGTTCTTGAACTTGAATCTATACCAGAGGTGCAGGTATGGAAAAGGGGAAAAAAGGTTTCATTGCAGTAAGTACACAAGTCAGTCACAACCAAAAATACATAGCTTCCTACCTTCAGTAAAGAGGAAGCGAAAATCTGTGACCATTCCAGTTCATTCGATTTTCAATTTATAAAATAATAATAAAGGCACATGAGGAGATTGAGCCCATATAGATAATATTAGGCGGCAATTAGTAAGCACTAGATAAACGAATCCAACATAACTCCAAGTAAAACACTCATCCATGATGAAGTAATGTTAGCAATGAGTTGAAAATTATGGGAACCACTTTTCAGACTAAAACAAAGGTAACCTCTAGGCATGGAATGAATGTGATTCGTGGGGTATATCCTAACCTACCTGGTCCACGAATCGAGTGAAGACGGACCAATTTCGTCAAATGTTGTCTGAAATGGAAGGTTACCTACCTTAGTACCAGCCTGTCCTACACTACTCAGCCTGGTCATGGGGAAGAACGAACTAACAGGGAATTCCACACCTAGACCTGGCTAATTCGACTTCAACCTTGATTCAGAGATATAAACTCTACAAGTGCTCATCAGACCAGCTTGATCCCTCAACATCACTGAAGTTTCGTTTTAGCCGTTAATGGAAGGTCTAATTCGTATAAAATAATTATAGAAAGGTTGAAAATGTGATGTGTCATGTTTTGATAGACTATGAGGAAGGAGTAAGTTCGTAACCATGCTTTAGACTCACCATCATCAGATAAATCACCTGATTTCTTCTTTGGCAAATCTATTTCATTTTCACCTGGAATGACAAAATTGTGAGTAAGGTAGAAACATGGAGATCCATTAATCTCAATCCAACAAAAGAACCACATAACTCAGAACAGAATAAAAAACTAGCTTGAGTAAATAGATTGTAGCTGAAATTCGTAATACGAGGATATATTATGATGGGTTAGCCATGACTCACTGAGAGAAAAAAAATATGCACAACAAATTCTGGTGCAGCTAAATTTTTTGATGTTGAGCTCTCTAATACGGAATTTCACACTGATTCCGAATGTTTTGTTATATTCTTAAATCCAAATAGCTTGTAGGAACACACATAGGTATTTAACATATTTTGCGTTCTAGCAGCTAAAAGAAGTCTCAAAAAATTTGTGCTGCAGAAAAGCTATGGACAAATTGAATTTTGCGTCGATTGGTCACCAGGTATACCAAAACACAATGGAAAATAAAAATGGTTCCAAATTTCAAAGTTTTACGTAACCAGAAAATATTTATTGGCATATTGGAGGTCAAACTTATATTTAATCGAGCTCCTTGGAAAAATAGAGTGATAATTTATTGGAGCTCCTGGGAAAATAAATTGTAGATAATACAATTATGCGTTCTGTGTTGTTTTAACGTGTAAAAAAACTTTTCATGAAACTTCAAAATGCTATTTATCCACTTGCTTTGTTCGAAGATGTTTGCAATGATGTTAGTTGGTCTCAATGTATCCATTAATTTGTATAAAGTTGAAGTAGTCCACCCTCCTATGCACAGAAGCGCCCCCAATAACGTCACTACTTGGGACTAGTAAGTTGAAAAAAGGTAAAACCGCCTTCTTCTCCTAACCATTTTAGCCTTGATATTAGTCGTTGATAATCTGCCAATCTCAAAACTGTTTTCATTGTTCTTTTTATTATTCAATTCTTAAGAGCTGTGAGCTATTGAAATCTGAATTTACCAATTTCAAAATTTTAGAAATAGAAAATTTAGATGGGCCGAGATCTTGAGATTTAAAAAAGAAGAATAACGAAAAAAGAAATAAACTTAGCAAATTATTGACGGAGGAAAGTTTGGAAAACTGTTCAACAAGGTTCCAGTACCAACTTAACAAGCTATTTTTGGTGCAGGGACAATGTATATCATTCGGAATCAGCGTAATATTCCCTATAAGATAAGCTCATTAAAAACAATTTTAGTTTCGTCAGAATTTTGTATTTGCGGAAAGCATGCCTGGAGAAAGATGGGATGGAGGCAGATTAAGAAAGCTTGGTGTCAGAGGATGGCAAAGGCAATCAACTAGATGGTGTCAGAGGAAGTTTCGTGAGAGACCGAGGCTCTTTAGTTACGCTGGTTTAGGGGAAAAGAAGGAGAACGAAACAGGAAGTCATACACCATAGAAATCGGCACTTACCAACTTTAACTAGCGGCACCTTCAGTCCCCCATACTTCTTCCAGTAGTTCCAACAGGTTTGGCACAACTTACATTGCATATGAGAAGGACCCCAAGAGTACCATTGGGATGATACAGCAGCTGTAGGTAAATATAGAGATTGTCATAAAATACAACCTTCTAAACAAATTAGGTAGATGCATATTTGGCCAACCTCACAGTTTTTATTGACGACCAAAATAAATAACAAAAATTCTTATGTTGTAACATCTTCCAAGTTTTCCTTACAAAAACTTACCATTAAATATTTAATACAAATGGGCATTTATCATGGTTCGTGACCACAATTTTCAAGGTTGTTTAAAAAAATTTGAAGAAAAGAAAAAAGGTCAGTACCTACCTACAAGTATTAAAAAAAAGACAAAATAGTGGAGAACAAGGATCAAGAAACTTGGTGATGACGTAGTGAAGCAAATGCGCGGTTATTGGCTGGGGCTAGCTGGTTTGGCTTATGATCCAGTTGGCAAAATCAAACCAATCACAGCGCATTTTTCACATAGGAAGAAATCCAGTTCCAATTAGGCATTTTCCTTATACACGATAATTTCCCATCCAAATAATACAACAACACACACATACCTCCACACGATTCACAAGGTTTCCCTATACAAGGCTCAGTAGTTCCATTCAATACCCCCTTGTTATTGTTCAATGTACCAGCAGGTTTATTGCTGAAAATTAAAAATTTCGATATTAGCAATGCCAAGAGAAATGGTAGGTGGCAGTATAAAACAGACAAAAGTAATTAATACTCACTAGTTAGGTATGTAAACTTGTTTCAGTTTGGATTCGGCTTCAACAGCTTTCACTCTTTTTTGTTGTACGTATCTATCAGTCGTTTTCCACATGTAATAATATTCTATAATGTTTTTCAAGGTCTTCCAAGGAAGCTGAAATCAATGAAATGGTGGATCAGTCTTGGGTTTCCAATAATCATGGAGTAATATAAACTTTAATTCATGCCTGGAAAGTGTGGTCGTAATCATAAGGAGAAGCATAGTGGTAAATAGTGTCAGGAGGGCAGTAACCAAAACAATTGTTTGCGATTTTGGCAGTACGCAATGGATTGAAGTTGGAAAAAAACTGACGTCTTAATAGGTGGCGACATTATTCTTTACATTCCTGTACTACACTATCGATATGTGCCCCAACGCTATTCCAAGCCTGAAGGTTATTTGAATTGATGGGCATTTTACACAGGACGAAGGAAGGAGTAGATACATAGAAATTAATCTTACAAAGTCTTGCCGGATGTCGGTGAAATCTTTCCCATATTTCTCTAATGCTTCTTCAAATAAATTAGCCTCAGATGCTGACCATTCTTCCATTTCATCACGACACAAAACAGGCCCAGTGGAGGGTACAAGGGAACTGACCGCTTCTGATAACACATAGCTGTGTTTGTGAAGAGTGCCCATTGCATGAAACTGAAAAGAAAAGGATATATAGTTCATTCATTATGTGTCGTCACACCTGCCGTTCGAACAAACCAATTGTTAGCTAAAATGCGTTAGCCAAAGCTTTTCCGTTGCCCATACAGTGATTGCAAAGAACTGAGCACACTAAGGAAAATCACCGATCGGTCCATAAAATGAAGCTACTCTTTGTTGTGTATGGACCTACTCTATCTGATTACTAAGTACCTACAACAACGTTGTTCTTTGGAATCTTCTTTTAAGAATGAGATTCGGAGCATGAGCATTTTATGAATCTACATCTTTCAAAAACTTGCCTCTTGTTTCAACTCTGTTATTAATCTTGCCATACCGAAAATGTATTTACATTAATGTAATTGCCTTGATTATTGTGGTATTTTGATGACTGTTGTTGTATAACTACAACACTGCGCTTTGTATTATATAACTACATTAGGCTGAGGAACACGACGCTGAGTCGAAACATGTACCCACCAACAACGATAAATTGATGAATTCAAGGTCATTATTGAAATAAAGTGAAGCTAAAACATCTTACCAAAGTAATGTCACGAGATGCAGCTGCAGCACTCATGTGCAAACTAGGCTGCTTTACCGAACTGGAACAGTCTAAAGCTCTAGCGAAGGTACCTACTGACCTGAAACACAATTATCAATCTATTTCTAAGTACAAAAAAGACACAACCATGAGCCAATGTTCCTAATTAACAACGGGTGAATTACAAAAACAGTTTGATGGAGACAGACATAGTACAATTTTCATTACAGGATTAGAATGGGAGAATAATTCGATATTTTCGGTCAAGAAACTACAACTATGTAGGTACATACCTACAAATTGTCACAAGGTGAATTCGAATCAACTCCGAAGATTGCGGCTCAGGTTATTGGGTATCCAACAACATCGATTCAACAGGCCGTACTTCAGCGTGTTGACAAGATAGAGTCTAATAGAGCAAACTATTTTTTGGAGAACCATTCAGAATGAAATTCTAGCTATGTAAATCATTACCTCGATGTAACTAGGAACTGATCAATTTGCTTGTCAGTCAAGTTATGCTCTGGGGTCCACTGAAGGCTTTCCATTATCTCAAACTTTCGAGGGTCAACTTCTCCTGAAACGTGAACATAGTAAATTTCATCTACCACTGCCAGAGAGTAAGAAATACTTAATCAAAAGTAATAGGGACAGCCCCTCAAAGTCTCTAATCAACTAAATAGTAGTTATACTTAAATATTACCAATTATTTGTTGGCAAACAAGATCCATCCTTTTTGAATAGTAATGCTAGGTACAGCTACTACGTACATCAACGAGTAGTATGTGAAAGACAAGACTAGAAATTACCTTCTTTAAGCTTTGGAAGTATCTCTGCTTGGTACTTGGGACCTACTCTTATTTCACCTTTATCAGCCAGCAGTGTACGTTGCGAAGGATCAAAAACTAAGCAGTAGAAGAAGGAATCCTGTAAAGAAAAATGCAAATTATTGACATTTTCAACAACAAATGACATGAATTGATTACAACGCAAAATAACAACCAGACGAAACTACAGTTCAATGTAGACGGAATTAAACTTTTAGTACTAGGAATTTTAAGACCAGTTCCAAGTACTTGTAATTTTCGACATTGTTTCTTATTGCTGACTGCTGACAGAACAGAACTACCATGTCAATGACAATAGGAGTGACTAGCTGTCCATGAATAAGTAAAAATTAAGGCATCATACCACAGTAAGACGACATCGTGATACAACGTGTGTAGGAAGGCTCCATCCAAGTAGAGCAGCTATTTTTGAGATTATACGAGTTATTATCATAGGCACTTACATCTTTATTGAGGTAGCTGAGGAGTGATTCCGTTTCATTCAGCAATGTGACAGAACATTTTCCTCGGATTAGAGTAGCAGGTAGTGTTTCAACTTGGCGGGAAAGAAATAGTTCTCGGTGAGTCAACTGATGCCTTTGTTTCGGTGATAAATCTTCTCTATCTCCATTTTCTCCATCTACATCTAAGGCACCTACGAGAATTGAATACATAGCTTCAATGAATGTGAAAAAAAACGTTCCAGTCATGGAGCATGAATTAATGAGCACATTTTCGTAGAATCGTTTTTCAGATTTTTTAAAATGAAATTTTACCGATTTTTGAGCTATTTAATCTTAGGGTAACTTGATTGGCTATTCATGTAGAACCTTTTGTCCGATTTTCTGTCCTAAAATTCTAAAATTCAAATCCTAAAATTTGACCCTTAAGGAAGTTTCAAAATGGCTGGCCAATGAATTCAACCTTTCTTTCAATATTCACATTTGGGCAGCATTTTGGATTTTTTTCACCATTCCCAGGATAAAAAAAGCCCATCGCTTCGCCCTCTTAATAACCACTACCCCTTTCGCGCGCGCAGATGTGGATTTGGTGATGGACAGATACCTCAGTCTGGGTTGGGACCTCTCCACTCCAACGAGGTATGCCGTCGGTCCCTTGCACTCAATTCGCACAAACGCTATCACCTCTGACCCTTTGTTTTTAGTTTTGCAACGATTTTGGTCGAATGTTTTTGTTAAGTTGTCTACTTAATTATCTTGGTCGTATGGTTAATTTTCCTATTATAAAATTACAACTAGAAATTATTCAAATTAAGCCTGCCAGAGTTTTGTTTACAGAATATGGGAGACCTAAGTCATTGTAACATGTAGGTAGGTATCAACTTGATTAACAAATTAACGGTCTGTAGGGTAAAATGTATGCGAAACTTAGGTTGAATGAATAGAAAAACCATCTGATTTGTTTATTTTTCTGGGCAAAACACGGGACATTTACAATTTTCGACAAAATTCAATGAGGCCAGGGACTGACAAACACACCGATATGGAACTATTTTCATTCTCTATCGATAGAAAAACGGGACTGTCCCAGGAAAGAGGGACGTCAGGCAGGCTCCATAAGTAGGGTACCTTACCTATAGGGTTTCTTACTTACATATCTTTCAGTACTTAGTTATTATAAAGTGACTGCTCTACCTACATAGTTACCTATTTTTCCAATGTATTATTCAATGACAGATACGAGTATACACCTCGACCTTTTTGATGTTCTAATAAATATTTTTCACTGGTATCTTTCGTATCATAGGTGATTCATTAGTAATTTTCATAGTTTCACCCAAATCAACAACACCCCAAACCCCCCACAACCCTTTCAATTTTAAACAAGTTATTTGTTTTTAACTAAAAAATCAACAACCCTTTCAATTTTAAACAAGTTATTTGTTTTTAACTAAAAAATGAAAAACTAAGTGTCTACTTAATCAATGAAAAGCCAATTTCGATTTTAAAACGGGTTTACTTGCTTGTTATAAAAAAGAAAGTAGCTACATAAAGCAAATACCAATACGGAAAGATACCTAAGTACAAACAAACAAGACCTACCTACATGATAAATATCTTACTGTAGGAAAAAATGAAGTAGGCGCCTACATAAATCAAATAATACCAAAAAATAAGTTATAATTATGAGTAAGATGAAGAGGTAACATAATAAGGTACCTATAAGTAGATGACATCAAATGAATATGAAAAGATAAGTAATAAAATAATCAGGTATTTGATGAGTAAAATGAGCACTTAAGTGAGACAAGTAGGTACACAATCAACAAATATCTTGTTGTAGAAAAAATGAAAAGTCAATTTCAATTCTAAAATTGGTTTCTTTATTTTGGTTTATTATTTTCAATAATGAACCATTGG
>JAEMON010000001.1:55725335-55738680 GCA_030264115.1 Lygus lineolaris
TTACTTTCCCCATTTCTTCACTTTTGCCCAGAGATCGTCTGGAAAGTCACCTCATAAAACCAGCTGCAGCCAGCCCTGCTTTGCTTACCCCTGTAGGTACAACTTCAAATGCCGTCTGCCCCTTCTTTCCAGCCGGCAGGCGATGGCAGACTAGGTTTTTTCGTATCTGTATTCTAAGCCCTTTTAAATGGTGAAAGTTTCAAGTGTCCCAAAATTGTTTCAATTTGTGTGCAAAAAGTACCAATTTTCAACTGCCGTCTGCCCGCACTTTCTAGCGGGTAGGTGACGGCAGACTAGGTTTTTTCGTATCTGTACTCAAAGCCCTTTTAAATGGTGAAAGTTTCAAGTGCCCCAAAATTGTTTCAATTTGTGTGCAAAAAGTACCAATTTTCAAATGCCGTCTGCCGCTACATAACAGCGGACCAAGGGCGGCAGACTTAGATTTTTGTGGTCCAGGTGTCATGTCCCTTCTACTGTACAAGTTTCAGCTTTCCTAAAATATGTGCAAATTTCACAAATTTTTACAAATTTGAACGGCCGCCATGTTCGATTCCAGCGGTTTTGGACCGGCAGACTCGCATTTCCGTGTTCAGCTCAATGAAATCAATGATTTGAAATATTCCAACCTTTTCCTAAAATGACTACCACTTTTCGGGCCTGGCTCCAGGACTATGTCGATTTTCGACCAATCAGTGTTTATTTTAATACATTCGGATGTTGAATCAACTATATCATGACCTAATGCCCGCAATCCTTCATACCGCTATCGTGTCATTGACAATTTTTGTAACGAGCAGCACGTTCTACCTTTCCACAGAAGAGGGGTATAAGGTTCTGTAAATTTAATTAAGGGGAGTATTTCACTAATGAATTCTCTTCGATATTGTATAATTTTTTAATAGCTCCAAAAGATGCAATTTGTGCGAGATTTGATGAATTTGAAGTATCGGAAGTACTAAGTTCTGGATATCGAAAACATTGTCCGTTGTTCGGATAGATCCAGTTGTTTCTAACACATTTAAAAATGTGTACTGTGTCGTATTGAAAAAAGAAGAATCGGGTGGAGTCACAGGGGTGAGAATACTTTACTCTAAATTCTGGTGGATCAGCAAACTTGCTGATGGCTTTTCTGTTCATCGCATTGTTATCTCTAATTATGAAAGTTACAGTGAAGACGATATCCTCTGATGCGATAACGATTTTTTGTACATAGGTCCCGTTAACACTCAGGTACCTAACAGATCTACGACTGATTAGTGAGTGTCAAAATACCCACTTATATTGGGTTCGCTTCTGTCCCATACCTACCTCCTTTAGATGATAGGTTTGAATTTTCTTTGCGTAGGTCCTCGTGAAAATTTGCAGTTTTTTTCTATTAATGTGGGTGGGAACATCTCATGGTCGTCTCACATTTTTCTCAAGTCGATATTTCAAACAGGGAAGACGGAAATTAAAGGTAAGTGCGGGAGAGTCGCTCGCGTCAATGTGATCCTTATGGGAACCCGGGCGAGGGTCGGATCACTAGCATGAGTCATGTTTTCAGTTGGGTGGCTTTAGTAGCGTAGCTCCCGCCTAGACCCACTGATCATGATTATGGATGCTGAACCCCTTCAGCAGAGCAGGTAATAACCATATTGTCCGTGGTCTACCAGGAAATCACGACCCCGATATCATCTACTCAACTATTCATGCACACAGACGGACAGACAACGTGATGACAAAACTAAAAATAGTACGCGTCAAAGTAGGTGCCAAACAACTTCAACATTAGATTTGACTCTCCTCTATCAACTCCACATTTTGAAGGTGTAGAAGGAGAAGGCTGTAGAAGGAATTCACGCCAGTTCGAGCTATCAATTAGTAGGTAAGTCAATTTTTTGACAATTGTCCTGGATATATAACAGTTTCACTACGAAATTAACTCTGTTAGACAAACTCCACATTTTGAAGGTGGCAGATACCATTTTATAGTCTATTGGGTGGTGGCTGTAGAAGGAATTCACGCCAGTTCCAGATGTCAACTAGTAAGTCAATTTTTTGACCGTTGTCCTGGAAATATACCACATTACAGTTTCAGCATAAAATTTGACTCTGCTAGACAAACTCCATATTTTGAAAGTGGCAGATGCCATTTTATAGCCCAATGAGTGGTCGCAGAATATATTCAAGCCAGTTTCAGCTATAAACTAATAGGTCAATTACTGGACCAAAATTCAGCAATTTTGGACCAACTCTGCTGAAGCTATCCTCCAAAATCAAGAGAGCAGACATCGGAATTTGAGAAGTACTCAACAATAGCTTTTTGCAACATGAATTTCAAGAGTCAACCAAGTTTGTTCAAATTTAACCCTAAATTTAGTAAATTTTGTTTTTGACTGCAAGTCAATATCCCCAACATTTTCATGGCATGCTCGGTTTATACGCTTCATTTACTTCCCGCGAACCCACGAAAAAAAAGTTTGAGCATCAACTAATGAGTCAACATTTTGAACTAAATTTGATGAATTTGGAACGGCTCTGCTGAGATTAGGCCACTACTGGGTAGTGGCAGACTCGTGTTTTTCATGACTTCACAACGACCCAAAAGTATGTCAAAAGTTATAGCCAACAACTCAATAGGTCAAAATTTGAATAAAAGTTCAATTTATGCAGCATGTTGATGAGCGAATTTTCAAGGAATAATTTTGAACAATTTGGTGGGTAATTCTTAGACGAAATTTTACGCTGATTCCGAATATACCATATACATCCATGTTTAAGATGGTAATTCACACCAAAACCTTAGAAAACACGTTTTTGAAAGCAATTTTTGGACTATACATTTTCGAAATTTGACCCCTTGGCCTTGGAGTACTCCAAACATTCTCGACAACGAACTCATCCTTTCTTTTGATATTATTGACATTTGAACATTTTTTTGGATTTCTTATCTCGATTCCAGGGTCAGATATCGTCTGGAGTGACACACACACACACACACACACACACACACACACACACACACACACACACACACACACACACACATATATATATATATATATATATATATCTTGCAGCAAAAGCTGTAGCTTTTATCGAGATCCGGTCAGAAATAAGTCATGATAATCCCAACGTTTCGACGCTTTATTTCGTCATTTTCAAGGGCTACAAAGAGAGACAATAATGAGTGTGAAATTTTAGGAACCGTTTTAGAATGGTCTGAAACGGATTTCCATGAAGACAATTTTCACAGATTTGCATCACTAAAATTTTGAAGCGATTGCAATAGCTTCATTTTCTTCGAACATTCGCTAACAGAAACTTGAGGATATTTGATTGGCTCTGCAGTTGTTTGGGTGGGGTGGGGCTAGCAGAGTTGTGAATTCCGCAACTACATATCAGCCTCTAAACATGGATGCGTATTATAACCATCAACTAATAGGTCTAATTTCGACAAATTTTGGAATTTATGGTCAGCCGCCATTCTCATGGTCTACGCTTATGGACAAGCAGACAACCGGTTTTCCACTCAACAACGTAGACATACGAACTAAATCACTCGCGACGAAGTTGTGAAAACCCAATTCAATAAAAATAAACCGGAGTTAATGGAAAAACGTTGTCTATTTCCACGAAAATAGTGAGTTACAAAGTCAAATCGATTTCGACTCAAGGAGTTCTTGTTTGTTACTGATGATGGCCTAACCGTCGAAATCGATTTAACTTTGTGACTCATTATTTTCGTGGAAATAGACAACCTCTTTTCATTACCTCCTGTTTCTTTTTTTTTATCGTAGACATTTTGAGGAAAAGTAGTCAGCAACTTTCAACTAGTAAGTCAACTCTTTCCAGCCTTGGCTTCCAGACCATTATAACTTTTGGTAGATCGGACATAATGACCAGAGATATTTTGATAAAACACACATGAGTGACTCGTATTTATAGGAAAAAGTTATTTCAAATACCCTTCATCTCCAGAAAAATACTCAGAGGGCCGTAATTAGTAGACAAATGACTATTTTAGGGTTTGCACAAGTAAGGAAAGTAGTGTGAAGCTCCACACCAGATGATATTTTTGGTCACTAATAATTTGATTTCCCCACATATCTTCGAATTAGTCAAACCTAATCCGGGATTTACTTACGGCCATCTATACCAGTGAAATGGCTGACATGGCTCTCTGGATGGTTATGGCTCATCAACAGGAACCCAAGATTCCAGTTCCAAAACCCATCACCTATGCGGCCCTCCTAAGGACAAACCCCGCCGTAAGACGACAACAAAGTCTTTCCGGGAGACTCAGAACAGCGGATCCCACGAAGACGCAACTTCGGACGAGAAAGAACCCGAAGAAGAAAAGCTATCGAGGAAGAACTGTAAGCCGGAATAGCCTCATTTCGGAAAAGTTGACCTCAGATTCGGTTTCCGCTTTCCAAAAACACCCAGAGTGGGTATCCAATTTTAGGCTTTAAAGTTTTTATGATTTATTAAAAAATGGGGTGAAGAATCAAATGACGTCACAAGAAGAGGGTATCTACGACGTAGGAGAATGGAACTACAACTTAATGGAATGGAGGGTGGACTGTAACAACTACATACTGGATGTTCCAGAATGAACGGTCCACCCATCTCATTAAGATTAATGCTGGAGATATAAAACACCTTCTATGGACGTGTATTCACCGGTTACGAAAAAATTCATCCGTAGACAATCAAATCAGCAAAAATTGTGTAATGGATTAGCAGTTGATTCATAATGTAGCATGGGCGATTTCAGTCAACTGCAGGTACACATATTATAGTCCTTAGGTAGTAAGCATCCACATCAAGTACAATACTGATCTGTCGTAACCCAACATAGTTCAAAATTTAATTGAATCAGGTAAGTGATGGATGTTTCTTGTTTGCTCTTTTCTCTTCATCATGAGGGGTTGTTCTCACCCAAGTACAAGTTTGTATTTAATATCTACCCAAAAAATCAACTATTAGGCCACCTTTAAATTTGAGGTACCATAGGCTCAAAAGCTGATAGATATTATGATAGATATATATACGGTGATGGCGCCAATACCACGCATGGATGGCGTTAATACCACGCATAATACAAGGATTAAAAGAATTAAAATGGAAATGTTTTGGCTAGAAACAGTGATCAGCCTAAATTAGAAATTACAGTGTGTCAATTTTCATTAAAAATTCCATCAAATTTAGCCAGAGATCAGGTTGAAAGATTGGGCATGTCAAAAACTAATGCTGGCATAAGATGACATCCTCAGAGTAGATGACGTCATAAAATAATATTAATTAATACCCCTGAAAAAACCTTTTTGGATAGCGCTCACTGTCTGCTATAGTGTAGGGCCTTCTGGCAACACTTCGAAGACCACATGAGACGACAGGTTCAACATAATTATTAACAAATAGATAGAAATCATTGTAGCTGTACACTGACAGGATTTCACGTTTGTAGTTCACACCATCGAGCTGAACGCAAACTCTCTAGAATAACTTTAATAAATAATAAATATGTCATTCAGGACCGATTTTTTTCCGATGAGTTGAGAAAAATAGGGGCGTTGGCATTACATTATAATTTACGCAATCAAGGAATTGTGATGTAGTGAATACGAGTATCCAAATCTGAACATACCTGCTGTAATCTGTTAGGTTTTATTTGTTTCTCCTTGTTCTTGTTCAAGCAATCTGATGTTAATTACGAGTCTAGGTACGTTTTTTGGTTGAATGAGGCACACCTGGATTGTCTATTTTTCCTAAATTAACATGTTTATTCTACATTTATATCTCCGATTGAACAAAGAAAACAAAACAAAACGACAATTTGTTTACAATAATCGATATATGAAGTACGCAAGATCAGGATGCTCTAGCTAACATCATGGTACCTAATGATAGAATTATGGTGGTACTTACTTTATTAAGTTCTTCAATTCTTCTAATCTGATAGGGATTCGTATTTGTAGCTTCGAAGTAGACATAATCTGTAAACAAGAAAAGATACAGTTAATTTTTCAGGGAAAATTGACTTCTCACTCCTATGGAACCTGAAATTTTCTATCAAATCAGAATACTCGTACTGGTATCATCAAGTGATTCAGCGTAAAAAAATACGTGAAAATCATCTGCCATAATTACGTTGGCAGTTTAATTTTAACATACCCCCAAAATCCAGCTTTTCGCGTTTAGCACACCTTTTGAGTTTATTCTACCCAGATTTTTACGAACGAAAAACGACATCTAGGGGGGTACATTTGTTGTGGGGAAAAAAACAAAGAAAAAAAACACGTTGAACCCGAATCTGAGTCTGATGGTGGGCATCATTATAGACAAAACCCAACTTTTTTACGAAAATTGAGCAGTTGTTTTTAGAGCTTTTTCAATGTGCTGTAGAGGATATGAAGGGGATGAAACACCTTCGTTATCCACCACCCATATATTAAGTAACCAAATACCAGCTTAAGGACCTTCAAAAAGCATCGACAGTTCCAGAGGAGTTTGAAACTCGACTCAATGAAAACGGAAATACGATCGCGTAACATCATCTAATAATGTTGGTAAGGCTGATGATGTTTGTAAGGCGAATCCCTCTTTCGTGGGTAAACATCGATCTGTGATTCACTATCGTGTTTCTGCTCTTTCCTTCGTTCGTCCGCACAGTGGGACAAAATGCGATTTTCCGATCAAAACCTTGGTTCGCTCGATTCTTATAGGAAATTTTGCTCTGATTCCGAATATACCCTATGCTTAAACTAGTTAATTAGCTGCGGCATCATCAAACAACCTGGACAATTCACGTTCTTGACCATTGGAACATCTTGAAATTGTTTTTGTGTAAAAGAAAAGTTGATTAATTGAAAATTCAGCGTCGAATGAGACCAACGGCTCACCAATACAATAGCAATGATTTTTGATGAGTTCTTCAAAGGAAAAATCGCATTTCGTCCCACTGTGAACCGGGAGCGAACGGTTGGTCCTTTAGTGCTCCGGTTGGTCTCATCCATCACATTTTCATTGAAAGTTTTCCGGGTAGGGCGTTTTGAAAACATCGCCCCCTGTTTTTCACCCTTTAGAAGTAAATAACGCCGAATTGCGATACACAATTAGACCCTGATCGAGACCTGCATGCCAAATTTCGTTAAGTTTTGTCCAGTAGTTTCGGAGAAATGTGACGGAGGGTCATAGTGGGGCCACACGGTCACTTTCCAGAAATAATTGAGCTCCGCTCCAAATGAAAAAGACATTTTGCGCCGACTCCGAATGTACCCCATGATCCTAATATATAGCTAATTAGTTGCAAAATCATCAAAAACCCTGGAAGATTCACGTTTTTGACCATTGGAACCGCCCAAAATTGTACATAAGAAAACTGTATAAAGATGAAAACCTGAAATTCTGCGTCGAATGATTCGGTCGTGTACACAAAACATCTAGAGTAATCCTTGGATTACATGGCAAGGTGAATTCCACGTTTCCGTATGCGCAGTTTCTAATCGAATTCCGGATCCTACGAAATCCTTATGGCACCAATTATGGGCCTTACCCAGAATTACCACCAAAATTTCAGATTTTTTTGGATCATTGGTTCATGCAGTAATGGCAGTTCGCATAAAATCGTACGAACATACATAACACACACGTACACATTCAAGGGGCCAAGGGATTAAGCCCAAAATGTCAAAAAAGCCTGAATCTCGGCTAGCAAGGAGTTTCAGGGACTCTTACTATAACATAATTACTGCTTAGGAGCAATAAGAGTAAAGAACGGATAACCGCCCCCTCTCCTCCTCACCTAACCATTCAAGCGTTGCACAGTTTTTCCCATTTTTTCCCATCAACAATCAATTTCCATCAGACTTTAATACGGTTGGGTCTTAGAATTTTAGCATTCTCTTGGGAGCCTTCACGCCAATTTGGCTCTTTTTAAAAGACGTGAAAAATTCAAAATTAAAATTATACATTGCTGATCCCCCTACCCCCAGAGAATTGAATAACAGGAAGAATGACGCAAATCCCATCCTAATCGTCGGAGAAAAACGTACCTACATCACTCCATCGGCCTGCCGACCGGGGTATGAACTGCCCTCGAAAATGGGGAACTTCGGTGTGTCGTTATTTTGCATGTTTGGCTTCAAATTCGGATTCAGCACCCTTGAAAAGTCTAAGTTCTAATATTCAGCTCAAAATGTTCATTAGGTTGGCTGTAAAACGGGTGAGGAGATAATGCGCGACGGCACCTGTTCTAGCGGAGGGTGCCCCCCAGGCGTGCGCGGGGTGGGTGACGTCATCTGTATCATTTAACGGCGCTTGTTTTCGCTCACTTCCAATAATCGGATACCCCACATATGTCATCTTTTTGGAAAGCTCTCACTCGAATCTTTCAGTTGAACGAATAAAATGAAGTAGACGGAATTAATCATTCCCAAATCTCGGCAATCGAAGAGTTCATACGTTCGCTTACTATCACTACTTAGAGCCACTAAGTCGGAACAAAGAAATAATAACCACCCTTCCCCCTCCTGTTACCATTTTACCATTAAAACGTTTTACGAACTTTTCCCATTTTCAAATCTGTTTTCGGCATCATTTCTATTTTTTGGTTTATTACATTCAATAATGAATCATTGAGATCGAGCACGAACAAAAAATTGTTAACCCCCTCAAAATTTGATGTTTAACGTTTCAAGATACGTAGAAACCAAAAATCTGTCCGTCCGCCGTACGCGGCGCTTTTCCTGGTTACCATGGACCAAAATTAATGAAATTTGTTATACCGGCTCCATTAGGGGTCTAATTGTGCCCGAAGCTTGCCGGTACCGTCAGTCTTCTCTAAGTGGTAGAGAATATGGGGATGAAATTTTCAAAACGCAATAGCTCAAAACCGTCAAGTAGGAAGGTATTTTAGCGAATTTTCGAAGAAAATGAAGCTATTGCAATGGCTTCAAAATATTTGTAATGCAAATTTTTGACCATTTTCTTCATGGAAATCCGTTTCAGACCATTCTAAAACGATTCCTGAAATTTAACACTTTTTCATATGTATTTATACTTATATATTTATTTATTTATATATTTATTTATTTATATATGTGTCACTTCAGACGATATCTGCCCGAGAGATCGAGGTAACAAATCCAAAAAAAAAATTAAAATGTCAATAATATCAAAAGTAAGGATGAGTTCGTTGGCCAGAATTTTTGGAGAATTTTTAGTTTCAAAAATCGCTCGTGTTTTTTGAGGTTTTTGGTGTGAAATAATGGGAACATTTGGTATATTTGGAATCAGCGTGAAATTTCCTATACGAATCACCCACAAAATCGGTTAAAATTATTCTTCGAAAATTCGCTCACCAACTCATGCTGCATGAATGGAACTTTTTTCCACCGATTTCAAATAGATCACAATTTTTAGCGCCGAATGAGACCTCGCGGAGCATTCTAGGACCAACCGTTCGCTCCTTGTTGTGTGCGTACCAAATGTTTCGGGTACAAACAGCAATCAATCATCAGGCTCAGAATCGGCCGAACCCAATGAAATAGATGTTTCGCGTGGGTTCGTTGTGATATCCCGGTAACGGTTTTGGATTAAGAAAGGATTAGAAAAGTTCCAGGCATGGAGTAAGAGATAATGAGCGAAAATTCGAGGAATCTTTTATTTAACCAATTTTTTATATTTGGTGTGTATTTTTATAGGAAATTTTGCGTGGATTCCGAATGATGTTATGACCCGGTGTTTAAGATGATAATTTCCACCAAAACCCTCAAAAAACGTTAAATAAGCAACAACAGTGTACCTACTTTATTAATGAAGCAGCAAAGCCTCAAATTGCCACAATAGACCAGTCAAACTAAGCCTGAAAACGACCCGAAAATGAAAAAATTCGGGTAGTTCCAATTTTTTCGGGGATGTGAAGGGGGTGGGGGGTTAAAAGCAACTTCCCGCGCTTGCGAGCGCATATCATGAAAACGGTGCGTCGTAGAAGAAAAACATGAAATTAAAAACGAAGCGGACTAAATCTCCTGAAACTTTGATTCATACATTATTACGGAAAAACGGTATTCGAGATATCGATTTATGAAAATGGTCAATTTTTTTTGTCAAACATGTTGTTCTAACTTTATCCCTAATTGTTTCTTCACCAAAGTGTAAATTAGAAAGTTGTAAAGACTTTAATTCCCTTCAAGAATATATATTTTTAAGGTTTTACTAATTAAACACCAATGCACTCATTGCAATCCCGACACACACTGACATTTTAATAATCAACACAAACTATTGTAACCACATAGCAATCATATTTCCTCAGTCTATACCAATACTCCCTCTCTTTTTAGTGTTTCTATTATCCTCCTTCTATAACTGTGACCGATCTTCCCCCATGCTGGGTTGATGGGACAGCTGACCTTACGCCTAAGTCATCCATTGGTTTCCTCGTCTCTGCCCCTCTTGCCACCGTCCGTTATCGCTTTCCTAGCAAAGATGCAACGAGGTCCGATCCACTCAAGAATCCATGTTTTGGATGGTGAACAGTTTTCCATATACGACGTCCAATGACTCTGCTCATCCCATCCTGATGTATACAATTTTTCCGGCTCAGGAACTGCAGACTCGAAGACGGGTTTCAACACGGTTAGAGTTGAAGTATAGTGACCTCGGATCTCCCATCTGGTCTCGCGTTGACAACAGATCGTACTAACAAACCTCTCGTCCGTTTCAAAAGCATCGAATCAGCCACGAATACCTCTGGCATATCGGTGGCCATTGTCAAAGTCGTGGTCGATTCTGTGGTTCCTCCTTTAGCCATCATTTCTCCGTCCGTAATTGTAAGCAGACCATCGAGAGAATCATCCTGGAGGGCTAGTTCCTTACGAGCATCACCAGCAGAGGTTGCATCATTACTCGGACCATTTTCTTCTACCTCTGAATCTCTTTCCAATGTGACAGGTTCCAACACTGGAGATTGTTCCAACTGCTTGGTAGCTTGTTCTGTTGAAGAAGCCATACCTGTAGCCGCATCCTCTGGATTTGTTGAATGCTGTAAAGCATCCACAGACATATTTGCGTGTTCCAACATACTGCAGAATAGGCGTCCTTCATATAGTGAATCCGAGTTTGTGGACTTTGAGGAAGCATCAATTTCAGATGTTGCTTGTGATATGACTTCCTATTTCACAGAACTGACATCATCATTTCTCGGTCATATCAACACCACCGACCAATGTTTTGCTAATCGACATTGATATTGAGGTATATCTGGGGAATAATATTCAAGAAAATTCAATAACCACTCATGTCTACCAAAAATATGTTCGGTGGTGTTGATGAGTCCGAAAAATACACTAGTTTTCACCAAAAATCAATTTTTGGTCGGAGACCGCTCCACTGTGTACACGACCTCTATATTAACTATATCCATGAATAACGATACTTCCAAACATCCATGTATTTTCTTTTGATTTAGTTGGTGTCCTTGTGATCATTAGAGTGGGGGGGGGGGGGGAGAAGCCACTAATAGGTTCTCCTTTCCCAATTATCGCCCCTTCTGCTTTCAGCTTTTATGCGAATCAGTGCTCTTTATTATAAAAAAAACTCTCTTTGCCTTTTCGGCCATTTTGGGGATTAAACCCACGTTTCTTTTTCCAGTTTTCATTTTTCAGTTTATTCAGTTTTCCCTTTTTGGTATTAAAGCCAGTGTTAGTTTATTCTGTTTCCCTTTTTAACAGCCAAGTATCAGGTTTGATTATTTTCCTTATTTTCCATTTTCCATTTTTGCATTTTTCCTACAAAGAGGAGGTATTTCATTTCTTTGATTTCAATTTTCAATATTACAATTTATTTTCCCATATTTTGGATTTTCCTTTATTTTCCCTTTTTGGTTCTGGCCAATTTTCATTTTCATTTTGGGTATTTTTCATACCTAGTATTTTTTCTCTTTGAAGAATTTCTTTTGGGGTATTTCATACCATTTCATTATTTAATACTTTTTTTGGTATATTTTGAGGGTCGTTTTGGTCTGGACAGCCTTAAATTGTCCTGGTAGCAGACTCTGCTTAGTACTACAGATTAACAATTTTAGACATGGACTTGTTAGCCTGTTACACCGTTCAAAAGCTGAGATCTTGAGAAAGTTTTTCCCGTCGAGCGCAAGTGAGATTTGGGTATTTTCTGCTGAGCTAGAGCGCTATGAAGTTTTTCGTGTTTTCTTGGATTCGCGAAATTTCAATTTTCAAGCGAAAATTTCAGGAGATCAAACCATTCAAAAATTCTTCAAAATCGCCTATTCTGGGAGGAAATTTGACGAGTTTTCCAAACGTACCAACCAATTTTATGGTTGATTCACAAAAACGGGTTTTACAACCAGTTCCAAGTCAGAAGACGTGTTTTAAGGCGGAAAAAACGTAAAATGCCAAAAACATGGAAACTAAGGGTTTAAAAGAAAATTGCTATGAGAGACTTTCGATCAGAAATGACTCAAAGAATCGATTCCCGGCCTCTCACAGAGCAGTTTCAGGGACAGGAATTTTGTATTCAACAAGGAGCACTCAATTAGTCTATATTTTCTTTGACAAATTCTCAGAAAATGAACGTTTTGTTGTTTTTTCCAGCTTGTGTAACGTTGTTAAATAGGTATTTTATACCTTTTATGCTAAGAAACTAAGAAACATAATGAATAACGTTTTCAAGTATCTGTAGTTCAAATTGTATCAACAATCGAGGTAGAAATGTTCCAGCATGAGTTAATGAGCGAATTTTCAAAGAATCATTTCAATCGATTTGGTGGGCGATTCATATAGGAAATTTCGAGCTGAATCCAAATTCATTTCTGCTCCTATTTAGGTTGGCAGTTTACACCAAATTAACTGGAGGCAAGAACTAATTTTTTGACTCAGCTGATCTCGGAGCTCAATTTATGGCTCAGCTGATCTCTGAACTCGATTTTCAACTATGCTGATCTGTGAGCTCAATTTTCGACCTCGCTGATCTCTGAGCTGAATTTTCGACTCGGCTGGAGCCTCGAGTCATTGATCGATTTTGGGTGAAAGAAACACAACTCCTGCAGATCTGATAACAACGTTTCTAGGTCGGTTGTTTATCGGGTGAGCGTCACACAAACGTACCGGTTTTTTGACAATTCAACTTGCCACTGGCTACACAGGGTGATACACTAACGGCTTTCTCACTTGGGTGTAGTAAACTACCAAGTATGGTACAACAAATTGAGCAATGTAGAACTGTTTTTTATTTTTCATGAAAATTTGAAATTTCAAGGATTGAATCGAAAAAGTTCCATTCATGCAGCATGTTTGTTGGTGAGCAAATTTTCAAAGAATAATCTTAACCGATTTTG
>JAEMON010000001.1:55781132-55796541 GCA_030264115.1 Lygus lineolaris
CCCTCGGGCAGATATCGTCTGGAGTGACAGGCATATATATAATACATATAAAAAAACGTTGAATTTCAGGAATCGTTTTAGAATGGTCTGAAACGGATTTCCATGAAGAAAATTTTCAAAACTGAAGCCATTGCAATAGCGTTTTCTTCGATAATTCGCTAAAACAAATTACAAAACCCCCTCATCTGCAGGGAAATATCCTGAGGGCCGAAATAAGAAATTCCACAAAATAGCCATTTCTGGGGTTTCTATGGGTGAGGAAAGTAGTGTGAATCCTCATATCAGTTGTCTCTTAGGGACAGTGTGATACGAGGAAGGGGGGGGGGGGGGGGGGGGGGGGGGGGGGTTAGTTTTGAGGAGGACGAGGAGGAGGGGAGGGTTGCGTGTGGACGTGGGAGGAGGTGGCTGGGTGGCGGCAGGGGGTTGTGAGTGAAAGAGAATTGACGGGTGTAAATGCGTGGGCCTGCGCAGAGCGGCGAGGGCGTATCGAAGGGGGCGCGTGTGATACCGCTCTGATAGTCAAAACTGGAAGGTTAGACTCGGACTAACGGGCCCGTGACGGAACAGATGCAGGAACGGTGGCTAACGAACGAAGTGCGACGAGGGAACCTCCGACCTTCCGCGAGCATCTGTCCTTATCCTTGTCACCTCCGAGGCCTCGGAGACGGAGGACGCCTTCGTGCAGGTCTTTCTTCAGTCTGTAAGTACCCCCTGATTGGCTCATCCCCACCCCTTCGCTCCTGCAGGGCAATCCTCCTCTGTCCCGTGTCTTCAATGACCTTCCAAAGTTGGATCATCGTCCTGATCAATTTGAGACGCTTCTCCGGTATAAGAGTCAAACAGCTGGGGAGGCGTCGACTCATGTATTTTCCAATACGATTTATGTAGAGTTCGTCATGGATGGTGTGTGTGTCATTGTTGAGGATGTTGAATTAGGATGAATATGGTGCTGATATTCGTTTGGGAAAATAATTTATTTGGATTTTTGTTGGCTATTTTGGATCACTTGCGTCCCAGTGGCTCGATTGGTGGTAGACAGTACGGCAGACCTGTGCTGACGATGACCATAATAAAACCATCTTTAACCAACACCAAATCCCATAATTTATTACTGTCGATATACCTGAATATCAACTCCTTTTTTTTCGGGTTCCACAGTAGGTGAAAAAAAAAACTGTTTTCTCCAACTGCTCCTTCACAGTGCACCTCATTGATGACCACAACAACATTCTTAGACTGCAGTGTAGGTACGGTAAGTAGAGCAGAGAGAGCCCAGAAGGGACAAAGGGTTACGTCGGATCTGTCAGAGGGTCGGCCTGTGATTAGGATGACCAGACGTCCTTCTAAAAGAAGGATGGTTCTCTTTTTCAACCCTTCGTCATGCTATCCTTCAGGCCCGTTGAAAAAACGCCTAAAGGTACTTCTTTTCTAATACGGTTCTCTCAAAGGAAGATTCTGAAGTGATAATGAATGAAAATTCGCTAAAAGTGTTTACATAACAATAATTTGTTTAAATATAAGTTTCATTTGGCTACGTAGGTAAAATACAGCTCCCCAGCCAAGGTTGGCATCTCATTGTTTCCGAAAGTAGGGCAGACCGAATGAAAATGTAGGACAGTCATGGCATGATGTGGAACATGCTATAAATGACTATATTTTTTAAATTATTAAGCTTGAATTTATTTTCAATAGGTAGATTAGACAGAGAAGGATAGGTGATAAAGAGCTTTATTGCGAGCAAATAATATTACAAATCAATTTTAACTTCAACTCAATTACAGATATTGGCCAAGGCCGTCTTCTGGGTTGGGAAGGTTCTGACGTATAGAAAACAAAACAGATACATTACAATAATTGCTCAAGAAAAAAAAAATAGTACCAAGCTTCTCATTCTTATTTGAGTGAAGAAACAAACGTTTTCATTTTAACGTGCTTAGAGATGACGTGCGAAGAAAATGAAGCTATTGCAATGGATCCACAATTTTAGTAATGCAAATTTTTGACAATTTTCTTCACGGAATCCGTTTCAGACCATTCTAAAACGATTCCTGAAATGTAACAATTTTTCATATGTAGGTATATTGTGTGTGTGTGTGTGTATGTGTGTGTGCGCGTGTGAGTGCATGCGTGCGTGTGTGTCACTCCAGACGATATCTGACCAAGGAATCGAGATAAAAAATCCAAAAAAAATTTAAAATGTCAATAATTTAAAAACAAAGGTTGATTTCGTTGGCTAGAGGTCAAATTTTGAAAGTGTAGAGTCAAAAATCGCTAAAAAACGTGTATTCTTAGGTTTTTGTTGTTAATTACCATCTTAAACATAGGAAAATATATGGTATATTCGGAATCGGAAGACAGCACCTTAGTGATATACCTCATATGAATATTCAGTGGTTGAAGCAACATTCTGGTTCTTCCGGACTCCAAAAGGAGAATGTACCAGGGGATAAGCTTGCTAAGTCCATAGAGTCTGCGCATAAATGTGAACTGACATCTCTCCACTGCTGTAAACCTTCTGGAGCCCCACCTGCTAACCATATGTCAACACTGATTCAACCGCTCCATCGAAAACACGAAATTTATTGTCAATCGAGACTCCATGCCTTGTCATCAGAGGCCAGGTATTGCTAAGTGCATAGTTTTTGGCAGTTAACTTTTCTTTGAAATGCTGGTTGAAAGAGAGTGTTTTATAGACCCTTACACGGGCAATATGATTGTCAATGTGATAAGAGATTGAAAATAATGTGTAATGTTGTGTGCAAGATGCTCAATGAAAATAGAGGGGGAGGACGTCCCGTGTCATGCGTATACATACATATATAAGCATCCACGTACACACCCACTCTATCATCGTACGGAGTTGAAATCGGTAGGTAGTTCAAAATTTTCATTTTCATAAACAGGATGAAGTTTGCCTAATAAGTACCTGCAACAAGGAAAATATGAGTGCCTCGCCCTATTCTCAGACGGCCGAGCCAAAATGTAAGTTGCCTCGAAGGTTTTGCTAAACATGCGAGTAGGTAATTCTATACAACGGTCTTCGCAACATGACGTAACTGAAAGTTGACCGTAGACCACGATGTAATAAGAACGGAGCTGTTGTTGTGATTCAGGAATGAAGGAGATGAGGGGCGAAACTTGATCAACCCAAAACTTGCGACACTCATTATAAATCATCAGTAGTACTTAGGTAACTATCACCATCCTGATGGTTGTAACATGATTTCAAACCCCTTGATTTCCCTAACCGATTAAGAACACCTGGTGCAGAGCTCAACTCTCCTACGCACAGTTAAATTTGAAAACTATGGATCCATCCTCGTTTCCATTGCAGTGCCCATTAGCTGGAGAAAGTACCTGTCACCATATATGAGAATGCTGAATGTGTAAATAGGTACCATTTCGCCCAGGTTGATCAAAAATTTGTTTGAAAGCAAATATAGTAAACACCTCTGTTCAAAGGTTCCACACCTGTTCACTGTGCTCACGTTGCTCTACTTTTTAAATGAACTACTAGAAATTCAACAATGGAAAAATTAACTTTGATCGTGCATTGCTTTGGCCAGCTGTGGCTTGATAAGATAGGACGAAATAATAGAAAAAACTGTCTTCATTTAATCTACGGGATATTTATAATTATGACCGTTGTTATGTTACTCAGTGCCTTCGATAAGAATTATTGCAATTTCGAACGCATGGATCCTTAAGGGAATCACTCATGCCTCTCCCCCTACTGTAAGTACGTCTTCTAAATAAATAGGAGAGACCTGGTAGTTAGCCCTTGGATAGTATATACTGGAAATTACTGAAACAAACTGGTGTTGAACACTGGAACACCAAAAACGATCCTTTGAGCCAATTATCACCAACTCTGGTTCCCCCCATTTTTCTCTCAATTTCGGGTTGTGAAACCAAAAATGTATTCAAAACAACAACCAACACTTTAAAATACAATCAATACAGAAATTGCTCTGAAACATTCATGCAGCATGAGTTGGTGAGCGAATTTTCAAAGAATAATTTTAGCCGATTTGATGGGTGATTCTCATAGGAAATTTCACGCTGATTCCGAATATACCGCATGTTCCTATGTTTAAGAAGGTAATTCACAACAACAACCTCAAAAAACACGTTTTTTTAGCGATTTTTGACTCCAAATTTTCAAAATTTGGCCCCTTGGAGTACTTCAAAAATTCTGGCCAACGAACTCATCCTTTCATTTGATATTATTGACATTTTAAAATTTTTTCGGACTTTTTATCTCGATCCCTCGGGCAGATATCGTCTGGAGTGACACATACATAATTATATAAATAAATATATATATATATACATATAAAAAAGTGTTAAATTTCAGGAATCGTTTTAGAATGGTCTGAAACGGATTTCCATGAAGAAAATTTTCAAAAATTATATAATTATAATTTTGAAGCCATTGCAATAGCTTCATTTTTATCGAAAATTCGCTAAAACAGTGATAATCGACAAAATGGTACTCACTTTGTTGGCAAAAGTGTTGAACAATCATTGTTTCACAAAAATTATCTACAAAAAACCCTTCTTAGCTTGTTATTTTGTCATGATATGCTCGATATTGGTAGCAAAACTGCAAAAACCCGTTTTTTAAAATTAGGGTTCGGAGTGTCGTAAATTGTTACTACAGTTACCTAACTTGGAAAAGCAAATTTTAAAAGGGTTAAAAAGTGAACATTTTTTTTTTTTTTTTTTTTTTTGTGACCACATCCTTACTACCGTTACACTGCTAACTGAGCTTATAAAGAGTAGCTCGAGGCAAATTTTATAATTTTTCAATTCGTACGGGTGCGGATGAACGTCTTTGTTATAAAGCTGAAATTCCAAGTCTCGATTTCGTTTTTATTATAAAGTCTCGGATAAAATTAATTGGATATGTACCAAAATCCCTCGATACTACGCCAGAGAAGGGTTTCTCCTATCCAACCATCCCTCCTACGCCTACTGCATCATTTGCTCAGAGGAGGCCAGGAAGCGCCTTTAGTTCACGCGATTTTAAAAATTCCTCGATTTACGTATGTTTTACAATCATAACGACAAGTAAGATTCGAATCATAATTATTATAAGTTTAACCAGGGAAACTGGAAGGAACCAATGAAAAACCTGGTAAACTTGCGCCGAGTAGTGCGCGCGGCGCACGGACCAACCCCTCCTTCAAGACTGAGCGGTCGTGCGTTTTACTGCATACCCTTGCGCCTGACAAAACTACTCTCCTCCATGCCGTGCTATAAACTCTCCAAGTACCAACCCTCAGAGTTGAGCTTTCCTGGCACCTGCTAGCACAACAGGTGGCGCCCATGAACACGTCAGTCTCTGCCAATACAGAAGACGAAGGTCATCAAGAATGCCCATGAGGGTGTGCCAAAAATAGGGTAGAACGAACTAAGACCAAGACTTGATTGTCACGCTATGTTCCAGCCTCATCCTATCCCACATCAATGGGATTCCTTTTCCTAAGTCAATATTGCGAAATCGAACTGGTTTCCATGACAACTCCCTCAAATCGCCGCAAAATACCGATAAACTGACCAACTATTAAGCTAGACTTGGCAACTGAGGTAGTTTTTCGAAGTATTAATAGACATGTGGGGGAAGATGTTTTGCTGCGGCATGGGGCAGTCGTAGGATGGATTTGACGAGTGTATCAGCTGCCGACGCTATTGGGTTCAACTATTCAATCAACTACGAGTGGTATGGTATCAACGGCGAGATCGAGATCAACAATTCAGTCCGGATATTCTGGACTGACACAGAGAGCAGAGCCATATGCGAGGTGATCAGAGGCCAAGAACAAAGCGATCTGCAAACGAGTCCGCCTCTATTTGAATATGAGACTGCATCTGCCTTCAACCAACCCCTCAAGTAAACATTGTTTTTCTCCATATTTCCATCTTCGTGTTCAGTGTAATACTTTATGACAGTTTGGGTTCATAAATTATTAGGGCACCTAATACATGCTGGCACTTTAGTTGTTTCAATATTGTGTGTTGTTTACTCGGTTGTGTTTCAGTTTACCATAGTCAACATTGTTAGGAAATACCATAACGTTAACTAGGTTAGCACATACATAAACCCGTTGGTATATCTCCTTCGAATTGAGACATGGTTGATCATCAGATAAGTACAAACTAAATCACTCGCGATGGAGTTGTGGAAACCCATTTCAATAAGAAGAAACCGGAGTGATGAAAACGTTGTCCATTTCCACGAAAATTATGAGTTATGTTACAAAGTTAAATCGATTTCGACGGTTTGGTCATCATCAGTAACAAACAAGAACTACGTTCTTCAACTCTTCCATCATCAGTTACAGGACAAGAGTTCTTGTTACCGTGTTGTTAAATCTGCGATTCACTTAGTATGTAGGTACCTCGTTAGTACATCGGTGAATTTACATTTTTTCCTCGATAATTGGAAACTTGAGAGAGCTTGAGAAAACTTCGAATCACTGAGTGATTCATCGAATTATTTATTAGATAGAAGAATGCGGATAGAAAATAAAAAACAACGAGATTCATAAACAATTTTAAAGAAACTGACTTTATTCATGGATATTGGTAAAATATAGGTATCTACAATAAACACTAATGAAGGTCGATTAGGTATTTTGAAATCACAAACAATACTTATTTACCTGACAACTGATAAATAAACCTAAATATATCCCTAACATCTTTATTATAACCATCAATCTCTAACAATTATATACCTATTCAATTGTTCAACACTGTTTTCTGATGAAGATAGATGCTCACCTACAGATTTCGGACGAATAATAAAGTTATTAATTTCGTTCAAAAAAATTATATATTTAAACAACATACAGAGTAAGTAGCTACAACAAGTGGGAATGAAAGAAAAATGTTGAAAATCCATCACTATTTCTTGCCTTGGATACCTACCTTTATTTTCTTCTGCTTCAGTGTCTTTCATCGTGGACGGCCCTAAATTTAAATTAGCGCGAGAGGGAAGCTACGATTACAAATAATAGCGTGTTTGCGTGCGGCCTGCCCTCGAAAAATTTGAATGACTGAGTAATAGTATTCTATTGAATGGAATTTTTCCTTGGATCGGAGCAACTGGTTCGATTACTCAAGAGACTTGAACTAACCAGGGTCGACTGTGTAGGTAGCTACCTTTCTATACCGCATATGAAGGCACGATCCCGCATGCTCTTTTGATGGAGCTACGTAGATGATAGTGATAGTAAATTTGTAAAGAACATTTTAGAAACGAGACCATCTAGAGCTCAACAAAAAAAAAGAAGAAAATATGGGCGTAAAATTGCTTCAAATCTAATGCAACGACTATTTACTAGGTATTGGCAGCCCAGGCAGCCTAGGTTTTCGGTTCCTAAATATTCCGAACAAGCTGGAAATCGTTTTGATCGATGTTATTCCACTCCAATATGAAGGATTAGAACTTTGCGAAAGTTTTCTAGCTGGGTTTAAGAAAGCATCCTAAAGAAAAATCATTCCTTACTAAATGAAATGGTATTAAATTTCGCGTCGAATGACCTATTGAAACATCAAATTCGGTTCAGCCGTATAGCGGCAATCGCTCGTTGAAAAAGGGCTATTTTTCCCAACTTTGTCAAAAAAAGCATTTCCGGCACTTTCAACAGCTTTAACTTCCAAACGGTCACTCGAATCAACGAAATTCATAGAGTGAAAGTTGTTTAGAATCTAATTTCACATTAGGAAACCACATTGAGATCCACCGAACAGTGCCATCCGTACCGCTAGCTGGCAGTGAGTCAAAACTAGAGGGAAAAGGCACCTCTCTGACAACGAAAAAGCAAATCATGCAGCATGAGTGTTGGTGAGCGAATTTTCAAAGAATAATTTTAATCGATTTTGTGGGTGATTCTTATAGGAAATTTCACGCTGATTTCGAATATACCATATGTTCCTATGTTTAGGGTGGTATTTCACCCAAAAAAAAACGTTTTTTTAGCGATTTTTGAAACTAAATTTTCAAAATTGGACCCCTTGGAGTACTCCAAAAATTCTGGCCAACGAACTCAGCCTTTCTTTTTATATTATTGACATTTTAACATTTTTTTGGATTTTTCATGTCGATCCCTCGGGCAGATATCGTCTGGAATGACACACACACACACACACATATATATATATATATATACATATAAAAAAATGTTAAATTTCAGGAATCGTTTTAGAGTGGTCTGAAACGGATTTCCATGAAGAAAAGTTTCGAAAAGTTTCATTTCAAAAATTTTAAAACCATTGCAGTAGCTTCATTTTTTTTTTCGAAAATTCGCTAAAATAGCCCTTTTTCAACGAGCGATTGCGGCTATGAGGCTGAACCGATTTTGATGTGTTAACAGGTCGTTCGACGCGAAATTTAATGCTCTTTCATTTACATTGATTCTCTTCTGTAGGATGCTTCCTTAAAGAGTTATAAGCGAAAAACCACAAAAAGGTCGAAAATTTCGAGGTAGCCCCTCACGTTGAAGTGGAACAACATCAATTAAAATTATTTCCAGCTTGTTCGGAATTTTCAGGAGGCACGGCCTTTTTTTGACCTACGCTGCCTGGGCTATGATATACTGTTGTATATGTATTATCACCTTATGCTGAAACCGATTCAAAAAAATGCAAATTTATTGTTGGTGGAAATTCCCATGTAGATTACCTTGTTGTCTGTTCGTTGATTCACAATTAAAATATCGCGAGCGGCGCACACACACACACACGTACGTACGTACCACGTAAGTACGAGTATATTTATGAAAAAGTTAAATTTCAGGAATCGTTTTAGAATGGTCTGAAATAGATTTCCATGAAGCACATTTTCAAAAATTTGTTTGCATTACTTAAATTTTGATGCCATTGCAATAGCTTCATTTTCTTCGAAAAATCGCAAAAAGTCTTTGTGAAAAGATGGACAGAAACACTAAAGAACTACATTAAAAATCCATCAGAAGGAATTGAAAAGAGCAATATTATGCAAGAGCAAATGCTCACATCACATTAAATATTACAAAATATATCTATAACCAACGTATTTACTTAATAAATACATAATGTTCTAATTTATAGGTGTACCTTTCCATTCGAATGACAAACAGGAGAATATTCAAACCGACTATAACTACCGGCCGATAGAGTTTCATGCGGAATTTCACACAAACATTCAAGTGAAAAGAACCTCATGTGCGATTGTTCCAGTTTAATAGGGGTCAGGGCCTAGGCTCATAATGCAGGTCAGTGACCGAACTCCCAAGTCGTCAAGTTAAAGAGAGATCGATAGCCCATTTCAAAATGGAGACGTCCGTTTTATACCCATTGGAACAAGTCACGGAGTTACAACTTAGGTATACCTACCTACTTACCCACGCAGTTGTGCATCTCCCGGCACTGTACCTAAAACAATATTGACTCCATCTTTGATGGTGTTTGCTTAGGTGATGTTTCGGTGAGGTTTTCGGTCCCCTCAGGCCAGCGGTTGGGACTCTTCCTAATCTCGCGCTTCCCGCAGTCTAGGAATGAATTGATTGCGGGCCAACAGCCAACAAGGTCGCCTGGCGACAGTTCGTTCTGGTGGAACCTGTAACATCATACCGGTAGTTTCGGAGTTTGAAATTCAACAAAAGGGTCACCAGTTTATAATTTGAAAATTATTATTAAAGTTGAAGAACACATAGGGCGACGAGTATACTCCTCGATTAGGTAGCCATGGAGTGCCAACACTATCTTGGTAACCTAGATATATTATACATACCTACAAGTAGGTACCTACTCTTGATTATGGTGGGAGGTGTATCAAATAAGGAGGCATCAGGCATGCACATTAATAGTCATTTCTGTTTTCGTTGGTAATTCCTCTTATTTTCAAATCTTGAGGGCTGGATAGTCAAATCTTAGACTATCCAAATTTTAAATGTCTGAAGTTTTGAATTTTTAAATAAATTTAAAATTTGAATTTGTAATTTCAATAGCTCATTGCTTTCAAGTTTGAAGAGATAAGTTTGAAAAACGACTAACCATAAAACCAAAAAAAGGTTATGGGGATGGGGCGGTATTCCCCTTTTTTCAACTTATTAGTAGTAATGAGGTTATAGTGAGAGTTCCTATTTACTCTTTGGTAGCTAAGATTTAGGCATTTTAGAGGACATTTTGGGCCTATGACGGTACCCCCTTAAGGCCTGGGGAGCTCACACAAGATTTAGTCAAACAAAGAATGTTTTTTCGGCATCAACCACCTCTTCCCCCGCCCCCTCCTAATGTAAATTTCGTCAGACAGTTTTCTGAGTTGAACAAAAAAAAGCACGCAAATCGATTGAGAACTAAGGCCCTGGGAGCGCACAAGATTTTTTCACATACACACCCACAAAGACATTCTCCCTGTGGTTTTTTCACGGATTAGTATTCAGAGTAGTAGTATTTTCTTAAATGACTTTGTACGTGGTACTTTTTTTGTCAGTTGAGTGATGTGCTTGTCCGACCCAGATCGAAAACATAAGGACGTCACTCACTAGTGAGGGATGTCCTAAAAAATCTACCAACAGTAGTAAAGCTCTGACGAAGCCCCAAGGCGAAAGCGCTTATTGTACATGTGCTCCTATGAAAATTCGTCTACCCTCCATCAAACCTAAGTAATAATGAGACCAACCAATATATTTTGAAGAGAAAAAGTGGTAAGAATCCATCAGATAGGTATTTAGCTTGGCTAACTCCATATCGATTTTGATCTTTCATGAAAATTGAGTAGATGTTGATGGTCCAGGTTACCAGGACTCGATGTGTTCTTCAAAAGTATGCTTCAGATCCTGGCGTTCATGTCGGTATCTGCATGGGTGTCCAAGGTTGGGGGTAGCCGGCGAACGACCAGAGGATACAGAATTACCAAATACCGGCCGCAGACACCGTTCAAAGAGCCGCCCCCACCCGCAGCAGAGCCTCAAACGCCGCAGTCCGTCCTAACCAAGAGGAGATGGGTATCTGCCGTTCCCAACCTTCTTCCGACGAGGCAAGTTCCAATATGTGAACAGGATTGAATGGCTTGGATGAGGCTAAGGGCACTAGGGTGCAAGCTATACCAGTAGTTGGAATCGCTATTACGCGTATACAGTCTTTTTTTGACACATGGTTCCACTTACGAACCTACCTAACATAGGTTTGCACTTAGTCCCTTAAAATTCGCATTTAAAAAAAAATCGTATTGCAAAAGTTTCCCAAATTTCCTGTAAATATCCTTTTGGCGAAAATTGCCCATTTGACCGCGCCATTCTACCATATGCATAGGTATGGTGAATCAGTCGGAACGATTTGCTCCCATACACCCAAGTGCTTTCGACATTTACACCCATCGACTTTAGAACTCTTGTTTCTCGAACAATCTGCGGAAACAAAACGAAAATTTCATTCATTGTTCGACTTTTTTTCAGGTTGGCAGGTACGCCTATTTCATTTCGGGAAATTCAAAATAAGCAACACTACACAAAACTGCATGGTTGGGACTTTTTTCAGCGAATTTTCATAGATTCCTGCACATAACGATTTCTGCGGGTCGGTTTTCTGCTTCACGGTTGTCCGCAACTGTACCTGCTAGTTCTCTGGTTCCTTTCGGGGAAGGTACCTATCGTTCGGTGTGTCTTGCTCCCTATTAGGTACCACTACTTCACTGTTGATCGTTTTCCAATAAGCTCCAAGTAAATATTTTTAAGGCGTGTGTCCATCAATTTTCCAGACAAGCTAAATCTGTATGAAATACAAGCTTGTTGTCACGAAAAATCATATCTCCTTTCTTAAGTCCACCTCCTTTCGCAGCCTCTGTCGCCGCACAGAGGGGAGTAATGGTTATTTCTGGACATGACGATGTTATGAACGATTCTTACAGGAAAATTTCTGATTACACTCCATGCGTTTATACCTAAAAATAGCTCATTAGCTGCGGTACATACCTTTGAAAAACCTGGAAAATTCACGTATTTGACCATTGGAACCGCCCAAAATTTTTTTTGTACAAAAGGAAAGTTGAAGACCTGAGAATCCTGCGTCAAATGAAACTAAAACCAGCTCACCATCAGATTTTTGGTTTTTCCAAAGTTTTCCGTTTTTCGTGGTCATGACTGAAAAAGTCAAGAAAACGCGATTACTCGTGCTCGCGAACGAAACTAAACCTCAATTTGATTCACCAAATACTTATATCACCAGGTAGGTAGGTACTGCTTGTTAGCGGATAGTTAGTTGCTTTCCCCTGGCTAGCAAAAGGTTCGCAGTGAATATTCAAGTGGATCAAGTGTACTACATATTTTTAAGAACCAGTAGCAAAAGGTTTGGTTTTCGAGTCCATCAATGTCACGATACCCCCTATATTCACATGCGTTGTAACAATTATCTTGTCTTCAAAATCTTGAGGTATTATTATTTTCTTGATCGGGAATGCTTTTTTTCTTTTCTTCAAGTATTTAAATAGTTACACGCTTGACTCGTATACCCAAGCATCCACATAGGTACTTGATATGGAGGACCAGCTTCCAAAGCATCGAGTCAGTTCTGTCCTTCTGTAACTAAGTACGTCGTATTTATTTTACTCGGTTTGGCACTCTGGAATGGTTATTTTCCTTATTTTTTACGTGTATAGGTTCAGATTGATAATCGTTCATTAAATTTTTGAATCCCAACGTTTAAGATCACCGACCCGGGACCATACCCGATCACCTTCCAAAGACTCAGAACAGACTTGTGCTGAAGATGAAGACGAGACACCCAATAAAGTGTGGGATCCGCTTGAAACCAGTGAAAGGTAGCTTGATCAAATTGTTTTTGCTTTCTTCCTGCTGCTTATGTCACAAAAATAACGTGATAAGGGTTGGTAACAACTTTTTTGAGCCTACTTGCAAGTGGAGTTAATTTTTTGAACCGAGCTGACTGCGGTTTTATCTACTAATTCAACTACCGACTCAGCCTTGCTTCGGATTTTTAACTCATGCGTGTTAAGAGTGTAGTTTTCTGTTTTGACACCTACCTGCCTAGTGTAATTTGTGTCTAATATACAGTAATAATATAAAAGAAACCTACTAACCTCGATCTCGTGGGTGTCACCTAGGTAACTATTACAAAAAAGGCGTGGTTACACTTTGTATGACCTACAGTACCTACATAAATTTCACATGAGGACCACTTTGAAACTTGAACGCGTCTTGAATCATACAATTTTGAAATTCAATACTCCTCAGTTTTTGCTAAACTTAGTCACCTCACAGTTTTGAAAATATCTCGTAAGATGTTTTGGCTTTGAAAATTGGGGTAAAAGATATGAGGTACCTACGTACCTAATTTGTATATATTTCATAGTTGAGTTACTTGTATCAATTACTGAATTGATTTTTGTCTCTGTCATTTCTGACGACGTGACACATGGATTGCATCGGACCTCTCCCTGGTTCCCGAGGGATCACACAATCAGTGGCGTGGTCAGTACTTGAATGGGTAGCCTGTGTGGCTGAGACCACACATCTCAGTATTTTCACTTCGGGCCGTCGTCGGTTGTATTTATATACCCGGAAAAACTAAGCTCCACTCCACATTTATAGTAAATGTTGCGCTGATTCCGAATATACCCCATGTTCCTATGCCTAAAATAGCGAATTAATTAACATAAAGAAACCTAGAAATTTCACGTTTTTGACCATTGTAAATGCCCAAAATCATTTTTGTATGGAAGGAAAGTTGAAGACCTGAGACTTCTGCGTCGAATGAGACCAACGCTGGCTCACCAACTAAGTACCCATTATTTTTGGTGATTTTTCAAAGTTTTCCGTTTTCTCGACTCTTTTCGTGTTCACGACTGAAAAAGGAAAACTTTTTTAAATAACCAAAAATCATGGTTACTGTGTTGGTGACCTAGCATTGGTCTCATTCGGCGAAGAAGTCTCAGGTCTTCAACTTTTCTTTTATGTAAAAATAATTTTAGGAGGTTCCAATGGTCAAAAACGTGAATTTTCTAGGGTTTTTGATGTTTACGCAGTTAATTCGCTATTGTAGGCATAGGAACTTGGGGTATATTTGGAATCGGAACAAAATTTCCTATACATGTGGAGCGGAGCTTAGTTTTTGCCAGAAATTGACCATTTTGCCCCACTATACGCCGCCGCCGCCAAGAGCCGCAGACGGACGGAAATCCAGCCTGAAATGGTTGTTTACTTTAGTTTTTCTAATTTGTACTTGTAAATCATGGTGGTGAGATAAATAAAATTGTACACTGAATACCAATTTTCTATTCGTGCAGGAAGATATAGTCAATATGACGCGTTGTCGCCATTTAATGGCGACCTTATCCCGCCCATTGAACATTGAACATAATTATTATGTTCTGACATGAAAAGAAGGAACACTGGAAATGTACTCATAAGTAGATTGATGAGAACATTGTAAATAGACCATTGGGCATAGGTCATTGTAGGTTGTCTTATTCTACATGTAGGTTCAAGTTAATGATATGTTTTTTGGATATTGGATCTTGCGTATCAAGAAAAAATTCAATTCATTGCACAAAACCGTATAGGTAGATAATATTTACCTATTTTCGAACATTCAAAATAAAACAGATTGTAATCGTTCAGGAGGAAAATAAAGTAAAGGAACGCAAATAATATATTATGTAACTTGCCTTGGGGGAAAAATATCATTCCGTCTTTAAACTTGAATAATTTAGGAAAATCTCAATCAAGACAAAACTTGCCACTACCTACCCACTTACTCATAATTATTTTTTATTCTTAACAAATTTTAAAATGAAGACAAATTTTCGGAATGGTAGGAAAGTAGGTTATTAGGTCAAGAGACTTCAGGAATTGAGAATATTTTTTGGAGCTATGAATACAAAATTATATTTTAAAAAATTGGAAGGTATGTTACAACTTTCAGCGAATTTTAATAAATTTTCATGTTCGAGTCGTTCTTTGGAAGTATTGTTCTAGAAAAGGAGTACGGCTTCCTTCCAAGGTCTGAAGGACAGCAGGACCTCGGGTGGGAAAGTACTGTAGGTATTTCAAGAATTACCTATAATAAAAACAAAAAAAAATCTTGAAACCCTGATGGTGTCTTTATGGTTCGATCTCTCGAATGATCATCAAAATTCATTAGGCTACGTTGGTCTATGTATATTTTGAGGCCCTAACATCTCGAGAAGAGCATCCGATTGTACGAATATTTGACTCAGATCATGTTTCCCTATCCCCAACGATACTGGCAGAGCCATGTTCTTATTTTTGTTATTCTTGAATTACTACAATTAGTTATTGAGATATTCTTGTGTTGGTTTGTTAAGGGGTCTCTTATATATGGGAAAAAGAGGAAAGTAAAAATTTTGAAACTGGTCGAATAATTTCCGAGCTATGAGCTG
>JAEMON010000001.1:55823138-55835617 GCA_030264115.1 Lygus lineolaris
CAAATATGGGTTAAAAAGAGGCTCACGGGGGTTTTTCAGAATATTTTAGAACACTGAACCCGAATTTGAGTTCAAAAATGAGAATTTCTGACCTATGCGCACACTCTTTTGTGGCGGAGAGATCACGACGAGATGCTTCTTCCTTGCCTGATGGAAGCAGGGCCCTGTGAGGCTTGACTCGGTTTGGTGATATCACAATGGCAGCAGGTAAGGGTAGAGCTCAGGCAGACTTGCTGAGTCCAACTTTGATAAAAGCTGGCAGAAGACTGTGGAGGACTACTGAGGTCACTCCACCTAAAGTTGGGAGGGGGCTAGAGCTTGCCATTGCGTGTGCGCAGTGTTGCAAACCCTGAAGCGGTTGTCTGGTTTTCCAATGGTATGGCTGTTGTTGAAACTATTGAAAGCTAGGTGGTCTTGGTTCTAGAAACTTCCATGATCTTCTGCTGCCACAGGCTGTCCCGTAGAGCTGTGCAGAACCTTCTGCACACACTCTTGTGGAAAAAATTCAACTAGAATATTTGCTGTCAGTTCCAACTGGTTAGTGGGCAACTTAACCAACTGATAAGAACTGGGGAATCCTGTTCCATATGCCAGGGCAAGTTGCACTCAACTTGAATATTCTCACCCCTGCAGAAGACGTGGGGTGATTCGAATACAGGGAAACCTTCTACTACCTCAGGTTTGTTCCAAGTAAAATGATTAGTTAGAATTGAAATCAAGCTGAAGATCGAGCTGACTTCGACCTTGAGAATATTCGAATTGTATATCCACTAACTGAATATCATTTGAACTGCACCTTTTTGTTGGAACAAACCCAAAATAACATGTAGGGTCATTTCTGCTAGTTCTGACGACGAGCCAGCGCGTTTTGGGTAGGAAAGTGGTAGGTACTTTGAATGGGAATACTGAATCACCCCTAGCTCTCCATGTTATATCATACTCAAAGGGGGAGCATCAAAACAATATTCCAATGAACAAAATATATATTTTGTACGGTATTAGAGTAGTTATAAAAAATACACGAATGGGCATTGATAACTTGAATAAAAAAGCTTGCACTCCTTGAATCAAATCTTGGATGTGCGAGGATATACATACGCCACTTTATCGATCTGGCGAATGTACAATACCTGGTAACGACTAGAAGGCATATATGACAGGTTGGGAAGAAATTCTCTTGTTTACATCCCAATCCATGTACTCACAGGTGTATACAGATGGTGGGGGGCCTTCCTGTGCCTTCCAGTAATGGCCAGATCAAACAACGCACACTCATTACTCCACACAAATTATTTCATGCTTGGTATGATCATCGAACTCATTTTATTAATAAAAGTAAAAAAGATGTGAATGGGAGTATAACACTACACACAATATTTAAATCCACTTCATCAAATCATCCAGTGCGAGGCTTTTCACACATTCATACATCTTCTTTGCCTTACAAACTCGAAAATTTAAGTTTCACATCCATAAGTACCATCCACTAAAATATGGAAATTGGATGTCATAACTCGTAATCAATACGCATTGTAGAATTAATTAAATGTTCAATAACGACATTTTACAGCACGTTAGTACCTATTTCCAAAAAATCTGTACAAGTAGGAAAACTTATAGGAAAGGTCGTATACGCTATTCTATTACCTCGGAGGTGGTGTGGTAAGATAGGAGCACATAACAAGGAAATTCATTTTATAATACTCATACATATAGTTTGTGTATGCCTTTCGGTGTAGTGTAACTGCCTTCAATACAAAGACGTAGAGATGCACTCACGTTCCTCTCGTATATCCTGTACCTGCCTGTTTCCAGGGTATTTCCCCTCCACTAGATCATTTTTGCTGAATAGTGATACTAGACACAATAATTGTAAATCTAGTCGCACAACGTTCCACCTTTAGCATAGCCACGACCTGGATGTCCCACTAACATTTCACACCTCCAAAAATGCTAGAAAGCAGTTGCGTTCTTTGAAAGTTTGCTCATTAGGTCAGAAGTAGGTGCTGCAAGACTGGGGGAAGGTCTTAAGCTTTTCTCCGCACTCAAAATGATGACTTTTCTCAACAAATTTCACGTAGTATCTGAATCAGGAATAAAAATGGGGGATTTCGAACAGAAATCGGTGGTTAAGGTAGTTTGTGCCGCTTGTATTGCTCATACGAGTTTTGAAACCCTTGTTAAAAATGAATAGATATGAAATTTTATTTTTTCGATAAGTGTGGCATTTCTTGCAAAAAGTGTGGCGAGCGATGTTAGTGGGACACCCTGTATAAGAAGCATTGAAACTTACACCTATACAAATCATTAGTGGCCAAAAGTTGGCATAAAAACAGAGGTATGGTATCAAACAATTATGGCAGGGATTAATAATAACCTGTTCGAGATTCAAATAATGTAATAGGAATTATATACATCCACATTGAAGAAGGTACTTGGATGTTGATACATTTTTGAGTTGTGATAATATAATTCGTACTCAACTTCTCTTGGCACAATTTTCAGATTTTTATGTACAAAAACAAGACAATGTGAAAGTCCAAAGAATTCTAGTAAAAATTATAACTGTAATATCGAAGTTGAATTCGACATCATACGTCAATTATTTTGAGGGGAGGAGATGAATATGTGACGATGGAACACGTCAGAATATAACAACCAGTTCAGATTGAGAAATGAAATGTGCAATATAAACAAATTACCGTGTCAAGCTAGGTGTCACTCTTGAGGTATTAAGATTAGATGGTATGCCATGGAGGCGGTATACCATATCATCCACATGATTCCCGTTATAACAAAAGTTCTCTACTGCTGACTTAAAACGGGGTTACAAATGGTTGATTATTCTACTGATTTGATCCCATTTTCAGTCAACAGGTCGGCCTAACCGTAGCTACTCTAACCTACAGAGAAATATTCATTTTACAATGGATCATGGTTTAAGAATTTATTTTTTTCTCAAAAGTTAATGAAAACACTTGTGCGTGCAAAAATAACGTGGCATCGAGAATATGCCATACACTCTCCCTTCATGTCTCCTACGTGTCTTCTATAATGTTTGAGAGACGTTTGAAATTCAGGATTTCTATTTTTTAAGCGAAGAATAAAATGTTCGGTGATGATGTGGTACAGTATGTGTAAGGTGATTAGCTGGGGGCAGCTTATTCGGCTTATATCAAGGTCAACTAATTCTAACCACTTGGTCCCAGCTGACAATCACCCATTGAGTATTATGTATAAATGGAGCCTCTTAAACGGAGGGTAGGTAAGTTTCGAACCATAAGTGCTGCCACTGTCAGGGCCCACGCAGTTACCATTGGTTACGTGGCAAAACCAAGGCCACACAAGAGCACCAATTTCGAATCTTCTGTCATAGACAAAAACACGGATGTAATGTTAGGTAAGTAATTAGTTTTTCCTCATATTGTGAAAAAATAAGCACCTAGGTACAGGTGACAAGACAATGGTCATTTTGGTGTTTGGTGTGTTCTGCCAGGGAGCCACTATAATCACTTGGTAACCAGGCGAGAGTGGCAGCACACATGGTTCGACGTCTGAACCAACACCAATATCCCTCCATTTATATATACTCAAAGCGATCACCGCACATTTACAGCACTAGGACATCGAGTGTTTTTTCCATATTGTCAAATTCTTCAGATGAATATTTTCTGTCCAAAAAGAAACTGCTTCCCTAAAGTTAGAATTTTCTCACAGGAAGAATAGATACCTAATTCGAAATTCAAGTATCATTAGGTATTTTTCTCATAGGTACATGATAAATGTCCATTAAACAAAGCTGTTCATAGCAATAGTCAATTTTAGAATGGTTGTTACTCATACAAAAGCATAATTATGGAACTAGGCATGACTACAGTGCCGCACCAACACAAACCTAAGATTGGGTTTCAAGAATTTAGGCTGCAGGATAGCGAATGCGGGAAGTACTTAAATGGACATTCGATTGGGATTTTATGAGGTGTGATATTCTAGAAACTTCATGTTTCAGTTGACACAAGAAAAGTTGTCACAGCCAGATAGGTTAAGGGTGTTCTGGCCAGAGTGTGAACCGTCATAAAAAATTTGCAAAACTCGGGAATTATAGAGTTCATATTAACTTTCACTACAAATCTTATTATTACTTCACGTCAATATGTTTTAAAAAACGTAACCGCCCCTTCCCCCCTCCCGTTACCATTTTACCGTTAAAACATTTCTCCAACTTTTCTCAGCCAATAATCGATCAATTTCAAATCCGTTTCCGGCATTCTTCCTATTTTTTTAATTCTGCAGGGGAACGCACTATCAAAATTTCAAATTCTAAATTTTAAATTGATAACAAAATGTGAAATATTTGAAATTTCGATAGTGTGTTGCCCTGCAGAATTAAAAATTTGGAGGAATGCCGAAAACAAATTTGAAATTGGTCGACTATTGACTGAGAAAAGTTGGAGAAATGTTTCACACTACTGGCGGAACCCCCTTAAATTTGGTGCTTAAAAATACTGTTATCAAGAAACTGCGATTTTCTATTGCAGAGACTACACATTTAAGGCTTGTTTTAGGAATATCCCTACAACTTGATAATGATCTGAACAACAAAGGTGATAAAAAAGGTTCACAACAATCTGTAATGCCACCTGAATAGAAGCGGAAGTTCCAAATAATGACTAAATTATCTGGTAGGTAAGTACTCTAGTTACAGAGGGTTGATTTATTACAACAAAAGAACCTAACATGGAAAACATGGGTAACATTTGAACTATTTAATGATACCAGTTTACGAATTCTGATAGAAAATGAATCCCTTAATTTCATGATTAGTCAGTAACAGTGGAGTAACATCTACATAAGATTATTAGAGTCAGCAGATTTTTTTTTGTGCAAAATATTTCTTTCAAAGCTACATGAAATTATATGCACAATAATATTAAGGGCGCGCAGGACGACTGGCGTGGGAAGCACCTCAACCATGTCCCAACACAGCCCAAAATCCTATTTATTATTTTTCACGTTTGTGATTTTGAAAATTCCTCAATATACGTATATCATACAATAATAATTACTTACTTTACAATGTGAATCATAATTCCAAGTTTATTCCAGACAAAACTGGAAAAAAACAATGATCGGGTTTTCATTTGTTTCTTCCAGTTTTTTCTGATGATACACTTAGAATATGATAACATATAACATATGATGACATATATCGAGGAATTTTCAAATCACAAACGTGAAAAATAAATAATACATAGGATTTTGAGCTGCGTTGGGGGATGGTTGGGGTGCTTCGCAATCCCGTCATTGCGCACCCTTAACAAAACTAACCGCTTGCACGGATTATGGTTTATACTCGTTTATACCCACCTCACTAGTGAGACTAGACCTAGATTGTAGCAAAATGAAACTGATCATGATGGAACGTTATACCCTCAATCAACCCAGTAAACTAAAGGATAGCAGTATCTAAATGAAAATATTCAACGCCATTTGATCCCCCCAAGTTATGCACGACAATATTGATTAAGTAACATCATAAGTACTATCCATTTTGTTAATTGTGTGACAGTCACGAAAGCCTTAAACTTAAGAGTAAAGTAAATTAAGAGCAAAGAAACTGTACGAGGTATTCAAATGCCGATAAACTTACTCACATAATCCAAACCATTTTACTGGGGCTGTTGCTGCATCTGTGCTTGCATCTTAGCGAGCATTTCTTGCATTCGTCGAAGTTCGGCCTCTTTTTCTTGAAGAATACGATCCTTCTCTATTTGGGTGTGAGATTTTTCATTTTCTGATACTGACCTGTGGAAAAGAGAGTGTGGATGGTTAACTAATTGATTTCAGGGCTACTTCAAGATTCAAGAGTGCTCAACAATGACTATTGGTGATGTGAGGAAATACATCCACACATATTGTAATAATAAGAGAACTATACAAAAGTAGGTACTATAGTAGATAAGATTTTATATTGACTATTGAAGACCATATTTATATAGTTTATTTCGTTGCTGTTGTTGTAAAAACTGAGTTTTTTCGCCTAATCATGTTTTTAGGCTTGTTTACATTAAAATATTATTGAATAATCTGCCGCATCTTCAGGTTTATGTAAGCAAATTATTGTCATGAAGCGCAGCATCTATGTACAGGGTGCGGCACAACTTCCTTTACGATTTCGGCGGAAGGTAGAGTTGCAAGGGGTGGTTCTATAGGGTGTGGGAAGGTACCATTCGACTCGGGGGGACCTGACGTTTTTTCAGTATACACCACATCGTGGCCGGATCAACAGCGGGCATTCATTATCGAAGAGTATTTAAAAAATGGGAATTCGGTAGTCAACGCACAATGCGCGTTCCGTTGACAATTCACTTTAGCCCCTCTGGCTCCTGTTCATTCAAGACCATCAATTTTGAACTGGGTTCAGAGTTTTAGAGGCACAAGTTCTGCAACTCGTGGTCAAGAGGACTGCTGCCACCCCAGAGAACGTTGCGCGAGTGAGAACTTCTTTCATCCAATCACCAGAGAGGTCATCCCACAGACATGCCACTGCTCTGAACTTGTCAGATCGCACAGTACGCCGTATTTTGCACGAAGTGTATTATTTCCACCCGTACAAAATTGTAACTGTACTTTTAACGAAATTTAAACGAATTAAAGGTCGCAAGCGACTTGGAAATCCAGATGATTCGGATCGACATGTTACAAACGAGTGATGGACAACTACAGAATGCGCCTTCAGAGTTGCATCGACAACGGCAGACGTCATCTTCGAGATGTTTTGCTTAAAACCTCATGAATAAAATGTTATGAATTGAAGAATAAGTGGGTATCAATAAATTTGTTATATCATGCATAGTTTTTTTGTATGACCTCCTGAAATCGTAAAGGAAGTTGTGCTGCACCCTGTAATTGTGCAATACCAGAGCCACATCTACGAGTAGTTACGGCATTCTTGCTTAGCATTCATATTGTTTACTTATACGCCGAACTTCAAGCTTAACACGTGCAATAGGTGTGTTCCTACAGCCTACTGTGGCAAGCAACGCATGCACAGTAGTTGCATCAGTCGAAAAAGGCATTCACGCATTGGCTGGTTGGCTGCCGGAACAAACCTAATGACGACCTCTCAAGTGTTCTCTCTCTCACCCACTGGCGCAGACAGTAGAGATGCGCCTCACTGCCATCTTGACACAACTCTCACCCTGCCGACTGATGACGTCTCATGTCTTGAGAGAGCTCCAACGAACAGTTCATAACAAAATTTTGTAATATCCGAACTTTAACTTACATTTTTAGATACCAGAAAATATAGGTACTTACATGAATTAAAGGTTTTCTGGTTTATTTATTTATTGAGCTGATCTGATAGGCAGAACAACCACGCTACATTCACACTCTTCTGGGCTTGTGACACGGCTCCTTCTTGATTAACTTATGTAACCAAGGGTCAAGAAGGCCAAGGTTAGAACGTTGCACTCTCTCTTAACTATAGGTTACGTAAGTTAATCAAGAAGGAGCCGTGCAACAAGTTCAGAAGAGAGTGGATATCGCGTGGTTGTTCTGCCTGTCAGATCAGCTCAGTAAATAAATAACCCACTGAACCGCAAATAAACTACTGCTACTTGGAACTGAGAGCAGACCAAATAACGTGAGTTACACCATCCTATTGTATATGAATTAGGTTTCTTAGTCAACAACTATGTCAGTAGGGTGGGAGAGGAAACAATGATTGAGTTTAATTTGGGAACAAGCAACAACAATAAACAAACAAGCAAAAGCCTCAGTCTTCACTATGTCTACAATTGCACTACATCAAAATCGAGATACTCAACTAAACAAGAGACAACAAAAGGTCTGTTCCAACTATTGGAATATGCTAATACATATATTAGAATATGTTGCCTGCACAGACTCTTGTTAATAAGAGTGAGTGCAAGAGGATTTGTGCAGCTAAAATATTCTAATCGGGTATTTGGAACAGACCTAAAAACGAATAGATCGTCGACAATCCAATAATCACGTTACTAGAGGACTTCTGGACTATCGAACGAAGCGATCGCATTATAACAATATTGAGTAAGAATCTACTTACGTAGTCCGCTTGCGAACAGGAGCCCCTTTTGCTAACCTTTCAGATCTATAGTTTTCATAATGAACTTCTTGAGTCACCTCTTGTAAGTCTTGCATATGGGTTCTGAGCAAAATTGGACAAATATTACAAGAAGATACTGGTGCATACTAATGTTAATAACATGAGACCCAGGCATTCTATAGCCATCTGGCCTTGAGGCCCTCAAAAAGTAGGAAGAACAGAAAGGTAGAGAAAGGTACGGATTATTAGGAAAACAATTGGGATGATTTTCAAAAACTAGATGCAGACACATCTTGATCTAAGCTATAATAGATACAGACTGCGCAGACGTCATGTCAGATAGTGTAGGACCGAGACACACGGAAAAGTGTACACTGTGTGTTCTGTGGTGTTCACCAAACTTATCTGATGTGTAACATGATATATTTATGTGGTACATACATTAATATTGCTACATGATAAGCCTTGGGTGACCCCATCCATTGATATTGAGCCTGCAAGAATAGATGTGTATGCTTTTTGGATTACCTCGATAAGAAAAAAGGATTTCTCTAAAAGGAGAATGGGTGAGAACAAATCCAAAATGGAGCCAAAATTACAATACTAATGATCTAAAAGAAGGTGAGTTCGTAGGTCACCAATTTTTGTACATTTTTATGGGTCAGATTTTGAATTCTAAGAGTCTTCTTTCGCTAGAAATTGTTTATTTTGGTTCATTACTTTCACACAAAAAACTTTCAAATCGAGCAAACCAAATTTACCTAACCCCCTACAAAATTTGCTGAAATTGTCCTTAGTAAAATTAGAAAAATGCACCCGTCACTAAGTTACTATGGACCAACATTAATTCGGTTGATAGTTAGTTTGTCTATGAAGCTTGGCGTTAATGCCAGTCAATTCCAAGGGGTAGACACCAAGAGGAGAGAGGGGGGGGGGGGTTCAATTGAAAGGAGAGATTTTTTAGCTTTTTAATAGTTCGCCATTTTCAATCTAGTGAGACTGACCAGAGCACTTTACCACTAACCAAAGTTCCATTCATGCAGCATGAGTTGATGAGCGAATTTTCAAACAATAATTTTAACCAATTTGGTGGGTGATTCTTAAAGGAAATTTCACGCTGAATCCGAATATACCATTTGTTTCTATGTAAACCAATTTCTTCGAAGTGTCGCTCCAAAACGTCATTTTTACATAGTGTACCAACAACAGACCAGTTTTGAAGTGTACCGTTCTAGGGTTAAGGGTTGACCAGAGAAAAAAAGAAAAAAGTTCCAATCATACGGCATGAGTTAATGAGCGAATTTTCAAAGAATCATTTCAACAGATTTGATAGGTGATTTGTATAGGAAATTTTGCGCTGATTCCGAATACACCATATCGAGGGTTGCATGGCAGAAGTGACCAAGTCCATTTTTGCCGAAATTGAGTTTTTAATGCTTCATATTGTTGATTCTTCTCTACACGCTAGTATTTTTAACTCCACGAAAAAGTAACTTCAAAGGGCTCAAATGTCCCTTAAAGTACCAGAAAAAGTAGTTTTTCATACATTTAGCATTTTCCTGGCAGAAATGACCGAATTAGTGTTACTTAGGAGGCACTTGGTCATTTCTGCTAGGAAAATAGTAATGCTCCCTGGCAGAAATGACCAAGTCCTTCCTAAGTAGCACTAACTTGGTCATTTCTGCCAGTAATTATCAAACCAGACCACAACCGTGTACTTGAGGTGTCTAGCGCACTTGGTCACTTCTGCCAGCCAACTCGGAAATGAGAGGTTCAAAACCTTTGAAACGCTCTGCTGAAAAACTTGTTTCCGTCACTTGATCACTTCTGCCATGCAACCCTCGATACGTTCTTATGTTTAAGATAGTTATTCACACCAAAAACCTTGAAAAAACACGTTTTTTCTCCCTTATTTCCAATTTGACCCCTTGCAGTACTCCAACAATGCTGGCCAAAGAACTCAGCCTTGGCCATGTTTTTGGCTTTTTTAGATTGATTTCAGGGTCAGATATCGTCTGGAATGACACTTATTATTATTATTATTATTATTATTTTTTTAAATAAAACTCCCCTCAAAGGCGGAGGGGGCACGCCATTAAAAAAGAACTAAATAAATCAACTGATAATGGGGAGGACGCCCAGGATTACCCGACGCCGGCACGAGGGGGAAGGGATGCTGAAGAGGGTGGGGGAGGGAGAAAGGGATGAGAGGAGTGCCCCTATAGAACGACCACCAGTTCAAATATGAGCCGAGCAGGACGCGGGTGGTGATACCACGGAGCACACCTGCTGAGATGCCCAACTCGAGCAGCTCTGTGGCACTCATACCACACCATACCCCGCGCCATGACAAGGTCGTGGCCATGACCCTGATGTTGCTTGCCGCCACTCCTTTTAGCTCAGATATTGCTTGCCTCAGATCTTGTCTATCATATTTGCTTTTCTTACCCCGCCAGGTCTGCTCCATGTCCATGCTGCCATTGACAACTTGGACATCCAGGATAATGGCAGACCCGTCGGGCTTAATGGCAACAATATCTGGCTTCTTGCCCTGGTCACTCGGCATATGGTAGAGTCTCTCCCTCTCCACATCCCAGCCGCTAGATGTTAATGCACCTGCTACCTGCTTGGCAACCTCATCATGTCGTAGAATGCGGCCACCATGAGTTCGCGGGCACTGCTGCACCACATGGTAGAGATTTTCATATCCACCCCGACAGGCACGGCATTGGGTATTTGTTATCCCGCGACTACCCCGCGAACATCTTACCCTATTTCAGCAGCTTACCCAAGGCTGTATCCACGACCAGGTTGAAGAGGAGCGGTGACAGTGGGTCCCCCTGGCGTACCCCGCGCCCAATGACAATATCCCTCGATATCTCGCCTCCTGCCTCGAGGACCGTCACACCCTCGTGGTACAGACAGACTACATACTCAATTAATCGAGTAGGCGCCCCGACACCACGAAGGCAATCGGTCAGGGCGAGGTGACTTACAGTGTCAAAGACTTTGGCGACATCCAGAGCGGCAAGATGGAGCTGCCGTTTTTTAATACCGGCCAGCGAGATGACGGTCTGGAGAACTGTCAGGTTCTCCGCTGTGCCATCTGCTGGCCGAAACGCTCTCTGGACGTCACCAATGACACCAGCGACCTGGAAGCGAGATACCAGAATCTTCTGGAAGTGGCGGAAGACCATCGATGACACTGAAATCGGTCAGTCAGCCTCCAGGCCCACTTCCTCCTTCCTTGGGGATAAATACTGTCTGGGCGCGGGTCAATGCTTTCGGGGGTCTTCGCGCATACAGAAGCAGGTTGAGGACGAGCAGCTTTACTGTCATAGGAGCTTTATTCCAGCGACGGGCAGAAACACCATCGGGCCCAGCGGAGGCGGAGTTTTTGAAACGGCACTTATGTGCCTCGTCCCGAACCACCTGCACACACATGATGCAGCGCAAGGAATCCCTGGCAGAGGCTGGGGGAACCACGGGCTCTCCAGGATTGTGACTGGGAGCACTTAACAGTGGTTCCCAGTAATCCACAAACTCCTGGAGAGGGGGTTGAACTTGCTCATCCCCAGCCTCCTCCAGTACCTCCGCAGCTACACTGGCCGGATGCTTCCTCCACAACCTCTGAACCCGCTGGTACTCTCGCCTCCTCGCTTGCCTAACTGCTCTGCGACCTCCACGCGACACCACTGTGGGAGGGGCCCCTCCCTGATGCCGCGCCACGGTCATATATGGAAAATGTAAGACATTCTGTCCGTTTCAATTTTGTATAGAGTGGTCTAGTCGAAAAAACGCTTCCTTTTCTAAGATTAATGCCAATAACTGGGATAAGTGCCAAAATTTTAGCAACAAATGCAAGAAAAACAAAGTCCCGGGGTTTTGCCCGCAAACTTCAAATTCGTGTTCATCGACCAAAAAATATAATGGTTGAAAAAATTGAAACTAAAGCAAAACTTTCCTCTGAGAATCCTAGAATGCTTGGAATATTTGTTGTTATTGACATTTTAAAATGTTTTTGTATTTTTTGGGTCGATCCTAGGTTGAGATATCGTCTGGAATGACTCACACACTCACAAAACCTATTATTCAAAATCATCATATCAAATAATTTTTGTTAATACACACACACACAATAACACTAATTTTTCAAAATCATCATATCAAATTTTTGTTAATACACACACAGGCACACAAACAAAAACTTATTATTCAAAATTATCATATTAAATTTTTATTAATTTAGAGCAGACAATTTCTTTGATAAACGTGTTTTTGAGGTTTTTGGTGTACGTAAAATTACCATCTTAATCAAAGGAACATATTATGTTTGAACGTAATGTGTTTAAAAAGTTCCATTCATGGAGCATGAGTTGATGAGCGT
>JAEMON010000001.1:55850886-55864985 GCA_030264115.1 Lygus lineolaris
ATTCGCTCACCAACTCATGCAGCATGAATGGAACTTTTTTTCTTTTTGTTTTGAGCTCATCCTTTTGTTCCTTTTGCTGTTTGTTGTTTTCATATGATTAACATTGCGGAACCATTTTGGCTTTTCTAACATCCGTCAGATATTGTCTGGATTTGATTCAGGGGTTTGAAGTTCACGATTCAAATCAGAATAGTTTGGAAAATGGTTTTCTATAGAGGATCTGTTCACAAATTCGACTACCTTCTTTTTTACCAACTGCGAGTATTTTCTTTGAGAATTTGATAAAAACCACTACATAGACCAGTAGGTACACTAGTAGACCAGCACATAGAATGCCAAGTCATCACATATTTATTGTAAACACATTAGGAGGCCTACGAACAAAACTTACTATAGAAAAGGGGAATGGGGGAAAGGGGAATGGAGTATTCCAGTCAGAATTTTCTAATTTTTCTTAAAGTAAATTGTTAACGAAAATGTTCATCGAGAAAATGTTAACATAAAATTGGAAAAGCAAATAGGAATTAGGGATCTGAGAAAAGGTGGTTTGTCAGACAGATGTTTTTCACTGCCTCCTCTATCTCTGATTGAAAGAAAACAGAAATATCCATATTGAAGAGGAGTTTATTGATTGATTCACTCCTATTTTAAGGAGTGTAGTCGGAGATCTCGAGCGAGTCTGATGTCCCTCTTCGTTTGACATCTGAACCAACCCCTCTCAACTCTGGCCCCTCCTGTACGATTGGTACCAAACAGACCACCATTAGCCATTTTGTTTACCACACATGTGAATACATCAACATTAACAAGCAAGAACATTTTACAACCTTAGCTGCGTTCAACAGCAACAAACAACAATACCAATGTGATTTCTTTCCTTATTGACTTTAGTAGTAAGTACAGTAATGAATTCACCTTACCACTCGCTTTTCTGATTTCTGCTACCAGTTATCGTGGTGGACAGTTGTTTACTGACTCCACTCATCACAGTTGGACATACAATCCTACTAATTTATCTAGGAGTCGTCGGCTTGGGTTTCTTGGGTTTTCTTTCTCATTGCCTTTGATGGTAAGAAGGTTGAGTCTGACAAGGAGTCGGAGGCCATAATAGAGGAAGGGCCTGCGCTTTACAAAATCTGTTAACATTTCATTACCTATACTACAAAAATTACCGCCTCCTCCCAAACTATATGTTCTTTTCACAGTTACTGGAACTAAAATATTGCAAAAATCATCTCATTTTTAGACCCACTGGAATACTCCATTCCGAAACACATCCAAGGATTACAGGACATACGGAACAAGAAACTATGTAGTTCAACTCACCCATGCCCAAATGGAGAGATGAAGTAGAAACAGCAATGAACTCGGTTATCCAAAATATTCCTACGATTTAAGCCACTTTCATCCCGTAAGAAGCGTTCAAATTGATCATCGATGTATTGTATTATCGCTTTGAAACTGGAAAATTGAAAGGAACATATTAAAATAATATTTTAAAGATTAACAGGAGACACATTGTTTAGTGATGCATGCATTTCAGGGAACGACCCGTTAGATGGGGAATAGAATGCTTACTTCTAACCAGTAGCTAACATTATAAAGTACTATACAATATGGGCTTTGTGCGTGGCTCTTTTTTGCTTCTTCAATTGAACCGTCTGAGTGAGAGTTTCCCAAAAAGGTGCATTGTGAGGGGTATCTGATGAGCAAAACGGGTCTTGTATTTAGAAGCACCTACGTCATCCCATCCCACGCCTATCAGGTGGAACTCTCAGCACCTAGAATTTACTACGTCACAAGCGTTCAGACCACCCGTTTTGTGGCCAAACGTGACGGAATTTCGAGCTTAAAGTTGGTAGTAAGTGGTTTTTGAGGGTGCTAAATCCGAATTTGAGGTCAAAAGTGAAATATTTCTACCCTGGGAGGCTGGGCACCCTCGCCGGATCCGCAAAGGGGACCAAGTGTGGATGAAAGCAGACTACTTGAAGTGCGACTACTTCCAGTCAGTCCGGATCAAAGAAAGGCTACCAGCATGGAAGCAATGTTCAGTGTGGACTTGAGGATCACCCTCAGTTGGGTCGAAGTAGTCGCACGAGGCACTTACTTTGGCACTAGGTAGTACTTTTTCTGATTGATTTTTAATTTTTTGTTTCTGATTATCATTATGACGTTTACCTATGAGGAAATTTAAAAATTAATTGAAATGTACAGGGAACGCCCTTTATTATAGGACAGCACAAATCTTTCATAAACGTGCTGGCGCTGTAATTTTTTACCATATTGAATACCGAGGCGAATCCAAAATCTTCTAGAGCAGATGCGATGAATTTTGCCAACAGCAACTCTCACCACGATTGTAGCAGCAGCTGCTAAAATGGTATCTTCGTCGTCACTCATCATCACAGTTTAAAGAATAAAAATAAAATTCACACAATGAAATCAAATTCGACAACAGAACAGGGACTCGAGGGGGACTGGAGGTGTACTGAGGGCCTTCTCCCCATCCACACTCCACTACAATGTGGACGACAAGCTGATCCGACCATTGGGGGGTTTGCCCATCCTCAATTCGCATAGTGTGGAGGCGCCCTTTTAGGAATCCCAGAAAATGTGAAGCCATACATAATATCTTTGCAACGCACGGGTAACCGGCTGGTTATTAATAATAATTAATATTTGTGAATATCATATATAAACAAGAGTTACTGACCCATCCCAACGTCAAAATTTATTAACTACCTACTTTCCAGGAGTTGAAAGATTGAAAACAATATTAAAATCACTTTTTCCCATCATCTCCAAAAATAACTTAACTAAAGATTTATTAACTCCCCCCCCCCCCCCCCCCCCCCCCCCCCCCCCCCCCCCCTTTCACTTACATACAAAAGGCCCCCAAACTTAGGCTCCATTCTCAAAAACAAATACTAACTACCCCCGCCAACCGCCTGGAACCCAACCTTGTAACTGCCCCCGTTGTAAAACCTGCTCCCTTATCGATAACTCCCCAACCTTAGTATCTCCTTATACCCCAAATTCATACCAAATTCCTACATCAGCCAATTGCAAAACCTCAAATTTGATTTACAACCTCAAGTGCCAGAACTACCAGTCTTTCTACGTCGGGCAGACTATGACCTCACTCTCAATTCGCACGAATGGGCACCGTGACTCTATCAAGCACAAACCTAGCCTTCCCATACCCACACATGCACGGTCACATGATAGCAATTTCGATGACTGCTTCAAAGTACGAGTGGTCCGTGCACTGCCTACTGACGCTCAGACAATCGACAGACAGACCTGGGAATCCTCTTACATTGCTGTACTGTGAGGATTACAGCAACCAGGGCTTAACAGGAAAAAGTGAACTTACATACACCCAGTCGTCATGTGGGGCCCGCCATGACCTATTACCCTTTGGGTTGGGCCATGGGGGCTCTCACATGGCGACACACACACTGACACCCACTCGCACACATACATACATACACTATCACCCACAATTACATAAAACTCACATTCTTACCAACTGTCTCTTCCTACATTGACACACTCACTTCACACTTCTCTCTCACCACACACACAGACATACACACACAAACTCAACAACTGTACTCACCCCAAAAAAATCACACGCCTCCTCCCTTGTCAAAATTCCCCTGCCTACTTCCTCCATGCACTGCCGCACAACAATGACAACAATGTCAGCACCACCACCCTGAGGAAATGGAGAAGTCATCAACTGAGCAGGTTGCACTTGAGCTGAAGACGCCGCTCGGCGAAATATTCTCAATTTTTAGTGAGTTTTTCATATTTGTGTTAAGTATCTATCCAAAATTTATTCTTTCTACCAACTGTCTCGGAATTGTATATCTATATAAATATATATACACATATGAAAAAGTGTTAAATTTCAGGAATCGTTTTAGAATGGTCTGAAACGGATTTCAACGAAGAAAAAGTTCAAAATTTTGCATTATTGAAATTTTGAAGCCATTGCAATAGCTTCATTTTCTTCGAAAATTCGCTAACAACCATGCAATTTTCCCATTTCCGAAATTATGGTTACGCTGCAAAATTAAAAGGATCTGTGAGACAAAGCAAAAACAGCCACCCAAATCGGTTGAGAATTGAGGCCAGAGGACTGCACAAGAGGCAATTTTTTTGGCATTTACCTCCCCCATCACCATCTCCCCTTCTGAATGCTAATTTTGAAATTCTCGCAATGTAGCACCCTACTAGACAGATTTCTGAACAACAAGCTTAGTTTCTGAACCAAGAACAAATCAAGCATATCTGCTGAGAATTGGGGCCTGGACAGAGCACACACGATTATGTCACACACACACATTCACTCAGTTTTTTCACGGATTGTATTCAGGATGTCCTAAAAACTGGTAATAAACTCGGAATTGAAGGGGCGAGTGAATGAAGGCGATAAGTGTTACAGTGTTTTTCAAATTTGAGAAAGTTGTGATGATATGATTCATTGGTATGTCACCATCATCAGAAGTGGATTTTCCGAGACTCTCATTTCTCCTTCATCCACTTGATCTTGCCCTTTCAATTATAATACTAACCTGTCTGTATTATTAATCGCATCACCGAAACCTGGGGTATCAACAACAGTCAGTCGTAGCTTCACACCTCTCTCTTCTATTTCTACTGTAGATGCTTCGAGACCAACGGTTTTAAAAGTTTTATCTGTGAAAAAGCAAAGGTCCTAGTAGTTTAGAGAATAATATGTACATATAATAATGGGTCTGTAGATCAGGTGGTTTCCGTTAAAATTGAGTGTCATGACAGTTAACAACAAAAACTCTACTGCAAATTCTGAGAGCCTAAAGATAACGAGTCTACCATCAACATTTGAAGTCAAAAGAACCAAAATGGCAGGTGTAGAGTGGAACAAATAAACTAAAAACCGACAAATGCCAAGTTTGGGGCCTCGTCAGAATTTCAATTTGATATTTGATTTTTGAAAAAGTAAAAAGCGTTGTCACACGATGTTTTGTCAACATTTGTCAACAAACTTTCTCAATAGAAGTTCCAGAAAAAATACCACTGAATGGCTGTGTTGCTATAACCTAAGGAACTTCATGAGGTGGTATTTCAACAAATTACTGAAGGCTTTCGTGATGTTGTCAATTAAAGAATACTTGCCACAAGAGTTCGTCACGAGTGTAACATCTCAAGAAGTGTTATCAACATTGAGGACAAACGAGAAATACTGAGAGGGCGCCAGGGGTGTAATAATGGTCCCGACCAGGCCACCTGTTACCAAAAGGTGGGCGTCTATCAAAAAAATCTCCTGAACACCATGAATTTTTTCTTTCAGAATGGTGTGCACATCTAATACACTGTCACAAGTAGTGCTGAGTGGCTTATCATCCTATCGAACACAAACGTAGGTATATAAATAACAGTTACTTAGTTGAAGTATGTAAATGATGAGCTTTCTGTTCCACCAAGGCAAATCACGTATTTGGTGTCAGCGCCATGTTGAAGTTAGTCACATTCATTAGTTAATAGTTACATGTGTTAGGGTGGAGAAATTCGTCATTTTTTCAATACGAAAGCAATATTAATTTTCTGTATAATGGTGTACTTCAACTATTAATACTTCAGTCATATTTGTTTGAAAAAAGTGGTAAGTACCTACGTCATGGGCCCTGCGCATGGTTATTTTTCAACTGAATGGTTTCAGTGAGAGCTTTTAAAAAAGGTGAAACATGAGGGGTATGGAGCGAAAACGGGTCTTGTATTTAGATTCCGCGACATCTTCTGGTGAGGGGGGGGGGGGGGGGGGGGGGGGGGGGGGCTTAGCGCCTAGAAGTGACTATCACAAGTGTTCTTTCCGCCCGTTTTGTGGCCAAACTTTAAGGTATTTTGAGCTGAAGATTGGCAATCAGGGGTTTTTGAGGGTACTAAATCCAAATTTGAGTGGAATAGAGTGGGAAATTCCAACCCATGTGCAGACCCCATTCCTCATTTTACTATCCCATTTTCGAGTGTAGGCTGTGCCAATACTACAACACCGAATCCTATGTATTTAACATTACTACTTGTCCAATTTTTTACGTTTTACACATTTACTTTGTAAACGTTTTTAGTTTTTACTGCTAAAACTGCAGAAAATGTGTTCGAACTCTGATCTCAGCACACTCTCTCGGCACATTTGGCCAGGCTGATGACGTAGGTGGTCTGGCGGGAACGGCGAATGGACAAAGTCATCAGTTGATTTACGTATACCCCTCAAATGCGAAACGTTTTTATTTCAAATGCGCCGATGTATAATGTTTATGTTTCAAACTAAGAGAAAACAGCCATTCAAGTTCATTTTTCAGACCCATGAGAATTCCCCAGTGTCACAAATAAGTGCTACTGTCTTGAAATAAGTTATTTGCAAGTCCTCTCACACTTATGATACAACTATAGGATGCACTCACTTCAAGGGTTTTTCGTTGGTAATATAATCATTATTATTATCAGTTGGACAAAAATGTATTGTAATCGACATTGTAACACCTATGATATTCTCACACAAAATGGATATCATAGATTAGAAGCACAAAGGACCCATGAGGCAAGAAAGACTGTTCTTAATACTTGATTTCAACAGTTTTTTTTTGTTGGCGTAACATTTGTGACTGAAATATTTAGCGAGGTTACTTATTATATTATAGGTACATAAAAATTGGAAATACTTGAATTGAAAAAGGCAGAACATATTCTTCCAAAGATCCTAAAGAGTAAAAATTATGAAGACTAGTGGTTCATTTGCGACGACAATTGTGGTATTCCAGAATGGAAAACTACTTACCGAGCTTACCTAGTTTTACCCTTGGCCATTACAAGCAATCACTCAATCCAAAGTATTAATTGTAATACGCTTTGTCCAAAAAACAATGAAATAGCTAATTAATGAGCTAGGTATTACGTGATTTCTCTAATCATACAACTATAATAATACATCGACCATTAACTACGAGTAATATTTATCGTATTATTTGAGGAGCCTGATATCAAAGAGAGCCATTTACTTCTTTTTTTTTTTTTTTTCCATTTTTAGCCGAAAAAATGTAGGTAGCTCAGTGTTGCTAGCACCCACAACTGGAAATTCTTTTTCATAGACAGTAGGGCCCCAGAAATTACCCCCAATAATGAAAACGTGAATATCTGAATCAGGCAGTGAAATCACCTTAAAGGGTGAACTGACATCTTAAACATGAATGACTGATAGCTGGGCTGTGATGGGGTTATCCGGTTTTGCTTCAATAAACGTTGCATGGGAGCGGTCTGTTTCTGATACTGAGGCTCAACTTTTGAAGCAATTGTCTCTATATTCTGGTAGTTTTTGATTTTCTATGAAATGGTCAATGGGTGACTTTGATACCTAGCTCCTCATTTATTCACAATGGTTATAATATTATAATATGTACCTATGGCATCTGGAATCTTGCGGTTAGGGTAGAGGTCAGTCAAAAATAAACTGTTCACCAATGTTGACTTTCCCAAACCCGATTCGCCAACAACCATTAGCGTGAATTCGAAACCTTTCTTCACAGATTTACGGTGAACTTGGTTAGGTAAGTTAGCAAAGCCCACATATCCCGGAGTCTCCAGGCTCGCAAACTGTAAGTATAACAATGAAGGGTTATTGTTATGATGAACAAAAATCAGGTGTACACATACATAGGGGGTCATCAAATTGCTTTCCTTACTTATAGATGAAACTTGACTTTCTCGTAAGTCGTAGAGTACTGTGTTGCTTACTAAGCGGGATGGCGCATTATGCCGGATCACGCTTATTACGCCATAACTGCAGTATAAGGGGTAGCCCAAAAACACGTATGTAGGCAGATAAGCATAGGGTAATATGCATAAAACATTTGGAATTACTGCAAGTGATTTATTACGAATAAATAAACAAATTTCAGTGAGAAAACTGATTGAATGCAACTGTCCAGAGATGGAAGTGGTGGGGAGACTTCCTCATCGTCCTTTTGGTAGTCTGATTCAGCTGTCTGCTTATTTTTCACCAGCCTAATGTTCAATTTAGCCTCAATACTCAAATCCATAGTTCATTACACGAGAAGACGACAACGTACTTGCCATTTTCACCAAAAGGCGAGGATGAGCGATTAGTTTAGGCGCTGGGCGCTAATTTACAGTGCGGTGGCGGCGTACTACCCAGGATTTTGGTATCGAGGGACCTCAGGTGCGCGGTGTATATTGCAGGGTGGTGTACTATGCGGGAGCGCCCTAACCCGGATTTTTCCAATGTTAAACAGTCTAAAGATTCCAGGGACTGGACAAAAACGGTGTATTAAGCAGGATGGCCCGTACTAAGCGGGAGCGAACTAACGAGGTTTCAGTGTATACGTAATTCCACAGCTCTCACTGCAGTTTGCAATGTGCGACTGATAGAGTTCACGCAAAATAAAATTGGGAATTTTTCTGAAAAATGTCCCTACTTTAATTCAGTCTCAACTGAGCCAGAGAAGTACATCTCCCACTCCGACCGTATCCCTCCTTAACAAGTTACTCAGCATATCCTTTCTAACTACATCTCTCCATTCTACTATGATGCATGATATTGTATCATTCTATTATTCCGCTACCCAAGGCCTGGCCTACCTGACTTCTTGTACCCAAGACCTGAATCTTGCCATCTGCCATGTTGATGGGGATATACCAGTTGCCCATACAGCATTAGTTTTCCCCTCCACCAAGCTTCAAGAGAACTCAACTGGAGCCGTGTGCTCCTCACGGTAAGCTATCCCGGCGCAGGCGGCCCAGTTAATACAAGCCGGTATAGGAAAAACGTTTGTTTTTTTTTGTCGATTTCTCCGATTTTATGGACTTTTTTCAGCATCAACCTACACTTTATTATCGCACTGTGTTCATCCCTTCAAGACGTGGAAGATGGAATAAAATGGAAGCGCCCTAACCCCAGCGGTTTTGTTGCCTAGAGCCTCTTGCTCCACTGGTTTAGCGTACCGTTCCATCGCAGGTGCAATGGATTCCAATTCAAATTCCAGCGCTTGCGTCTCGACTTTCAGCATCCAACTTTTTGGACGCTAGCGTCCTAACGTCTTCTTGACTATCACTCATTCTTTTTCAACTTCTGGCGTCCCAAGTGTGATATGGCCTTTAGTCATCTTCGGCGTCCGCGTCCCGGGACGCGGATGCAAGTGTGATATGGCCTTTACGCTTCTGAATAAATGAATCCTTTCTCACTAATTTTGACATGATGATTTTTTGTTTATAGTTTAAAGAAATGAAATTAAACAACACATTTGAACACAGGCAAACAAAGTTACATTTTCAGGCCCATGCAAATTCCCCAATTTCAGGATTATCTTTTGGTGAATAGGTACCTATCTTTCAAGTTCATCAGCAAAGCACTAACATCAGGTTGCATACCAAGCAACTCTTGAAAAGAAAACCAAGAAGTTGACACCTCAATAGATCCATAGGAATAGTTGGTATACAGATAGGTATATGTATGATATCCTGAGAGTGATAATATATAATCATGATATTATGAAAGAAGGGGTATGGTGACTCTGCTCTGACTCACCAAGAACAACCTTATCACCAAATAGGAAGGGCCCCATTCTCGGATAATATAATACCTACGTATACAATCCCGTTTGTACCAACACTCTGGATCGAAAACAACGACAGTAAAGTCTGGTCCAATCAACAAATTATTCATCTGTATGACTTATACCTCTGCATCAAGAATCTAAGTAGTGGCAGTTCTTTGATTTGGTTTTCAAGGTACCACAGCTTATTTTTTTGAAGGTAATAAAATTAACTTACAGTCTTCACCGACTCACTAGACATTTTCAAGGAGTTCAACTAGGATATCACTGAAACAATACACCACAGTTAGAAAGTAACCCGGTACGAATGGCTTCGAGTCGAGACAAACACAACCAAACGTTTACGTTTTATGACACCAGGTCACCTCTACTCGAACTCTAGAACAACAAAACAAAAGTTCTTCTTCTTCAGTTACCGAGGATAACATTTCTTGTAACCGTTACAGGTAAGATTTCGCTTTCCAGTGTTAACATGGAAGTAGGAATAGAAAGGTTTAGGTCAAAGAAGTTGGGATTAAATGGAAGAGCCCTCCCTTGTGTCAAAGCCGCCCGCTCAGCTGTGTCCAAAACTCGAGCGGCGCCGTGTGCTCCCCACGGTAGGCAATCCCTCTGCAGGTGGCCCAGTTAACACAGGCAGGTATAGGAAAAACGCTGTTTTTTTTTTTTTGTCGATTTCTCTGGATTTATGGACTTTTTTCAACATTGACCTACACTGTATCATTGTTTATCCCCTCAAGACCCTCTACATAATTGCCTATCCTAAAGCCGCGGTTACACTTGAGCCCAACACCAAATATTCGCCAATCCTCGTCCCGCAAGTGTGAACGCGTTCGCCCGAATGTTCGAGAATATTGGTGCTCGGGGATGCTTGCTCAAAAGGCGGTTTTTGTCCCGAGTTAAAGGCAGTGAGTATTCGGCACCTAGCATATTTGCACAGCACACACACATGCGGCCGAGTGTTTGCTTCCCGAGGCAAGTTGAAGGCGCAGAGCTCGTGTTCAGTGAGCTTTGACTATTCGATTCAGCGTGAAAATTACGTCGAAAACGATACCAACCTCTTCTAGCCACGGTCAAGTCGTAAACACCCCAACACTGGATTTCTTTGAAAAACTGACCTTTGTTTGCATTCAAGCTTGAATTTCTCCCATACTTCCTACAGTAAAATTAAAACTAACCTCACTATTGAAAAGCTAAGATTCTGAGAATATTTTTCGTGCAACGTGCACGTAAATTCACCTATTTTATCGGATACATAGTGCCGTTTAAAAAGATAGTGATTTTGAAACTTTGAGAACTCTCATTTTAGTCAAAAATCTTGCCCATTGAATCTAATCTGAAAGTTGTTATAATGCACTAGGTAGATAATAAATTTAACGCTCTTTCCAACGGTATCCTCAAATTTTATGTATCCTCAATTACTAAATTAACGGCATTGACAGCGAAACTGCGTTCATCGCTTGCCCGAATATTCGTCGATGCTCGGGGTTGAGAGCCAACCAAGTTGTCTCCGTTGTTAAGTTGTCTCCGTTACTCTGTGGAGCCAACACCGCGTGTGTGTGCGGGGTGCGCGTGAAGATTCGGCAAACTCCGAGCATTGGCTAATATTCGGGCGAGTATTCGGTGTTGGGTGTAACCAGGGCTTAACAAAATCGTTATTATATTTTCAGAAGGAAGAAACTTTTCGATATACAGACTTTTTAACAGTTTCCTGCCCTGTATTGTTGTTTGGCTTCTACCTTGGAAGTAGTCTCTCGATTTCTTTGAATATACGGGCTATTTTCCATCAATATCCTACCTGCGCCAGCCTGGACAGAAAGATTCGCCGCGCCTGCGATGGAACGGTAAACTAAACCAGTGGAGCGAGAGGCTCTAGGAAGTTTTGGGCACAAAACCGCTGGGGTGAGACTATTTAATTCCATCTTCCACGTCTTGAGGGGATGAACACAGTGTGATAATAAAGTGTAGTTTAATTTTGAAAAAGTCCATAAAATCGACAAAAAAACAGCGTTTTTCCTGCCTGTGTTAACTGGGCCGCCTGCGGTGGGATAGCCTACCGTGAGGAGCACGCGGCGCCGCTCGAGTTTTGGACACAGCTGAACGGGCGGCTTTGACAAGGGCGCTTCCATTTAGTTCAGTCTTCCTTGTTCCAAGTCCACAGTCCACACTCTTGGCTCTCACCGGACATGGAGATACCTGGTCTGTTATCTGTTAGTTTTGATTAAAAAAAAAAAAATAATAAAAGTTAATCCACTATCCACCTGTTTTTTACGTTTAGAGTCAGTGATCTAGCATCTTGGTGAGTTTCTGTGAACTTAGATGGAATGGTTTAGTTAAATATTACGGGGTTTGTTGTTGAAACACTGTTGGCTGACTGCTAGGAAACAGTTGAATTTCAACTTCATGTTTTCCTACCTTCCTGAATGCTGTTACTGAGCAGGTAATTGTAAACAATTTTTCTTGCATATTGGAACGTAATACTACAGTTTTCACTTCGAAGGGAAACAAAAACTGATATTTTGGGTCCCGCAAAGCTCGACCCACCCTATGGATTCACCTAAAGACGCGGTTACGTCTTGGCGAATATTCTTTGGCCTCTTCCCGCAAGTGTAACCGCAGGACAAAAGCCCGAATGCGCGCAAATATTGGTGCTCGGGGATGCTCGGTTAAAATGCAGTTTTTTGTCCCGAGTCAAAGGCGGCGAATATTGGCCAACTAGCGTATGGGCCATGTGTAGTAGTATTATGAGAGCCAACACCGCTTGTGTGTGCGGGGTGCGCGTCAAGATTAGGCAAACTCCGAGCATAGGTAAGTATTCGGGCGAGTATGGGCGAATACCCGGTGTTGAGCCCAACACCGCAAGTGTGTGTAGGAGGTCCGTTAGAGTACTTATTTATGTACTATACTCCTACTATTTGATATTAACTTATATTTAAGATAAGTTGAAAATAGAAAGAACTTGTTTCGTTGAATACCAAACTAGAACTGTAATATATTTTTGTGATCAACAGGTGAGGAAGTTATTATAAATATGGATGATTTCGGAATTTAGGAGTGGCCAAAAATGAACTTGAAATATGAACAACTGACGGCACATGTGCACCGCGGCTTTACCTTCTAGCCCTCTTTTACTCCCCTCCCCTCTACCGTTCTGCTTTATCTTACTCTACTTACATGAGGCTTCTGCGCCAAGTGCCGGTGCGTTGCGAGCGTGAATTCCAGGTTAGTACAGAGCTGCCAAGCGTTTATTGGGGTGATAACGTTAAAGTATCAGTTTTCGTTACCGTTCTGGCTGAAAACTCCGATATTTGGGGTCTGCGCTTCTGCTCGACCCACCTTGAGATGTGTTTGGTATTGGGTGAACATAAGAGGTGACAGCTCTCTGATGTAGAAAACATAATGAAGGGAATTGAAAAGGACTTGTATGTCAGAACGTATATGTATATATTTGCATGTCATAACGCATGTACTGCATCGTAATAGTGAAGTTAGGCATCTGGCAGGAAGGCGGGCGATGCAGGATTTTTGGTAGGGTTCCCTGGAGGTGAGTCAATGGGCTGGTTTTAGTGACAGAGAAACCTATTAGCTGATCTCCAGTTCGCACGAGACAGGATGTCATCCAGGGGAACCCCTGATTGAGCAAGAGCAGACCAGAGGCTGCCTGCTGGAGCGGCAATACCTGCTGCCTGAAGGGCTGAGGATACCAATTTTGCTATCATTGCCCGGGACGCTGGGCGAACCTTTCCTCTGGATGATATGAAGAGGATTCTTCATAAGGATCTTCTGGATTGGGTGACAGCTTCTAGCCCGATTGTGAAATGATGCGGTTGTTGGATTTTGAGCCAAATGTAAGCCAAAAGGTGATGTCGGGAGGAGTGAGTTGCATGTACACTGGGTCTATGTGGAGTAGCGCCAGATCGAGGATGCGTCGCCCCGATGCCAGGAGCAGGGCAACATGTCTTGTTACTTCAAAGAAGCTGGTTGGATTTGGAGGGTTCTCCTTGGTCCAGTTTTGTACTTGGGTGACTTCCCATATCAGACGTGTTTCTCGCTTAGTTTGTGTGGTTGCTATCCCCTTGATCATCTTGGTCACGAGTGGATGTGTTGATAGTATTGGTGAGAGATCAGGATTTTGCCAGGTGGTCACGACGGATTTGTGGAGGGCAATGGATGCAGGGGCGAGGTGTTGTCTGTGTGAAGGAATGCCAGAAACCTTGTTAGGTCCACAGGTGATGGTTGTTTTGGGTCAATGTTGTTGGTTGTGGACCAGTTGTGCCAATGTTCCCAGGGGCAGTGGTACGACGCCCTTGTGGAGGCTGCAGTTAGAAGGGCTTTTTCTTGTTGTGACTATGACGTGAGATATGTGGCCCACCCTGTATCTTCCAGGCCTGTAGGACCATTTCCTGTGCCATTTCTGGTAGTGCCCACTGATAAGCCTGTTCGCTACATCGAACCTCAATTGGAGTCGTAAAAGAGGGTAGGCAC
>JAEMON010000001.1:55866447-55876735 GCA_030264115.1 Lygus lineolaris
CAAGGGGTCAAATTTTGAAAATTTAGTTTCAAAAATCGCATGCTGCATGAATGGAACTTTTTTGTGTTGCATAGCGTTGGCAGCCACAGATAATCACACCCAGTTTAGCGCCATTGACTCAAAGACTGGCTGTACCTGCAACCTGCCAGAGTAAACACTTTTTTCCTCCAGGATACTTTCTATTCGACCGAATATAGCTGAGGAAAGTAGTGTGAGGCCTCACGCCAGATGTTTTTTCTTCGAATCGTAGTATTGTACTATCCTTAAAGGGGATTTAACGCTGATCACGCTTATACCACATCACAATGGTGGGTCTAAAATGCCTCCTTCCTATATTTGTTGCCAAAAAACTAATAAAAACATCGTCGAAAATTAAAAAAAAAACGATGTTTTTGGGTTGTTTCTGGCATTTTATACGGGCTGTATCCCCTTGATTAACCGCTGGGATAAATATGTATCGCTCTGGGATCATTACTGGTGAGATCTTTAATGAATGTAAATTGGTCCAAGAGATCGAGTAGGTACTTAACGAGTATCCGAGTAGGTACTTACTACTAATCATTCTACCTACCAACCATCTAAATGGTGTACCATGTATTTATGAATGGGTACACTTTCGAATCTTGAACTTCATGTGATAATCTCATCATTTAAGGGCCTTCCTGAGTCAAAAAATTGGTCGACCAACAAAAAAATGTTTTTTGTACTATTAAAATCTCCGTTTTGTACAGATCAACGTGATATGCAACACTATGGGGTTCCAGATACCAAAGGGTCCTAAATTCGAAGTAAATAAGATGTAAGAGCTGGGCAATCTCCTGAGTGCTAGATGACTAATCGACTACCGCCTTACAGGGTGGGATACAAGAACATGGAAATGAAAATTCACTTCTGAACTCAATCATATATAATTTTGGTAACTTCATACAAGAGGTGAAAGGCAGATATATGTATGTTATGCCAGCTTTATCATCGACTTTTTGTAAGTTTTCATCCAGATTTTTTTTGTAAAATTCTCCGTTTTTGTCTTACTTTCTTGTTCAGAAAGTTGAAGTCATACTCAGCTTGCTTTGAGGCATGATATTGTTATACCTACCTAATCGAAAACACTGGAAATGACTCAATTCGAAATAACTAAGCCGACGGAATGAAAAACACCGGAATGAAAACATTAAAAACGTAGACAGAAAACTGGCAAAAACAGAAGGAATGCAGTCACGCGAAAATGTCAAGTGACTGCAATATTCACACTACCTGAACCTTTGAACCCCCCTCTCTTCTTCTTCTTTTCATTTTTCATCCACAAGTTGATGAAAAGCATAGAGTGGAACAAATTTCTGCATCAATGCCCTGCGAGCTGTGAGGAGATCAGAGACTCAAGGTAGGTAGGCAAATTCTCTCGCCGTTTTCTCAAAACTATGTATTTGCACTCGTTAAGAACATTTTCTTCGGTTCAGTTCAACTTATCGAGTTGATCCTTTTTTTGTTCTTTAGAGGAACAGTTGCTGAATAGATTGCAATTTTTTCAACCTCATAGTCCATTTTTTTCTGACCTCAAAACAAATTAATGTGAATTCAAAGAAGAGGGTTTGGGAATTTTCGTCTCATAAATTCAGTTGCATAGCGGAAAGGGCAAAAAAATGTCAGTTTGGAGAGTGGATGTGACTGTACCGAATAAACAAAAAAAATCATGAAATTACCTCGAGTGGTTGTCGAGAAACGATCATACAAAACTACATTGACTCATAAGGCTGAACTGCCTGATCATTGCAAATTGATCTTAGTGGGCTTGAGCCACATCGTAACATCGGTTGAGTCACAAAAATCAACGTAAAGATAACTATGATTGTTTTCTAAAGCAGGCTATCTGATATATTTCAGTTTGATATTGTGAGTGCCATGGATCACCAATCATCTAATTCAGGAGGTGAAGACCAATCTCCCACTACAGAATCGTCTGCCACCTTTGTGAAGATGGAAGATAATGCTGATACCCTTGAACCAACGTTGAAAAATATTATACATCAGGATACACTCAGATGGGTGTTTGTTGGAGGAAAAGGAGGAGTTGGGAAAACAACATGCAGGTAAAGCCCCCCTGGAAAAATACACATTACATTAGGTAAGGTCCCTGTGTGGAAAAATACACTTGCAAAATCGAATTAGATGGAATACCTGATCTAGCCATCATTATGAGGTCAATTTAAGATATAGAGAATCATGAGCATATGATGCTAAAAGTTTACTTTGAGAATACCTTCTTTGGAACAGTATAGTGCTCTTTCGTACCCCTCCAGGGTGCCGAATATGACCACTTCTCCCAATGCCACCTTGACCTACCTTAGCACCTAATCTTTATCGTTATCCTAGTATGAAAGAGCAATGTCTCCCGACTTCCCAATACTTCTACAATCAACACAAATAAGTTTGAAACACACTGTACCTATATCACTCCTACGGTTATAGCCAATGGGGAATTCCGGTGTGCCGGAATTTTGAATTTTCGACTACAAATTCAGATTCAGCACCCTTCAAAACCCTCCAGTTCCGGTTTCGTAGTTTTTCGACCTTCTGATGCGATCTGTGGGCTTATTTCTGAACTAATCACTTCCATTCTGTTACCCTCGTGCAGGGGAGAAGTAGACCTAGATTGTCACCCTCTTCAAACAGATTTCAAACATTTCTCTTCAACATTTCTCGTCAAACAGATTTCAAACATTTCTCTTCAACATTTCTCTTCAAACATTTTTATCTTTATGGATTACAGCATATTTATTACAAAAATCTGTATCAAAATTATTTTGGTATAGTGCAAAACAATATATTTCTATATAAAAAAAACATATAAAACTTACTCAGTCAAGAAAAAATCGTCATAATAATACATGTACGAATAGGGTAACATGTATCAAACTAAAAAATCATTCAGTTGAGAAATAATGTTGAGCGGAAGTGGGCAAAAATAAAAGAGGAAGACAACGGGAGTGAGCGGGCGGTGGAATGGAAAATCCGTCGGTAGGGGGTTGACAAGTAGCTGGCTCAAGAGCCGGGAGGGTTACCTTGCGGGCGGCCTTCCGTCGGGGAGAAAAGGTTAAAGACCACATCTAAAAGCTCTAAAATTACCGGATAATGTAGGTACCGAATCTTTTGACATTTGAATTTCTTCCCTTTCAAGGTGACACAATTCAACAAAGATCCACTGGAGCACCTGCAACGCTTTATTTTAATCAAGTTAGCCACCGTATTGCTCCTTAGACCATGCACCAACTATTTCAATTCAATTCAAATTTATTCAGAAAAATATGTTTACATTGCAGAACAAAAATAATGTACATTTATTCTCATTTTATTAATTTTGAATTCCTTGAGCCTCAGGTCTTAGTGACCTGTCGAGGCCCTTCATTTCCAATTGTCTGGGACTATTTCACTGTTAAGTTTGTGTAATAATTAATCCAGTTAATGTTAGTCCTTAATAATTACTACATAATGTAGTTCTTTAAATTAGTTCTTACAATATTGGTGAGTGGTGCCGTAGTATACATATTTGTAAGGGTTAAGGATGAAGAAATAAACTGAAGAGGCCACACCATTTATTTCTTCACCCTCAATCCTTAAAAATATGTTCTTACAATATTACAACAAACTTCAACAAACGGACATATTGTAAACATATAACAATCTTAATTATAAAATATTGCAACTTACTAAACATAGCTAGTAAAACTTATTATTAATATAGATTATTTACCCTAATTTAAATTTGATTGAATTTTTGTTTCCATAAAAAGTAAAAGTTATTGTGGAACTAAAGGCTTCGAAACACCATCTAATACCTAATTATTATGGAGTTCTACAAAAGATGCCTCCCACTTTAGAAAAAGTGTGTTCTTAACATTATTCCAAATGGTGTATATAATTTATTATATTATATCTATATTTTGACCCCCAGTTGCAGCCTGGCTGTCAAGTTTGCTGAAGTTAGACCTTCTGTATTAATCATTAGCACTGATCCTGCTCACAACATTTCGGATGCATTCAACCAAAAGTTGTCCAAAGTGCCAACCAAAGTCAATGGGTTTGACAATTTGTTTGCTATGGTATGTAATTTTCTCTATTACTTACTTTCCTAACTACTAAGGGCCAACCATGATGGCTGTTTCACGGAAACCGAGTTTAATGGAAACCAAGATCAAAAAAGTTCCATTCATGCAGCATGAGTTGATGAGAGAATTTTCAAAGAATCATTTTAACCGATTTGGTGGGTGATTTTTATAGGAAATTTCACGCTGATTCCGAATATACCATATGTTTCTATGTTTAAGATGGTAATTTACAAAAAAAAAAACGTCAAAAAACACGTTTTTTTTCTTAGCGATTTTTGAAACTAAATTTTCAAAATTAGACCTCTTGGCGTACCTACTCCAAAAATTCTGACCAACGAACTCATCCTTACTTTTGATATTATTGACATTTTGAAATTTTTATCTCGATCCCTAGGTTAGTTATCGTCTGGAATGACACATATATAAACATATATATAAATATATATTGTAGTGATCTTTTGATCACTTAAAACAAAATAACAATTCTTGAAAGAACCAGGATCAATTTGTAAGTGACTAGTTAGCCTCCAAACCTCCCCTTATAGCTAACCCTCTGAAACCGTTCCTTAAAGAATCATTGATCCTGATTCTTTAATGTTTTTGCAAAAAGTTTTGTTTGGTTTTTTATATTTTTATTTTATTTTATTTTTTTTTTTTAACTTATCAAGGTACCTTGTCTAGGAAGATTACAATAAATTAGTCTTGGAATAAATCCTGAAGTTCTTAGTTGCATGACTGCCTGAAGTTCTGAGTGAAATAAATCCTGAAGTTCTTAGTTGAATGAATCCTGATGTTCTGAGTAGAAAGAATCCCTGAAGTTGAAAAAATGGAAGAAGTTCCTGGATGATGAGAAAAATGGTAGAATGAAGTCTCCAGCGCTGATGGAAGAATTGAAGTTGAAGTCTCCAGCTATGGTGATGAATTGACAGCTTAGGAAAATGATATTTAGTAGCCCATGATTTTCTTTATAGTAGTTAGAGTTGATTTATCTGACTTTAAATTGGCAAAAAATCTTAGCCTGTTGTTGTTCAACCCAGAGGACCCAATTTCCAACAGGGTGATTTGTCTTAACTCGGACTACTTTTCAGTGGCCAACTGCCCAGATCAATTCTGAATTTATGATGGCCCTTAAGGTTCTATCCATCTTGGCTTTCATCTTGTATTAGTATCTGTATTCATCATGCCTTCTGTGTGAGTCTGAGACTCTGTGTCTGGCCCTGCACTCTAGTGGAGACTGGGAGAAGTTGTGTTGCCTTTCACTCCCAGCAGGGAGCATGGGCTGTCTCCTTCCACTCATGAGTTTCCTGGTCTCCTGGTTTCTTCTACCTCTTTCCTTATTATAAATTCAAACATAAAAACCCCTTTATTATAATTATCAACCCCTAATTGTTTTAGTTTCTACCCTCATTCATTTTCCAATCCAGAGATGCAGTTGATACTCTATAGGGTGAGTAATTTACATTGGGTTAGTCTTTTGTTACTTGGCTTATTATTTTTTTACAAAATTTGAAGGTCACATGCATCTAAAAGACCATTGAAAACCACAGTTGAACTCCAGGTAATCAATGATTGAACTCTGATCTGGAAGGCAGTGCGGTGGGGGGAAGTGGGCCCTGGGTTGCGCCGATGATCTTTTTTTCCGTCAAAAAAGTGTCAGTTCGTTTGTCATCATGTATTTTGGTCGTTCCATCATTACCTATTTCATCATCCAGATTCCACTAGGCGTTTCGTTTTCATCCCATCAAAATAAATACATGCAAAAATACTCTGCCAAGTGAGAATGGCACACAGCTTCCTCTCGTCCAAGGAAATTGGAAATAAAAAATTGAATCAAACAAATTGGATGAAAACTCTGGAAGATGCGGCTGTGACAAAGAAATGCGGGCAGACAGACACAGAGCCAAATGTTGTCCAAAAAAGATTTCTCAATGTCAATAATATCAAAAGAAAGGATGAGTTCGTTGGCCAGAATTTTTGGAGTACTCCAAGGGGTCAAATTTTGAAAATTTAGAGTAAAAAATTGCTAAAAAATGTGTTTTTGAGGTTTTTGGTGTAAATTACCAACTTAAACATAGGAACATATGGTATGTTCAGGGTGAAATCGCCTATAAGAATCACCCACTAACTCGGTTAGAATTATTCTTTGAAAATTCGCTCATCAACTCGTGCTGCATGAATGGAACTTTTTGTTTTAATTCCCCACAAAAGGCACTGAATTCGTTCGGAGCTGGCTGATCATTTTGAAATAAAAAGGACGTCAATTGGGTCCACCCGTTTGGCTTTGCATAAGGAACAAACTTTGAGTTTCAAAACATGAGCGTCAAAAATATGAGCGAAAACACGCAGAGTGCCTCGACATAATGAAATGAAATTCTCAATGAAGAATGAGACTCTTCACGAGGAAGTAACTATCAAGCATAGCTTGAGATTGTGCGTGATATCTGTTTGACAGTCCCCTATGAACTTCATCGCCGTCGGACCAATGGCAGTGTCAACTAGAGTCCCGTCCTTATTAGCCATAACCATAATTTGTAACGAGGAACTGCCAACTTCTTTTTCACGTTTTTTATTACCAAAAAAGTAGTTTATATCAGGTTATAGGTAGGTGGTTATATATATTCGATTTTTGGATAATTTAAAACGTGAAACAGCGAATTTTAAGGGAGGGAGTAAATATATTCTGCTTGGTTCCAATTCACTGTTGAAATAGTGAACCAAAAACCAATTACCGCTAATTTTTTGTCCCTAAGTGTAACTTGCTCAAAAACAAAAAGTTGAAAGAATATGAATATCGTAATTGAAGCGTTGAAGGTTATAATGACTTTTGTTGTAGGAAGTGGACCCAAGTGCTGGATTTGATACTATTCCTGAAGCTTACTACGAAGGTACTGAACAGGATGAGACCAGTGCTACGAGATCATTATTATTTGATTTGATTAATGCATTTCCTGGCATTGATGAAGCTATGAGCTATTCAGAGATGATGAAGTAAGTTGGGCTGATTCAAAAGCTTTAAAAATCATTTCATGTTTTTCATCGGTTTATTCCAGTTTTCTCTGGATTTGGTAAACTTAAAATTATGATTCTCATTGGAAAGTATGTAATTATGGTTGTATAATATACCTCCGGGCATTGAGAAATTTTCAAAATCACGAACGTGAAAAATAATACATACGATTTTGAGCTGGGTTGGGGCCATAGATTGATATACAACTAGATATAATGGCCCAGTCAAATGAGGCCAAAAAACCCCGTTTGCTGGATACAATTCCCATAGAAGGAATATTTTTTGAAAATCTAGTTCGGGGTTCCTGGGGATGATAATATCAAAAGTCCTGATGGTTTGAAGGTGAGCTAACATCAGGGGATCTAAAAAACTGTTTTTTTGGTTTTTCGACAATATCTTGAAAAGTTGCTGACCAATCGAAAAGAGTGTCTTCATAAAAGTTGTAGTGGGGTAAATTCTGGTTCGATTGTGTACCGATTTGATATATTTTGATCCAGCCGTAACCGTACAAGTACACGTCAAAGTTAGGTACACCATTTTTTTCAACCTTACAGAAACATTTCGATTTTGTGTTAGTTTTTCGAAAATGTCTGTAGGAACACCCTAAAAATCGCCAAAGTGGCCAATAGAAACGTTGTAGAGCGTGAAGAAATTCTGCGTCTAGTAATACCGACCAGTAATAACGATATGGGCTCTAGTAAAAATTGTAAGTACAATGTTTTTTAAATCACCCGGAAATTCCTTTTCCTATTGTCAAAACGCTCTGCTGACAGTTGAAAATTATTCTGAGTGTATAATGAAGAAAAATATGAAGGGATAAAAGCAAGAACAATTTGAAAAACAAAAAAGGAAATATATTTACAACAGACAGAAAATTTTTTGAAAAGTTGAATTTTGATATATATACGTAAGTACTTATAATAATATTAACATTATATAAACAAGGTCATCTTCTTCAAAGGAATCAAATTCAAGGGGAATACCGTTTGTCCATTTCCCTTGACATTTCTGGCAGGCTGCAGTACACCGCATTGATGCTCTCTGGCACCAACACCTGGATCTGCTGCAGCCAGTTGCGCACTTACAGAAGATGAGTCTGAGCACATCATCAGGTGCCACAAGGTTTTCTGTTGGAATTGGCTGTAATAATTGATGGGGCTGGGAGTTAAAGCAATTAATTATTACAGCCAATTGCCACAGAGAACCCTGTGGCACCTGATGATGTGCTCCGACTCATCTTCTGAAAGACATGCGAGTACGCTTCATCCAGTCCTTTTTGCTCCCTTCACTAATACCGTGTTTTTTAGCACTAGCTCCTAAATAATAGACCAAAGAAAACAGCTATTATTGAAAATGATTATACCATTGAAAAGAGTAGATTATACCATTGGATGAAGCAATTTTGTGAGATTTGCCAGTTTCAAGGATTTTTTTAGAAGAGTAGTCAAGTTTTAAAGATTTTCAGAAATGTTATTTTTTTGAAATCGTCTATGTTTGAGCTGATGTGAAGGTCTTTGGATGGTACTTTTTAAGAACCCAAGTACACTATTCTTATAGGAAATTAACGCTGATGCCGAAAATGAGGTCGAAAGTTGAAATTAAATGAGGTAAAGCGGAGAAATTTGAGTTTAAAAGGAAAAAAACACGGTTTTCCTGAAAAACCCTTGAAAAAAAATCATATCTCGAGTACGGATTGAGATAAAAATATGCGTTTGGCGGCATCTTACTACATTTCTGATGCAGACTAATGGAAAAAATGTTTCTTCCCTTATCCGCTTTCACCCTGTATATCAAAATTAAACTTTTCCAGAATGTAATTTTCAGTGTTTTGTAAATATATTTTCCTTTGTAGTTCTTCAACTTTTTCTTGCTCTTATCCCTCCAAATTTATCTTCATTATACACTCAGAATAATTTTCAACTGTCACCAGAGTGTTTTGACAATAGGAAGAGGAATTTCTTAGGAATTTGAGAAAAAAAGTGATGCAATTTTGACTAAACCCCATATTGTTATTAATGGTCGGAAACATTTATTTTTGGTACTGTAATATTACTTACATTTCTTTAAACTTTATTTTTTTCTGCTTTCGCTGCTAGATAGCTACTGGCAGAACTATTTATCTTCATTATTTCCATCTTTCTTATTCTTGTTTCCAGACTTGTGAAAAGCATGGATTTCTCAGTTGTAGTGTTTGACACTGCTCCTACAGGTCACACTCTGAGACTGTTGGCTTTCCCGGGCATCATTGAAAGAGCTTTGACTAGATTCCTAAGTTTTAGGAATAGAGCACGGCCTCTTTTCAATCAGGTGATTGATTTATAAACAATATTATGATAATTAAGTATTATTAATATTAAACTGGTTGCTACTGAATTGTTTAAATTAATTTGTTATTTAAATAGCTGATTATAGCCTTTTCTTATAATATCCTTCTTTCGTTTCAGTTCTCCATGTTTTTAGGCCCTCAGATAAATTACGATGAGGCAGCAGATAGATTGGATGAAATCCTATCCATAATTAAAAACGCTAACGAACAATTCAGGAACCCTGTAAGTAACCTTATGAGTTCCATCATTCTTGTCCTCATGTCTAAAGTGTTCAAGAGCAAAAGTGTAGCAACTCAAGGAAAATTGAGCGAGTATTCGGTAACTACCATATACCTTACAGTCTGTTTCACCCTTTTGTGATACGGACGTTTAGAATTTAGTTTGATGGAAATTGGTACCTGGAATAGTTCTGGAGTTATGCCTACAGCAATTTGAAGTTTGTGCATGCACAGCTCCTGTTACTGATCTACATGTTCCAAAAGTAATAGGCAATCGTCTTGGAGACATCTCCCAACTTACAAGGGGCAGTTTTGGGGTGAATCTCCTGAGGCTGATCTTCATATTCTCTCATGGGGTGATGACGTCACTCGACTAAACCCTAGAATGGTGGATAAGTAGGTATGCTCGTACTAAAGACACTAGATAGTCCAGTCATTCAGTACATCGCTGGTTGCAAACTAAAGGCTAGTTCTGCTTTTTGGTATGTTATTAGGACTAGTGACAGTAGTTTGAAACCAAGTTTGCAGCTTCGAAAACCTGTGCTAGCTGCGTGGCCCGCGAAAAACCACGAAATTTTTGCACTTTTTTTGGTTTTTCTGATGAATCTCCTATACTATGCGTTTTAACGAATT
>JAEMON010000001.1:55942096-55960834 GCA_030264115.1 Lygus lineolaris
AAAGTTCTTATTCTTTCAACCAACTGTCTCAAAATCGTATACATATATATATATATATAAAAATTTGTTACCGAAATTTTGAAGCCATTGCAATAGTAGGATTTCCTTAGAAAATTGTCTAACTACAGGTTGTCCCACGAGACGGCCCTCCCTCCCTATTATTTTTGTACGTAAGAAGCTGTAAAAACTGTTTAAATTGTAACTCCCCAAATTTTCAAGTAACCTCAAACCCAAAATAGAAATTTCTAATGTTGAAGAAGTTGACATTTTGACATGAACTGTTTTTCTGAATGGGAACCCCTTTTTCGTTGTACATTTGTATGAGAAGATGACCCTTCACTAGAAATTTTGAGTGCGCAAAAATGTCCACAAATACCCTCAAAATGAAGACTAAACGCAAGAAATTCAGTTTTTTGGGTGTAGTCAGCCAACCATCATGGTACATACATGGTTTTAATGTGTTTTCCCGACGCAATAAACGTGGTGATGTTAATTTCTTTATTTGTCAAAGCATTAATGGAGCATCCCAGAAGGTTCATGAAAATGTGAAATTTCGAGGCATGAATAGATTTCGTGCATTCAGTGCACATTTAAAGCGTATTTGCGCACTCAACATTTCGAGTGAGGGGTATTTGTACATGAAATTTCAAGGGAGTTCTTTCTTTTTAAACATAGTTTGTGTCAAAATATGAACTTTGTTGTGGAATTTGGATTCGAGATTTTGGATCTTACTGTTGGCAATTTTTTTAAACTCGCTTCCTAACGAAAATATGATGGTGGTGGGATTGGGGGTCCCTTGGGACACCATTTATTATCGTAGGTACCTACCTAAAAGTATTTTAATATACAACTGGGGTCATTCAGATACCTACCTATCAATAAATTACGGATATTGTTATGGAATATGGATACTTGCAGACGGAGTTGCGTAAACGTATTTCGAAACTAAATTTGTTTTTGTTTATTAATAAGGCTGTAACAACTTAACATCCATGTTACTATATGGTTGAAACCGTCTGGGTCTCCAGAATAGAATAGAACGGAATAGTGAAATAATAACATTTGTAATTTGGGTGAATAACTAATTTGAAACTAATTAATGTAACTAAAAACTAAAAAAAAATAGTTTCAATCAAGGCCATAACAGAAATATAGTTTGTAGTTAGTTATTCACTCCACTCTAATTACGCATGTAGGTAATCAATTCCCGCGGTTTCAACCGTATAGTATAACCATTTTTCAACCATATAGTAACATGGATGTTAAGTGGTAACACTACACCCCCCCCCCCCCCCCCCCCCCCCCCGATAACTTGTGTGTTGGGTAGTTACAGCCTTACAAATTAACAAAAACAAATTTAGTTTCAGAATGGCATTTGCCCAACTGTCCTGCAGGTTCGTAAAGTACCTATATCTACTGTGAACAGAAATATTCTGTTGTAAATTTATATTGGTATCAACACATCAATCTATTGTTTTCAGAAGAAAGAGTTGTACCCGTATAGTTGCTCAATAATTCCTCTTTTCGAGTTGGGATCCCTACATCATGACTACTATTTACTCAATATTCGGCTCCCAGTTGACAAAGGGAGAAATGCCAATTTGGGCCATGTGGGTGACATGTGGTTGTTTGTAAGTTACTGAAATGTCCGATTCATTAATTCTTTTATTTTATTTTATACTAGGTACCTACCTATATTATTCCTTTTCCTGGGTTTTATTCTTTTGCGTTTGCTTGTATGCTATGCTGTGGTGTGTTGTGTGCATTAATATTTTGTGTTGCTATTTCTCAGTGAATCTTGCTTTTCTACATTTTTAGTTCTACCTGGTTTGGATTTCAGGCTATAAATCAAACTGGAGGTTTCACCAAAGTTTGGCTGTCACTGAAGTGTGTATTTTTCCCATCCATTGTTGGTATACTTGTTTGGTTTTTACGAAGAATCTCAGGTTTACAACGGAAACCTCAAGTACTGGAAACGATGTTGATTATTGTTGCACTATCGTTGACACTTCTCAATGGTAAGTGTGAGTTGGTTATTAATCACAAATTGCAGACTAACTTCGTTTTCCCAAACATTGGTTACTTTTCTCGTTGTGTATATTAATATTGAAAACGTTGGGTACTGTGGTCTTGTGGTCTCGAAGGACGTATTTAGACCGTTCATCTCGTGAATGACTGATGCTCCGTTGCCAAAGATACGATTTTTACAAACTAAATTATTTAATGGGCTATTCTACTTTACGCTTATTACGAATATACCAGATGATGATGATCTTATACATAAAATAGCTAATTTAGCTTCATAATCAATTAAAAAAAAAAAAACTTGAAAATTCACGTTTTTGACCATTGGAACCGCCCAAAATGGTTTTTATATAGAAGAAAAGTTGTAGACTATCAACCTTCTGCGTCAAATGGGACCAACGTCACCATAGCGAGCCAACAGCAATAAAAGCGAGCTAGCGTTGGTATCATTCGATGCATAAATTGATAGTCTACACCTTTTCTTGTATACAAAAACAATATTGGTTCGTTCCAATGTTAAAAAAGGTGAATTTTCCAGGGTTTTGTGATGATTAGGCAGCTAAATGGCTATTTTAGCTGTAGGAACATGAACATATGTAATGTATGTTCCGATATTTGTAATCAACGCAAAATTTCCAGTAAGAATGGCCTATTGAATAATTTAGATCACAAAAATCGTGTTTCCAGCCTCTGTTTGATTGTGTGATCATACACCACCCTAATTTCCTCACCTCCTTCCGTGTTCGTTTGGAAAAATTAATAATAATATTGTCAAGCAAGTCAAGGTGCAGCGGTTTGTAAACAACTGCTAACAAGGTTAAACATATCTAACTTTCTATTTAGGTGAGTTTTAGATTAGGTATTGACATGGCATATTCCCTCCCCTTGTATAAATATAGCTACCTACCGAAGTGTGTCGGGGAGTAATTTATTTCGGACTGACCAAGTTATAGACGACCTGGAGCAAATTTTTGGTGAATTGTTGATCACATATCACTTCCCACTTAGAAATATAACTGGAAGGTGGTACCTATGCAACGTTTTAGCAACGGTTCCAAAAATTGTGTTAAGCATGTTTTGATGTAGTTCTTCCTTCGAACCCAGTTCCTCAATTTCACATTTGCGCATGCGCTGAGGTTGCTACTAACCCTTTAGCTCCGAGGCCCGAGATATCGCGTAAAAATTAGGTGTAACCTGGAGCCGAGGCCCTCTTTTTCGCGCAAATGGTCCTCCGTGCGCCTGGACCAAGGGCCGCTGTTTTTGTGTATCACCTCTTGCATTCTTACGCCACCTATCTTTAGTCGAAATAACTATTTCCAAGGGCCTCCTGTCGCAGTAGGGAAGTATACCCACCCTGGAATTCTCCTTCTGTACACTATCCAGTAACTTATTAGTTCTGATGATTCCCGATAGATAATGGAAAGACTCTATCTCGATCGAACACTGACGTACACAGTTTTCCCCATTGAATGGTATATTTTCTACCTGGCAATACCAAAGCTTTAAACTTGGATAATTAGGATGGTGAGGGGGGGGGGGGGGTAGAAAACTGGGGGGGGCTTTCAACTAAAAGGAGAAATCATTTACCTCAAAACCAGTACCTCAAACCAGTGTTTTGAGCTGTACCACGCGAATAAATATTACTGAGAGGCATCTTATTCTACGATTTTACAAGCTTAAAAAAAAGAAAAACCAAATTTAAAGATCAAAAAAAATTTTTTTAAATAAAAAATTTAAACTCACCGTTGATGGTATAAAACCCGTATGAGAAAGTGTGAAGTGATTTGTTTTGTCTGTAATTTATCTTGTTTGTAACAACTAAGATGAAGGTAACTAAAATAAACGATTTACAAAGATATTTTCATTATCATTCCGAGTAACTTCTGAGTAATTGAGAGACTTAGATTGCATTTTATTTCACCTAATATATAATTCTAGAGTTACTACATACTTTTGATTGAATGGGGAGACCAGTTTTCCTGTCAAGTGACGGAAAACTGGAAACTACATTCAATCAACCCACAAATTACCACATACTGTGTCATTGTAAAATATACCGAATACTGCAGTAACGAATATCTTGATGTAATCTGTAGAAAGGTAATCACGAAGTATTCTAACGGGACATGTGATTGAAAGGGGAAACTACGGGAGATTGTGAGTGGGAACGCGCCAGAAAAAGGGTTGAAAATTCCTCCAGCTGGGGGGACCATCGAGGCTCGAAGGTTGCCCGGCATCTGAGAGCCACGATCGCGCGAGCGTCCAGTAACGAAAGAGTTAATCTACCAGGGCTGAACTCTCAGGGGACCGCCTAGAACCCAAAACAAAAAAAATCATCAACCCACCCCCCTCCCACCCCATCCCTGAAAAAAATATTTAAAAAACGGTGTAGGTATTCATGAAACCTTAATGTTGATATAATCCCTGATGTTGATATTCTTCATCTATTTGTTTCAGCTCCTGTCGAGTTACTAACCCTGTTCTTTGATCTACCTTTCATGCTGCTTTTAACTGATATTCGACAAGGTATATTCTACGCAGCACTCTTGTCATTCTGGCTTGTATTTTCTGCTGAACATCTCATGGTATGTTTGTATTGTCTAGTAGTCCAGACAAATTAATTCCTTACTGTTATGAGAACGTTTCATTGTTTGACGCTTCTTTGTTTCATGTTTCTCTGGTGTGCCCATTCAGGTTCAAGTAAGTCTGTCCCTTATTTTATGGTTGTATTGCAATAAATTGAGTAATAACGATAGTAATAACATATCTATCCAATCATAATTTCAGGAAGTTCAAAAGAAGAGCCTGAGGCCTGATTACTGGCCATATTTTAGCAGTGTCGTTGTTGGGTGTGTCTCACTATTCGTATTTGAATTGTGTGAAAGAGGAATCCAATTAAAAAACCCGTTTTATTCTATTTGGGTGACTGATGCTGGAACTAAACTAGCTGTATCCTTCCAATACATATATGTTACTATGAAGTTAGAAAGATAGAAGGGGAATACCAAACCCCACACCATCCCAAGCAGCACCATCCGTTCATGAGTTGCATCAGTTATGGGATGGAGGTGGGAGTGGGTACTTGTATTACATTATTCGTTGTCACTGCTATAATTACCTATTTAACCCACCCGTAACCCCTACCTACCTTTTTTTCTCTCTTATATTTATGATTAACTTAATCCATATCAACTACTTAGTTACCTACCATATTAACTAGTTGCCTCTGTTTTCATGATATGTTCTTTAACACGCTGCAGATGGCATTATTGGTGATTGGAGGACTTTGTGGGATAGGTTACCTAATCCTTCTCTGCTATCTGATTTGGAAGGTGTTTTGTAATATTGGAACTAAAAGAGCTAGTTTGCCAGCAATGTCTCAAGCTCGGAAACTGCATTATTCCGGTATCATTTATCGGTTCAACTTCCTAATGATAGCTACAGTTGTGTGTGCAGCGCTCACTATGGTTACGTTTTGTCTTGGTCAAGTAAGTCGATGATACTTTATTATTCTTTCATTGTGGTCTACGATTTCTCTTTTGATTCTTCTAACTTACCTGTTAGGGTCAATCTGTATTGATTTCACTAACTTTTGTCTTCCCTAATTGTTAGGTTTCAGAAGGTCAGTTCAAATGGGAGGACCATGATGGTTTGGAGTACACCTCTGCTTTTTTCACTGGAGTTTATGGAATGTGGAATATTTACATTTTCTCTCTTCTCGTACTCTATGCTCCATCACATAAGCACTGGCCATCACAAGCAGGTGAGCACCTATATTGTTATTAGGTATAAACCCATCTTCAAGTTTTTCTAATACCAACGGATCCATTTTCATTTGCAACAGTCAATATACCGTGTTGTACTGAAAAATGATACTGCCATTTCCACAGATCTATCAATTCCAACGAATGAAATTGAGTTTTCCTGTCTGGAACCTGAACCTAGTGAAATCTCATCATTGACAACTTTTACTAAGAAGACGGCTCTGGATTAACTATCCTGGGGTTGTTGAAGGTTAGTAGTGATTTTCTACAGTATTAAATTTATGATAGTTGAATAATATAGTGGTTGTTGTCATCATTTTGACTAACTATTCTTATTGTGATCTATCTTTCTTCCATTTTTTATTTGCCAGTTAATTTAACAGTAAGTAATTTATCATGACTTGAATTTCGATGTACGAAGACTCTTCTCATGAAAAGATCGACTTGTCTAATTTACTATGTGAGATAATAATATTAATGTACAGCCCAAATGCTACCGTGGTGTGCAGATTTAATTAGTGAGTCTTTCATATGTAATTGTGACCTCTCTAGCATAAGCAAAAATGAATTTTATACATTGTACATTAAAAGTCCATGTTGCAACATGGCTGACCAAGCTGAAAAGTGCATTTCCTTTCATTTCTTAACATTATTTACTATTGTTCTTCTCCAACGATGTAAAATTGTGTTTGAGAGCTCTAGGATTGAGTAGTTTGAATTTTTGGACATGTAAAGATGATAAAATATTACTACCTTTTGTTGTCCTTTGACCCTCGTTTATTAATATTTTTTAGAAAGACTATTCATGATAGTCTCTTTCTTGAAATTTTCTTTGAAGATTTTGGTCTGAATTTCAACTGCAAATTTTGGTGACAGTATAATTGTTTTAACACTTTCACTGCTGCTCGACAGAAGCGACGAGGTGCCAACTACTACCGAAATAGGGCGCCACGCGGTATTTACCACGGTTTTTCTCTTAGTAATTGACACAGAAAAAACGTCATTTTTCTTGTCAACTACTACCTCACGGTAAATACCACGCCTGCCGTACTTCACCACTACTGCGCGGTAACTGCCTGATGCTTTCCTTTATTGTCACACTTTTATTTTTAACAACTTTGAAAATCTACACATCTTATTGAATTATACCTGTCATTATGGCGTTATAAATACTATTCCATCCAACCAAGACACGCTCCAGGTACATAAAGCTGGAATTCTGGGTGTGATTTCAATTCAAACATTATTCAAACGGTATGTACCCATAGGAATTTATTATAAAAAACATGTAACGACAATTCGTAAAGAAAACATAATATATAATATTCATAATAGAAAATAGAAAATATATTTGATATGATGGAGCAGTCGGGGAACTTGTGGAGGGTTGTGGTTCTGATGGGGATTGAGAGCCATATTTTGCCCCTCTCTAGCTCGAACCATGGTTTCTCTGGAACATAAGGTTCATTGATGCAAACTTGATGGCAGGGGAGTGAAAATCAAATAAATATAATTATGAAAAGAAAAACGAATAAAAATAGCCTACGAATGAGCGTGAAACAGGGTAGGTCAGGGCACTCCATGCTTGTTTTGAACCCTCTCTGATAACATTTAAAACTAAATGCTTTCATTTGGAAGCAATTTTGTTCCTATCACACACGAAAAAGTCAAAAGGAATGGTTATGTCAAATAAAATACGTACTTTCGGCAAAAAAGGAGCGCGCAACGTTGATGGGAGGGGTCCAAGACAAACTGAAAAACAAATCCCTTAGGGGACTCGAACTCCTCTGCCAGTCCCACCCTTTGTCCCTGAATTTCTTTCCAACTACTACAGCACTGCCTACCGTTGCATACTACTACTGCTAATAATAATACTACTACCGTTGAATAATGCGTTTGGAAAGACATGGGATTTCAGAGGCCTTTGTGAGGTAAATACTGCGCTAGCCATTGGGAAACCCTCAAAACGCGGCAAATGCCTAGCAGCCTATGCGCGGCGGGTGCCTAGCAGTGAAAGTGTTAAACGAGAGCCATTTTGCCGCAGGAAATGGACGGATTCAGCATTTCAGCTAGTTATTGCATTATTTGGTCAATCTAGTTAGTAGGTACCTAGTTAGTGAGTTGTCATTTCCATGTGAGTAAATTATAATGAGGGATTTGCATGATATTTTTTCCTTGAAAGGTTATCACTTGATTAAGAGAACCTAACAGAAATGAAGTTATACCGGTAAAAATTACGGCTCTCTATTTTAGTTCCTGAAGTTTCCCTATTATGGGTTCCCCTAATTACGTTTCTCTACTTTGTTACTGAATTATATTTCGCGTTCTGAATTATATTATTAGCGCCTTATCGATTTGGCTCCTAATTACGCCTGACTTCTTATCTGGGCTATGACAATACCCATAGCCCAGATGAGAAGAAACGGGAGGGATGAACTTGTCTGTTCGTGAACTGGTTCTGAGCAGTTGCCTGCCTCGCGCACGGTCATGATCCATTCCAAGTGGTTGAGTTCATGAACCCAAATTTTACTTTTTACCCAGACTGTACACTGAACCGTGTTCCAAGAACGTTGGGTTCATCAAGGTGGATTACTGAGTTCATGAACTTCCCTCTCTAGTTTTTCTTTTTGAGTGTGCGTTCAATAGGAAACCTGTTTGAAACCTTCGCCTTTTTGATCTCACTTGTTTATTGTCCGTGGTTTGATTGATTTTTACTTTGGCAATTGTACTCTGATTTGTTCCAGTTCGTTTGTTTGATTTCCGTATCTTTTTTGATTTACTTTTGAATTGATCTGGCTTGGTGATCATGCTTTCCAGCGATCCGACTAGAACTGGCAGAGTCGCAGCTGTCATCCTAACAGCAGTTGATTTATATTTCCGAGGTAGAATTGATGACAGCTCTTCCCTCATTCCAAACAAAAACGAGTCGTATATGAATAATTTTGTCTATGGAGTTCAGCAGTGTCAGGAAAATGAATGTCAGCACCAGTAAAGTTATTGGATATGTATTATCAAAGTACATACAAACGATCACGAACGTTGGAGAAATCCGATCTTCATTACTCAAAATGTGAGAAGGTAGGACCTTACCGAATTATATTACCTGTAGGTAGGTATTCTTCTTCCCCTTTTGTCTAGATACGGATTAGTTGTAGGTACCTACCTACCTATTGGAAACTATAAAAGCTATTAGGTATAAAGTCATTGTAACATCTGGCCGTGTCGGAAAACGTTTTAGATTGACCCCCAGGCAAAAGACATTTTTATCCATATCAAAATTCAGAACAATCTAGTCAGTCAGTTCAGTTTTTTGTTTGATACCCTACCCGCCACCTGGTGAAGGAATAATTTGCTTATAAATAAAAAGATCTGCGTTTGCATAATTTTTTCATGAGTTTCCCATTTCTCATTCACATTCATTGGCACACAAAGAGAAGAGGTTAGACCTTAAACATGATTTCGTTGCATTTGACAGAGATAGGAGATAACATGATGATAAAGATAATATTACCATGGAAACATAGTCCTACGGCCTTATCTCGTGGAATAAACTGGTTCCTGTGAGATCACCGAGGTTAACTATCAGCGGCGTGGTTATTACTTGGATAGGTGACCACCTGCGTGGCTGGGACCACACATCTCAGTATTTTCGCGTCGGGCTGTCGGCAATCCCCTCTCCACTCAAGGGGTTGAGGCAATGAGTAGCCTTGAGCGAAATCATTGACCAAATTCTGATCTTCCCATTGGAGGACAGCTGATGACATCCGCAACGCCGGGAGCGGCAGTCGGACGAGAATCCAGCCTGAAATGATTGTTTACTTTACTTACATAGTCCTACTCACAGTGTTGCACCTTATTTTTGCGGGATTTCCACGAAATTTTAATGGTAGCATTGTTTTCCCCAAGTTGAAACTGTGGCTAGCTAACTAGCTGCTATTTAGCATCCATGCAGTGATTGATAAATGTATTCCAAACTCTGAATAGTTAAAATCTCTGATTATCGTTTATCAGTGACTAGCTACTTGGAGTTTCAACAAGAGAATTGATAAACCGGCTCTTATACTAGACTATTGCAAACACCGCAATGGAATTTAGTGAGTAAGGCCTGGGTTACCTACATGCGGCAGCCGAGCTGCCAGGCAATTTATTTCATGGCAACTTTTTGCGTTCCAAGTGGCTGGTTCACGTACTCAGAACTTTCCTGCACTTCTGCTACACCTACCCCCACCTTTCTTGAACTCTATTGAACCTGACCTCAAGTTTCTTTCACCCAAGTTCATCAACTCATCCCTCTTGGAACAAACCTGTAGCTATTCCTCCCTTGTGGTTCATGACGTCATCAAATAATTTTGTTTTTAGTTCCTTCAATCTACCGCCTCTTTTTGAACTCCTCTGATTTTAAAGTTAGTTTTATCCTTTCCAGATGGGTTTAATATTTATTGAATCCCCTTAATAGTGTTCTGACTTTCTAAATAACAAGACACAGGTAACCAATGTTTGTTGTAATATTTATCCCATCCCATATTTCCCCGCCAGATTAAGATATCTAGTCTCTGATTGGTTCTGGAATTTTTTTTAAACTCGTTTTAGGGATCCTAGCCACCGCTAGAATGCGTTCTGTTCCTAGTTTCTCTTTTTCTTGCACCAGTAATTAACCCCCTTCTGAGGGCGTCTCCATTGAGGATCGGGAGGGGAAAATTGGGTGCAGCCCCCGGGGACGACCCGTGAAAACGGGATCCTCATTCAATGTGTTAATAATAATGTTCCAACATTCTAGATAACAAGACCCACGTTGCATTTTCAGACCCATGCAAATTCCCCATTGGCCAAACTTTCCTTAATTTGTTACACTGTTCGATTCTATTTTATCCAAGTTCTCGAATTAGTGTTTGAAATCGTCCCTTAAAATTAAAATTATATGTAATGTAACATTATCGTATCCATTGATGTCTGTTCATGATTTACATAAATAGTACTTACACAGGGTGATTCACGAACTTGGAAACAGTTTGTTGTCCACATGAAAGTTAGGCTAAAATACGTTGGCATTTAGTAATTTTTAACGAGATGCAAAAACGATTTTCGAATTTTTGATTGTGTAAATAGGTAGGTATGCACAAATGTAAAAAACATGTTATACATAATCTCTGGGGCGTTTGTTTATGCTGAATCACGTGGTGAGTCAGTTTCCCAAATTAATGACTATGCACTTAAGCCCAAAACAAATAGCTTCAAATTTTTCAACAATTTCATGAAATTTTTGGTCAGTTACCTTGATAGGATGATCGTGAATCGAAAAACTGACATCACGTGATTCAGCTTGACAAAATACTCAGTCATGAATAATGTATCACATGTGATAAATTTATCCCTCCACAAAAATATGTTTTTCACATTTTGCGTGTATTTGCATTCAGAAAGTCTGTGGGCCATTAAATTCCACGTAGAATCCGAATCTGCAATAAACAAACTAAATTTACCAATTAAATAAACCAATATTATTAATTAAACCCGGTACCATTTGAAGGACAAATGTGAATTACCCTTGTTTTGCACATGTGCGAAAAATTGTGCACACAGTTTTTTGAATTCTCCGTCAAAAATTACTCTGTAAAATGTATTTTTCTAGTCTAATTCTATTATTCATATTTTAATGTAGAAAACTAGCTGTTTCCCATCACCCTGCACCTACGAATACTTTTCGATACAGCCTACACCTATCAAATTCAACCTATTTTTATCTAACTGTTATTTCGCTACTTTGTCATTCTATGAGTTCCTACTTACTTGCATTTAAATATTACGAGTACATCTACTTTGTTTCATAATTTACATCTCTTATAAAGTGAGTTGAATGAAGCTTATAGTGTAGTGTACCAACTAAATTATTAGCAATTTACTCGTATTTTGGTCTCGTCCCATCGTTTATGAGAATAAAAATACCTAATCAGTACTGGATCTTATTATCGTCCTCCACATGTGAGACATTGAAGGTTTAGGGAGAAGTTGCTTTTTGGACAGAATAGATTCATCTGAAGAACAGCCCCAGCCAAACATGTTTTTGCTCACTAATGAATTGTTCTACTCTTTTTTTCTGTCTTTTAATCCCGATTTCCATTCGTTTCACAAACATTAGGGAAGGCTTAAAAATATATTTCAAATCCACCCTATTTTGTTCAACTCACATGTTCATGAACTTTCAAGGAAAAATAAGTTCACAAACCATGATGATTGTCCATTCTGTGAACTTGAGATTTGGATGGATTACTCATTAAAATAGATAAGCCAATTAGATGGCCAATGACCATGGACGAATTTCGAGGTAGGTAACTTCATTCTTGAAACTATGACGATAAACGTGAGAGGTTGTCTTTTGCCACAATATCCGATTCACATTTTGCTATTACCTTTTTCTGTGGATTTTCGCAATTTGAATCCGAATTCGGGGTACGACCATTAAGTACTCTTGTCTTGTAAAAAATATATATTTCGTTAATTGGGTTAATTTTAATGTGGTGTAAGCCCCATGAAGTCGATAAGTGAACTAGATAAAGATGGCTTTTATACTTAACTAACAACGATTCATGACATGGACGACGTCGATTTTACGGGTTTGCTATTACACAGGATTCAATAAGCCAAATAGGGAATTTATAAGACTGCTCATTGTTCAAATCACCATGTGAAGTTATTTCCAATGGTGAATCTCATTTTGATAAATTGTGATCTTCTTGCCATTGTTAAGATAATAATTTATTACACCTAACTTGTACGTCTAGCTTTTCTTCATTATTTCATCTTCTAAATGTAATTTTACTGTATAAGAACTTACGTAGGATTTTTATGTGCTTTGTTGTATGTTCGTTTTATGAGACATTTTACTGTAGGTACTTGTACTCAATTAATTATTAATAAACCAGTCTATGTTTTAAAAGAGGAACACCTTGTTAGAACAATATTGTGAAGTGGTCGGGAATTCATTCGATCTACTAGCTTCCATATATATACCAGTGAGAGATTCTAGAATATTTTCTTCCTCCTCATTGTGTGTTTTAAATGAGGTACTACTGTAGGTACTTTCTTAGGCTACTGGTTCTGTAGATTGAGCCACTTAAGAATAGTATGCTCGTGTCTAAGTTCCGTCGGATTTAACAGTTTTTCTGAGTATTACAGAGCAAGACCTTAACTCTTGGTGCAATGAGGTTGTACCTACCATAGTTGGAAAACAACTTTTGAAAATATCGTAGGTAAATAATTAGGTAAGTACTCATTTTATGAGAGTTGCGCTGTTGGTGTGTTTGACTGATGAGGTTTAGTAACACAGGTTTTTAAAAATTTATGAAACATAGTTCTAGGCCTTTTTTTGGCGCCTGAGATTGAAAATGACACCGTTTTCTCTGGAACGACGAATTTCTCAACTTTTGGAGTTTTTAATGACTTTTGGGTTTGGAAAAGCTCCCATGAATAATCACCAGGTACTTTCAAGCGACCCCTAAACATAATTCTGTATGGGGAATTATCGTGTATGAGAAAATAACATTTTTTCTGCCTTTGTATCGTTATTTGGAATAAAATAACATTTGATAAAAAGAAAAAAATATATTATCGTGCTGGTGTGGAGCAAAAAATAAAATCTCAGCTGTTCGAATAACAGGCGGCATTCCAAAGGATCTTGAGAAAACCTTCCCTACATCACACTAAAATGACTGAACTAAAAAAGAATGCGCTGAGAACGCATCGAGGGCAGTGAGAATTGGAATAATTTACATAAATTAAGTAAATTATATTCTCATTAATCAGGAGCCTGAACAGTGCTGGGTTTTGAAATGAGTTTTGTTTGGTTGGCATCTTGGACGGATTTGGCCAATGACACCCTTTTTTATGTCACTTTTCCGCCATACGACAAAAGTTCCATTCATGCAGTATGAGTTTGTGAGCGAATTTTCAAAGAATAATTTTAACCGATTTTGTGGGTGATTCTTATAGGAAATTTCACGCGGATTCCGAATATACCATATGTTCCTATGTTTAGGATGGTATTTCACACCAAAAACCTCAAAAAATACGTTTTTTAGCGATTTTTGAAACTAAATTTTGAAAATTTGACCCCTTGGAATACTCAAAAAATTCTGGCCAACGAACTCAGCCTTACTTTTCATATTATTGACATTTTAAAATTTTTTTGAATTTTTTATCTCCATCCCACGGGCAGATATCGTCTGGAGTGACACACACACACACACACACACATATATATATATATACATACATATGAAAAAGTGTTAAATTTCAGGAATCGTTTTAGAATGGTCTGAAACGGATTTCCATAAAGAAAATTGTCATAAATTTGCATTACTAAAATTTTGAAGCCATTGCAATAGCTTCATTTTCTTCAAAAATTCGCTAAAATGAATATTTCAATAAATTTTCTAAAATTAACGGAACTAAAATTAATACACTATTTTTACCCTACGACATCATTATTTTCCCTTTTGAGCCATTATCTTTCGGAAAAAAGTTTGAAAAAAATGAAGCTGATTCCCCATCATGGGTCGCTGAGGGGTTCTTGAGCGCTTTATTACACAGGAAACAACTTTTTTTCTAAGAAAATTGAAGAATGTAAAGAATATCAAGCAAAATTCAATTTTCTCGAGAAAATCTGGTAGTTATCTGTCTTTCATTTCAGGATTCAGCGCACCATGAAACCTTTAGAAAAATTGTTTATTTCAATGGAACGATGTTCTAACTTATTTTGGCAAACCTTTGTAATTTGAATTACAGCGGAAATTACACAGGTTTACCAGTTGACGTCAGAAAATCGAAATGAAAAGATGAACAATTCCGCAATATCTCGAGAAATTCGATGTTCTCGAGAAAGACTGGTAGTCATCTGCCTTTCATTTCAGGATTCAGCGCACCATAAAACCACAAGAAAAATGGTTTATTTCAATGGATCGATGTTCTAACTTCTTTTGGCAAAACTTTGTAATTTTAATTACAGAGGAAATTAAACAGGTTTACCAATTGACGTCAGAAAATCTTTCTACTATACATATGGATACTTCCAACAACTGCTTGGGATTTTCGTCAGAGTTTCTGACTTTCTAGTCATTGCAATGTGTCAGTGGGCATCAAAATTGCGTTTCACTAAGAATTGCATAAACAACTAAATAGGATGAAATTTAACTATTTAAAGGGATAATAAGCATCAGATGTATGTTCTTTAATTTAGATGGATACCTACTGAATGCCAGTTCAAAATCGATTCATGGGAAAAAATTGCTCTTACCTTCTATATTTGCAGTTATTCCGAAAGTTCGTCTGTTTGGTATGATTTACTGAATTGCTATGTCGCAGCCCCTCTCAATTAAATAATTTTATGGTGCACATTGATTTCTGATCTCAATCTTTGGATTGAATAATGACTTATTGGAGTGAAATTGTTTTTCTACCTAACTACTTGTAAGTGAATTCGTTTAGAAAAAGTTAAGTACATATCTGGGATATTATGCATAATGTGATCCCTTCAAAGAGTTGGAAAAAAGTCAGCCAACCTACCTACCTACAACCTACCATCCTGCCTACCTACAATAGTAAGTACGGTAATGATTCGAAAGACAATATTTTAGAATCTCTCACTTTTTACCCACGTTAAAAGTGCGAGATTCTAAAATATCGTCTTGCGACTCATTGTTTTGACGTACTTACTATTGTAGGTAGGTAGGATCGAAATTACTTATTAACTGGAACAGAGCAATGCCCAACAAAGGCCAACGTGGGGCTCTAATTTTTGAACCAAATCGTTCCTTTTAATATTTAAAAGTAAAATCTCACTGCCATACCTTGAGTTTTCCACCATAATTATTGTTGTTAAATTATTGGTTTTTATTTTTTTCTCATTGAAATAATGCGATTAGTTGAGATTACCCTGTATTTCAGGCGAACAATATCCCTACCTCACGTTGCTCATCTTTTGACTCAATTTTCTTTTGGTTAGGTATTGTTTTCATCTAGCTATTATTTATCTTCTTACGCTTAACTAACCTACCATATTCCCTCAATGTACTTATTCCTCGTTGGTAATTATTCGTTAATATTAATTGATTTCTTATAATCAATTTGGCAGGTCACGTCCTAGTTCTACCTACTCTGAATCACTTCTGGATTGATTATGCTATGCTAGTGATTCCTGTAAATTTTCAGTAGGTATTGGCCACTCTTCCATTATTCTCCCCCGTCCCTGAAGCATGTCCATGAGTAGCTACTTACTTCAACTGTATGTTGTAACAAATCATCCTTCCTTCAATATATTGTTCAATTGACGAAAAACCAACTTGCAGCTTGCTTTTTTCAAATCCTGTCATCAAAAATCTTAATCATAATTTTGTTGTTGGAAACTTTGTGGTAGGTAGAGGAGACCGCTGTAGGTTAAATGAGACCCAGGGGTACCAAATAAGACCCAACCCTTATATAAGAAGGCGAGTGAAATGAAACCCAACTAAGTATTTTGGTATACTCAGGTCTTAGGCCAAGCTAAATAAGAGTGCTTAATTCATGTTTTGCTAAAGTTTCCGAGTAGAGCCGAACTTTTGGGAGCCAAAAAACCGCAAAATTTCGGCACTTTAGTTGTTGGCTTTAGTGTGCATTGTACCGAAAATTGCAATAAAAGGAAATCGGAGTCTATGAAAAACGTCCATTCCCACGAAAATAATGAGCTACAAAGCTGAATCACAATAGGATGGTGCAGCGTTGTGACCCTTGACCTTCTTGAATATAAGTTCTACCTATAATCTGTACGAGTTTCAAAGTGGGAATGCCTCCTTCAGGCATTTTTCGTTCTAGCAATAGGTACTTTTTTTGCACATTACATTTACAAAAAATTTTTTTTCTTCAATTTGGCCTGTAAATGTTGTATCTGAATGTTCACCAAAACTTGCCAGTTGTTGAGTAGTCAGAACAAAGTTATTGCCAAAATCTATTGCTAGCTTCCCCCACGATTTTTTCAATTGCTGGAATCTATTGCTAAATTCACTCCAGTATGAAAACATGATGATACCTATTTCATTTCTCTCATGGTCCAAAATGGAAACTTGTAGGTACCTAAACCTAGGTACCTACCTAGTATTCCGAAAAAGGAGTTTCAAACATTCAACAATTGAATTAAAGACGGAATATTGTGGAAATAATCTTCAAAAAAAAAAAATACTTTTAAAAACGAGTCGGCTGTCGTCTCAGCTCAAAAGATCAAAGGATGGAAGCGTCCCTAAGAAAATAATGAAATTATTGTCATTCGGAAAACGTCAGCCTACCGGCCTACCCAGAAAGAGACGCGGCGCCTGCAACAAAATGGTAGGCAAACTTCCGCAGAGGTTGTATGCGCAGCCTTTTGTTCTGGGCAGGTTGGTCTCAACAGAAAACCATTAGGGCAAGGGCGCTTCCATTTAACTTCTACTTCCATGGGCTACTGTGATGTCCATGGAAGTAGGAATAGATTCTATTCATGGGAATAGAATCCGTTCCTACTACCATGTTGATGAGAACCGAGCAGACCACGAGTAGACCAACTACACTCAAAGAGTAGTTCACATAATATGCACCGTGGAATTCCATGACCATGTATGTACTTAAATAAATTCCATGCTGGTATGTAGCACCAAGGAGGTTGGAATTAAATGGAACCTGCGCAGAACGCTAATTCTGCGTTTAAGAGTCCCTCGAACGACCATTTAGCCTACCGTTCCATTGCAGGGGCAGCGACTCTTTCTGTCCATCCTGTGTTGTTGGAATTTCAACTTCCTTGATTACGGTATATTTATTTCAGGACATCTGTTGATCTTTGAGCTGAGATGACTCTATTTGCATTGTTTCGTACTAACGGGCACAACTTAATATCGGTAATCATCAATAAATTGTGAATAGTTGGAGTTCACATACCTTCTGAAGTTTATGCAATCCACGTAGTAAAAGCGATCCAACAAATTGCAAGAGAAAGCGAACTAGGATGCGAGCGTACCTAGTCCTCGTCGTCCAAGGTTGGCGTGGAAGTGTGTCGAGGTGGAGACCTCGAGATGTCGAGAGAAGGGCGCGGCGCTAGCGCCTCCAGACGGTAGCGGAAGAAGTATGCAACTGGCGTTGCAGCCCTGCCACCACTGTAGTGGTCTAGGGTGTCTACACGGTTTGTAGGTGAAGAATAGATGCACCAGACATAGAACACTACTTTTTTTATTGAGGAGAGTTATTAGGCGAATAACAGTAGGTAGATATGTTGGGATGAGCCGCGTATAAGGTGCTATTGCAAACTGATTTTATTTGGGAAGTGACGCCTTGAAGGGAGCTCGGGAAAACTGGGTCAAGCTCAAGCTGACCTAAGCAGTTCCATCTAGCTGGCTCGTGACATCACCTCCCGCTGTGAGAGCACCTGTCCTCATGTGTAATATTATGTATATGAAATTTCGACAACTTATATCAAATGAAACCGAGAGAGCTCATACGAAGAGCCCAGGAAAACTTGAAAGATCAGCTTGGTATTCTTTAAAAACATTGTAAACTGCAATATCAAGCAATGAAGTTCCGAGTTCCAGGTTGAAGATAGCTTCATATATCTTGGCATGTGCCTCCCATGGCAGCAAACACCAAAATCGGATCATAGATTCTGTTGAAAACAGTTCAAATGTCTCTCGGACTTGGTCCTGGGGAATTAAAGTTTTACTCCCCGGTTGGAATGCCACAAAACTTTTCTTCATGATAGGTAGACGCCCGTTTGTTCGAAGCTCCTCTGCTTGTAGAGCTAACATTGGGAAATCTCGTTCGATGCTCAGGCATGCTTGCTCCAATTTTTCCGACTTCCGACGTCAAATCTTTAATGAGTAATAATTCTTTTGGTATACTGTATGGAAATAGTTGTCTTAGGGCCGGTTTATCAATTACATTTGCAAGCCCGAATAAAGTC
>JAEMON010000001.1:55975503-55985633 GCA_030264115.1 Lygus lineolaris
GGTTTTCTGCCCTAAAAAGCTTGGGGTATCGCCGATCCCTGCTGTCCCCCTGACCCTACGCGCCTGACGACAAACTATCGCTACTGCCGCAATAACAACACTGCCATAAGGTTCAATGTGTTCGTAGGGGCTGGCGGCTACCGCCGATCGCTATCGTCTCAGTATAAACGGCTCCATTGGTTTCTTTGTGTCGCCGCGACAATGTGTCGCCCCGGTATAAACGTACACTAAGCAGGGTTGAAAAAAAAAAACAGTTTTTTTCATTTAAATACAAAAAAAGTTTTTTTCATTTAAATACAAAAAAAGTTTTTTTCATTTAAATACAAAAGAAAAAAAAAGTTTTTTTGTTTAAAACAGTTTAAAACGTTTTTTTCCTCTGTGAGACAAAGGTTTTTTTTAGGTTGTTTAAAACTGTTTTAAACATGGTTTTAAACAAGTTTTTAAAGATCGCCCATCAAGCACTATGGCAGCGTTTGTGTTCCCAGTTCCCGAAGGTGGTACCTCCTCAAAATTGTCCCACACATCATATTTTTTCCTCCCACTAGCCGAAGACATGGTAGGTACCTATAGCTATTGGCAGACAAAACGCAACTGGATTCTTCGGGGGAAGATCCAGTATTCTCAACCAATGAAGAAGAGAGGGATTCATACTTTCATAGCTAAACGACTATGAATTTCATAGAAATGATTAGGAATAGGAAGTAGGTACAAGAAAAAATATTCAGGGGAGTACGTAATGTTCGCCTCCACGTTCGCAGAACAGGGAGGTGAATTTATAGCGAATTCACCATTCAAATGAAAAAATGACCCATGGGTAAATTTCTCCGGAACTCCAGAAGTTCGAACAAAGGAACAAAACCAAGTTCATTTCTACTTCCGAGAATTTCCAGGCTGGTGGTAGCTGGTAGGTATCTAACTTGTCATTCTGACTAATGGCGATGGAAATCTGTTGTACCTTACCTATTTTGTTTTTGTGCTCATTTCGCATGAGGTCAATGTTATTTAACTCCTTCACGTCCAGTTTGGAACAACTCACGAAGGGCATGTTTAAAACAGTACAGTAAACAATGTTTTAAAAACAATTTAAAACAAATGTTTTAAAACACCCCTTTTCCCTAAAATGTGTTTAAAACACAGTATAAAACAAATGTTTAAAACAGTACCACTAAGATGTGCAAATCGTGTTCATACCAGATTCATGACTAGGGATTAATCTGTGCCTTTCATAATACAATCTTGACAATCTAAACTGCTCCTGTGCTAGTTCTAGATTCAATAACTTCAATTTCGTACATGCATCTTTCTTCTGGGTCTATTGAAACGTTTTTTTTTTTTTTTCAACGAAATTTGGATCGATCCGGTATCTACAAACCTGTTAGGTGCCATCCAAATGTGCCGGTCTAAGGTGGTTCAAGTTGAAAAAGTGAGGTTTTTCAAATTTAGTGTGGAAGTTTAAATGCGACTTTTTTAAAGAATGGGTCTGGTAGGTACAATGTCTGGTTGAGGTACATCGTCGTCCAAGCGATCCTGCGATTAGTGACACTACACGACTAGGGTTACATACTTCTATCATTTTATTGTATTCTACTAAAAGTTTGGGTCAAAATGCTACAACTATATAACAAAAGTACCTATAGGTACGGTGACCATAATTTTGAAACGAAAAAGTAGGACCATCCTTCCAGGAAACAATATTGAGGTTCTTTCTACCTAATATAACACTTTTTTTTAAATTGAATTTCACAGCTTATGAACATTTTATTAACAGTACAACAGTTTTTCATAAAATAAATCTACGATTGTCTAGTCAAATGAAAAGTAGGTACACATTTTTGATTGACTTGTAGAAATACGAGATCCAACATTTTTTCAAAAATCACATCTACGGAGTTTACGAAATTTTTTCAACTTCAACCTATACTGTACTATTGTTTATGCCTACCAGACAAAAAAAATTGTCTGTAAGTATGTATTTCATTTTTCTCTTCTGAAGGTCGACATTTTTCGGTACACAGACTTTTTAACAGTTTCCTGCCCTGTCGTCACCGAGTAACATAAACCAGCAGATATAAAGCTATGGCGAGGGGGGAAAACCTCTGTTCGATCCTGCTGGTGGTGGTGAATATACGAACTATCTGGTGGCTTCGGCCAGACCCAAAAATTATGTGTTGGGCAGGGTTTTGTACCTCGAATCCCAGAACATCTTCTTGAAACGTTCAAACGTTCACAAAGTCGACAACGCTAACCACTGACAGCCCCCCCCCCCTCCCCCGATTTTCCCCCTATTTTCTAAAATTACAGATTCACTATTTCTGAATTATGACTTCATTACTGTTCCTTCTGAGCCATTATCTTTCAGAAAAAATAAACATAATTTATGATGATTCCCCATTGAGATAAAGCCATTGGTCAAACTCAACGTTGACCTTGAGAAAATAAGAACTGTTACAATCTCTTTAGGTAGAAGCACCAGTTGTCGACACTGCACCAATAGTCGGCACCCCCTTCAAAATTTGGCAAAAGTAAGGTTCACAGTCATAGGAACGCTCTCTCCATTCAACTATGGGGTTTTCGAGTTCATCCCCATGTGATTTACCATGGAAACTGATAATTATGGCCAGAGAAACGTATGATTTCGGAAGCCGAAGTGTGGGTAGTTCGCGTACTGGCAGAAACCGGCGGCTCCTTCCCGCGACTGACAAGGAGGCTCGAGGTAAATTCCTCTTTTATTTCTCAATTATTTTGTGATATCCATAATCCTTTTGTAGTCTACTTCTCACTGATTCGTTACAGAACAAATTTCAAGCACTTTTTATCTTCTAATTCTTGAAATTACGGTAGTTTGGACTACTGGGTGCCGACTACTGGTACCACTATTTCACCCATTTTCCTTTAGTCGACACCCCTGTCGACTACTGGAACACCTGTCAAAATCTGCTGTTCCAATAGTCGATACCCCTCTATTTTAATAGTTAATTAAGCCTCTAATGGTCACTAAAATCGTGATGAACAAAGAAACTTTTAGCGAATTCAAATATGCATATGCATCCCATTTCCGCCAAATTTGCACGTTTTCCAAATTTTTAGCGAATTTTTGAAGAAAACGAAGCTATTGCAATGACTTGAAAATTTTAGTAATGCAAATTTTTGGGATTTTTCTTCATGGAAATCCGTTTCAGACCATTCTAAAATGATTCCTGAAATTTAACACACTCAGATGTATGTGTGTGTGTGTGTGTGTGTGTGTCACTCCAGACGATATCTGACCGAGGAATCGAGATAAAAAATCCAAAAAATGTTTAAAATGTCAATAATATCAAAAGAAAGGATGAGTTCGTTGGCCAGAATTTACGGAGTGCTCCAAGGCGTCCAATTTTGAAAATTTATAGTAAAAAATCGCCCAAAAACGTGTTTTTTGAGGTTTTTGGTAAAAATTACTGTCTTAACCAAAGCTAACTGTCTTAAAAAGCTATCAACGCCCTTTACTTTAGACGAGAAACGATCAAGGTTTCTATTTACAAAAACCAAGACTGAAAAATGCAGGCCATCCCAAGTTTTAAAAACCCAAGTTCAGTTACCAGCCAATTTCATTTTATCAATGATTACTTTTTGTATAAATATACAAAAAGTAATTATAAAGACAATGGAAAGCGTTCACTGACTTGATTCTTAATTTAGGGATTTATGTTTCCAAAAAGTACTACCTAACCAGGAAATACCATACATGTCGACTACTGGTGCCAAACCCCTGTCGACAACTGGTGACAGATTTTTTGAGGTGTCGACTATTGGTGCACAGAGCTGTTTCAGGAAAAATTATATTTATCTATTTTAAGTAGCGGTTTTTTTAATACGTGGCGTGATAGAGTAGAAGTTCGTGTAGCTGTTGAAAAAACCCAGGAATAGTTAGGTTGAATATGAGAGACATGGGGAATTGGGGATATGCCAAAGTCGAAAAATACGTCAAGCTGTCGACTATTGGTGGTACCTTCTTGATATTATATAAACTGCATTTTTTAGTTGGAACAAACCGTTTGCTTCTAACAATCCTGTCATGGTCCTGTCTTGAATGACCTCCAATACCCACAGGATAGTTTTCCTTTCTATCAGGTACCATTTGATAATCTGTCCTCTCCGGTGTCTATTTGATAATCCTCTTCACTGCGACCCAGCCTGCTATGGTCGGTCCTGTGATCTTCTTGTATATACTGCTGGCAGCATAAGCAAAAAGCAATATGAGGGCGTGTGACCCATCATACCTACTCCCCATTCTGTAATTTCCAACAGTTAGGTAAGCTCAAGTTGAAAAAAAAAACTAGTTTTTTCTTCCTTTTTTGTAGACGTTGTGCAATTACCTGTTTAGAAGTCCCATTCATGCAGCACGAGTTAATGAGCGAATTTTCAAAGAATAATTTTAACCGATTTTTGGGTAATTCTTATAGGAAATTTCACGCTGATTCCGAATATACCATATGTTCCTATGTTTGAAATAGTAATTTACACCGAAAACCTCAAGAACAAGTTTTTTAAAGCGATTTTTGAAACTAAATGTTCAAAATTTGACCCCTTGGAGTACTCCAAAAATTCTGGCCAACAAAATCATCCTTTCTTTCTTTATTATTGACATTTTAAAATTTTTTCGGAATTTTTAGCTCGATTCAACGGTCAGATATCGTCTGGAGTGACACATGTATAAATGAATATATAAATATCTATATATAATATATATACACATATAAAAAAGTGTTAAATTTCAGGAATCGTTTTGGAATGGTCTGAAACGGATTTCTATGAAAATAATAAACCAAAATTTGCATTACAAAAATTTTGAAGCCATTGCAATAGCTTCATTTTCTTCGAAAATTCGCTAAAAATTTGGAAAACGTGCAAATTAGGCGGAAATTGGATGCATATGCATATTTGAATTGAAATGTGGGATCGAACTGCTCGTCTGAAATCGTCCAAATTTCAAATGGTACTCGTAGTTCCCTTCGAAAGATTTCATCGCAATTTTAAATAAATGTTTGTAGCGATTGCTCTTACCTATGCGCTTGCCGCTAAGCGATTTCTCTTACCTTAACTGCTCACATTTTGATGGTTATTTCAGTTCTAGGTATTTATTTATTTATTCGACACGGTCTAGCCCAATACAATATAATTGATTGGAATGAATTGAGAATTATTGTTTGGGGATGAATCCTCATGAATGAGTAACGTCGAAATCGGAGTTGTCGGAGCGCGTAATCAAACGTGACCAGTCACGATCCACATCTCTCAAAACACGAATCCAAATTGGGTATCTAAATACTTAATTGGAAATTTAGGTCTATTCGAAACCAAGACTGAGTCATGTAATCCATGGATTACTCTAGACCAGATGTTTACATTTTATGTCCTATGTATTTTTGAAATATTTTGGAAGGTTGTTTCAAAATTCAACGATTTTTGGGATAATATATGACCTTAGAACTGTTTACGGGTTCTGTTACGATGGACCTTATTAGGCAACGACGCCAGCTGTTGGTCCCCTTGACTAGATGGAGTTCCCTTATTTATTTTTTGAAGGAGATTATATTGAATTAATAAAAATTTCAATTTAAATCTGTGAGCTCAGCTCATTTTAGAGCTCAGTAGTTGAGGCCACGATTAGTATAAAATGCCCAAATCATTTTTGCGTGATAATCATTGGCCATTGGTTTTTAGGTTAGGTATCTGAAATTGTTGACAACAATAAATCATCGTATTTTCCAATGGTGATTCTTGCAGATTTCAGCCCATTTTTAGCAAGTTTTGGCTTTTATTTCACCTTCAAAAAGAAGCGTCTATCTCATGGTTCGATAATTGCTTTCCTACTAGTTACGCTCTGTTGTATGTGTCGCCGTTTGTTTGAGAATTCCATCTCGTTAGGGAAACGCAAGAAATGGCCTTCAAACTCATTCTTCCTATAATAGGGTATAAAAGTGTGGCCGAGTAATTGTAAACCGAATTCGCTTGTCAAATAAAGGGGTAAAATATAATATAGCATTTCCCAGTCAAATTTAATTTTTCCCCAACCAAATTTAGTTTTTCCCAATCAAATAATTAAGTGTTTTAGCGAATTTTCGAAGAAAATGAAGCTATTGCAATGGCTTCAAAATTTTAATAATGCAAATTTTTGAAAATTTTCTCCATGGAAATCCGTTTCAGACCATTCTAAATTCTAGATTCCTGAAATTTAACACTTTTTCATATGTATATATATATATTTATATTTATGTGTTTATTATGTGTCATTCCAGACGATATCTGACCGAGGAATCGAGATAAAAAATCCGAAAATTGTTTAAAATGTCAATAATATAAGAAGAAAGGATGAGTTCGTTGGCCAGCATTTTTTGAGTACTCCAAGGGGTCAAATTTTGAAAATTTAGTTTCAAAAATCGCTAAAAAACACGTTTTTGAGGGTTTTTTGTGTAAATTACCATCTTAAACATAGGAACATATGGTATATTCGGAATCAGCGTGAAATTTCCTATGAGAATCACCCACCAAATCGGATAAAATGATTCTTTGAAAACTCGCTCATCAACTCATGCTGCTTGAATGGGACTTTTTCCAATCAAATTCAAGGTATTTACAGCCCTTACGAATTTACCTGCCTTGAATTTGATTGGGAAAAAACTAAATTTGATTGGGAAAAAACCATAAATTTGGTTGGGAAAAAACTAAATTTGGTTGTGAAAAAACTAAATTCGACTAGAAATTCGATATAACAAATCAAATTCCTAAATTCACCGCTGTTATGGTACACCTAAATACTATGTTAACTATGTTGTATTAGCCTTAATTATAGAATATAGGGAACCACTACCACCTGATTTGGTTGTTATCAATCTATTAGCTCTAACCAGTTGGTACAATTGCAAGACTTCATCTGTCTAATTTAAATGTTGAATTATTAAAACGGTGATAGAAATTAAACGTGCTTAATAATTATATTTTCCCGGATATCACATTTCTGGCGACGATTTTACGAATCCGCGAAGGGAAGTTCATCGTGCGACGTGATCTTAATTTCAAGTTCCGTCGACGGCAAAAGGCGATCCGTGCTTCCGGTAGGTACCTACAAGTTAGTGATAGAACAAAGAAATCGAGCTCGAGCACGTTGTTGTGATTTTGTGATATTTTTCCGTTCGTCCTAAGCAAGTTGGAAGTGGAAGAAACAACTTCATTAGTGGGTACTGAGGGAATTCACTCTAACGAACGATTGGACAATCGCAAAACCTTGGATGATGAATTTTTTCAAAAACAACATGAAAAACGACGGTCGCAAACGAGCTCTACGGGGTCGGGCGACGGGCTTCGATGAGGGTGCATATATAAGTTGATTTTAAACTCCACAAAACCCGGAAAAGAAAACGTTTAATGACTTAGTGGCACTATTTGACAAACATTTTTTGCCATGTGAGTATTTTTGCGCATAGATCTACAATGCTGTTCGTGAGCCTCAAGAATCAATCAAGCTCGACTACGATCTATAGCATTGTGCATGTGCAAACAACACGAATCTGGATAATCTATTGGAATATGTATCATTTTGTAATGGGCATGCATGAGCAAAGGCGAAACTCGATCTCGCTGGTTTGAAGAGGATGCTAGCACATTGTGGGTGCTTAGCTATTGCCAAAGAAGCATCTGTTAAATTTGAGGATAGTAGGTACTTCAAAAGAGCCAAGTGTTAAAAGAGAACCAGTGTTTTTCATGGATAAAAAGAAAGAACAGAAACACTGCAGAAACACCCCTCATGCAACCGCCAACATATCGTCAGCACAAGCTCTGATGGGTTGGAACCTCTGAAACCGACCGACTGGACTTGTTGCGTCCACTACTAGAGAGTTTTTGTTCTTCCCGTTCCCGAAAACGCATTCCGAAACGCGTAGCTGATGAGAGAAAACGGACCAATGAGCTTGATGCATTCTCTTTCCGTCAACGAAAAGTTCTTCACGTATACGTGGAGAAGCAGCTCTTCACTTATTACGTGAAGAACTTTTCGTTGACGGAAAGAGAATGCTCCAAGCTCATTGGTCCGTTCGGTTCGGTTCCGTCCGTTCGGTCACGCGTTTTGGAAACGGAGAGAACAAAAACTGTCTACTGAAGAACGAGTCCAACGGAAGCAAGAGCAGCAAATAGGAAAACCTTCAATTGGCAACCCATTTGCCGACAATGTTGAGGTCTGGGTGAAGAATCATCGGACACAGGAAGGAAATTTGTTGAATGCTACTGTTATGGCCCTCCCTAGAAAGGAACCCAATGATTTATTCTTTAGTAAGTAAGTAACTTCCAACAGAAAATAATAAAATCACCGTATAAATTATACAAACACTAGATTGACCCACCGTTCCGCTGTTGGCGGGACGTTCCTATTTTGTTGACCTTTGTTCAGCCAAATGTTTCACACTTTTTAAGATGAAATCCCGCTTTGTACCGCTTGTTTTGTTGGCAGGTAGGTACTAAAAAGTTGCTAGTAGGTACCTTTGAATGGTACTTGTATGGTCTGATATTGCCAAATACAGCCAAGTTCTTTGTTCTATGTTGTAGGTACTTAGGGTGAATATATTGAAGGCGTCCACTCATTAATAGTTAAACCAGCCGCCGAAGATTGGGGGAACGAGTTTGCTCACTTGGGTCGGACACAGAGCCTTTTTATCTCAAGGTCGAGAGTTTGGCCGAGGGTCCGGTCCCCATCATACGACGGACACGTGATCGCACATCACGCGACTAATCGTTTCTCTCCACTTACCGACTTCTTCCTATCGGGGTTTGTGTAGGCGCTAGGCGATATATTATTCAGTAGTTCACAAAATCTCCACCGGGGTCCAAGGACAAATTGAAGGGTTGTCTGTAATAAGAAACAACCGCAGGGCTTATGTGGTTGGTTTTACAGTAACAACATCATTATTTGTTGTCTCATCATTATTGTATTTAACAACATCATTTTAACACAGTTTGATGTCTCTCCTAAAGATTTGTGAGGTGGAAGTCGGTAGAACGGCCTATTTTGTTACAGACCAAGGCTCAGTAGTAAAATAAATAGCTTCCTACCTTCGGTAGTGAGGAAGCAAAAAAATCTAGGTACTACCAGTGTTGCGCAAAAACATTTCGAAACTAACATTACTTTTTGTTGATTAATAAGGCTGTAACCTCGTAACACCCACGTACTGCACTATGTACTGTACTATGCCCCCCTATACTGATGAAACCTTCTGATTCTCTGGAATCTAATACACAGACAAATGCGCATTAGTACAAAAAAATTAATGCGGTAAACAGTCAGCAACCGTCCTCGGTAAAAGTTAAAGTGTATCCGAACTCGATGAAAGTCCTCGGAAACACGGTAAAAGTCCTAATATCAGCTCGATTTTTACAGACTTTCACGGTAAACTTTACCGTAGTCGGGTTTTTTCAGGAGGGGTTAACCGACTTTTGGGGGTGTTCATCGTGTTTGGGGGCGGCATAAGACACCTTATACCATGTCTCGCTTTTTTATTTCGTCGTAGTTTCCCTGTGACATACCTGACTAAACTAAAAACAGATGTACAGAATTACTGTTCGGGAATGTGGTAAGTCCTCATTACTGTGGTAAGTAGAGTAAGTCCACAAAGAAACCGCTTCCGCCATTGCCTTGTTAATTTTTTCGCAGTTTATTACTATTATTTTTATTTTTGGTGTTGAAAAGTGTTGAAATTATAGATTGTGAACGCTTACCATAAACAATGGGCGGTATGAATAAAACGAAGTAAAACCTTTTACTTGCCGAAAACGTAGCAAATCCTTCAAGTATTATGAATAAAAAAAGAAGAGCAAAACCTTCTGCTTCTGTAGCAAAAGCATAAACTCGAAAAAAAAGCATTTCCTTCACAAAAGTATTCCGTATGAATAAAGCTGCTCTTTTACTTCGCTTGTGAAGCAAAAGCTTTAAAAAAGATGCATCTTCTCCAGAGTAGATTCACTTTCGTCAATTTATCATATCGGTCGTTTATCAAGCGCCATGTTTTCTTCATTTGTGCAGTTTTACCTGATTTATCAGAGTGTTATTGTATCAGAGTGTATGCATTTCGTGCTTTTTGCTTCCTCTGTCAGTGCTTTTATAT
>JAEMON010000001.1:56069454-56090591 GCA_030264115.1 Lygus lineolaris
CATTGCAATTGCTTCATTTTCTTCGAAAATTCGCTAAAAAGTTGATTTGTCACTTTCGTCCATTACTCGAAGCACCGGGGACGGGGCTGACGTCTGGAAGGGGGTTTGTGGTACCAGTTTCAACTTGCTCTTTGCTATATGTCCGGATGCGGCACAGAAGAAATAATAAACTACTCCATCAAGTTATTCATTTATTGCCGATGTGACGTGTCGAACAATCAAACTGTGTACATTTTCAAACCTTAAAGAACCAAAACACCGAAGGAGTGGTTTTCGATCCAAGTCCGAAGATGGCAACTCTAAACTGAGAGAGGAAAGACTACACACATACAAATCCGTTTCAGGTCACCCCTAAATAGCAAATTAGTGGAGAATCCGTTATACCCTGATTATTCAACTCGATCGTGTGAAGGGTGGTTCAGTGAAAACTGGTAAATATCTAAAAAAACAGAATCAACATTTCGAATTCAGGACTGTCATTCTCTCATTGCATTCGATCCATAGATTTGAAAGAAATCAACCCTCGTTTGCTCATAAGTGCCCCCATTTACGTTAACATATGATTTTTTGAGACCTCAGTCCGTAATTTCAGCTATTTATGGGAACAAACATTCGTAGGTAGCATTTTGAAAAGTTCCGTTCATGCAATATAACGTAATAAGATGATGAATCTCGGAAGTGAGCGAGTTTCATCCCCTGTACTTAATATTTGATCAATAGTTAACGATTGATTGAGCGTATTCCTCCATTGCTTCAGCGCAGATGTAGCGAGTGCATTCATCAATCAAAAATAGAAATGGGCGAATGCTTAAATTTTGAAAATTAATATGAGGTTAATATCATACGACCGTGAAAAACGAATGAATCTATATTGTTCCATACTCACTTTATAATGAATCTTGATACGATTCTGCCCAATCCATACCTACTAATTGGATGTTATTGACTGTGGTTTGAATATATTTCGCTCGTTCCAACTAAAAAAACACGACATTTTGCTTCCGAGTCTACCAAGGTAGCGGAAGCATTGTTTTCACTTTTGGGAGATGACAAATGTTTGCCTCCAAAATCAGAATTTCAACTCGCGTTTTACGTTTTAGACCTTCCTGAACAATTTTGGTTTCGTGTCTTGTCTGTCGGTCTGTATGTCCGGGAATCCTAGCAACACGCATAACTTCCACAATTTCCATCCGATTTCGATGAAATTTCCAGGGATCACGCGGGTTAGCTCCCAGATGGTCCCATATGAAATTCATTACTAGCCGACCAACGGTAGCCTCTGCGCATGCGTAAACGTGAAATCCTTGAAACATCAATGTCTCGCGACCTAATGGTCCGATTTCGCTCAAATTTGGAGGAAAGTTGAAGATCGGAGATTCGATAATGCCCTATGCGTTTCATCAAGATCGTATCTGTGGTACTCACTGCGCATGCGCAAACGTGAAGCTCTCATAACTTCGACAATTATTGTCATCCGATTTCGATGGAATTTTCAGGGATTGTGCAGGTAGTCCCTGATGATCCCTTTGATGATTTTTTCAAATATATATGTTATACATAAGTATATAAAATCTTGTTATGGATACGAGGAAGCTATGTGCCATACCCAACTTGGCAGACTTTTTTTTGTTTTCAATTCAATTTTTTTATTGGTACGAAATATAGTCAGTATAGTATATTGTGTTGTAGTCTGAAAAAATAAAAACAAAATAACTAAGTGGATGAACAGGAATAATGTTTCATACTATGACACTTATACCTACCACTTGTATTTTATGAGAATTTCATAGTAATCACCTTATTTTTATCAATTAATCTCAGATCAAAGCTGTTCAAAAAGTCAGTGTGCAGGCAAGATTTGTGCATCTGCAGCAGGTGTGCACCTATTTTTTTTGTTAAGGATATAGTCGATTGAATGTAAAGTAGTTGGAAGTGAGGCGTATACTAAGGGAGGCAGCCGTGGAAATCGTCTAGTGAAAAAATCATTGGAAGGACGAGGAGCTAAAATTGGATTACACTCGCATGTTGCATTGTCGGGTCACAATGAAGTGGGGCAAGTAATTGTATAATCTTGTGTTCTGCAACGTGGAACCATTTCAAATCATATCGGTCTTGGGGTGCAAGCAGCAGCAGGTCGCTGATAGCTAGGAATCGCCATCGTCACCGCAACTCTGCCTCAAATCAAATTAATTTCGTCAAATTACCACCTTCCAATTTTAATACTGTTTCGTACTTCAATATTCATCTGAATTCATCAGTCTATGATATTTCAATCAACAAACTTGCAGCTACGAATTCGCGATCGTGGAGGCTGCAGAAAAGCACAGTTTTCATTTCCCGTTCAGCTCTTAATCTTGAGAGCCTTCCTCCAATTTTTCCTTTTTGGAAATTCTTCATCAAGTTCTGCCCTTTCAAAATACCTTCGCCCTTTCAAAATGCCTTCGCCGAAACAAAAACATTGGGTGAAACCAAACCCAAAATAGGGTAGAATGCCACCAACCGCACCTTTTAGCTAATTTTCGAAGAAAATGAAGCTATTGCAATGGCTTCAAAATTTTTGTAATGCAAATTTTTGAAAATTTTCTTCATGGAAATCCGTTTTAGACCATTCTCCAACGATTCCTGAAAATTAACACTTTTTTTATATGTGTATATATATATTTATATATGTGTCATTCCAGAGGATATCTGCCCGAGGGATAGAGATAAAAAATCAACTAAAATTTTAAAATGTCAATAATATCAAAAATAAGGTCAAGTTCGTTGGCCTGCATTTTTAGAGTACTGCAAGGGGTCAAATTTTGAAAATTTAGTTTCAAAAATCGCTAAAAAACGTGTTTTTCGAGGTTGTTGGTGTAAATTTCCATCTTAAACATAAGAACATAAATATGGTATATTCGGAATCAGCGTGAAATTTCCTATTAGAATCACCCACAAGATCGGTTAAAATTATTCTTTGAAAATTCGCTCACCAACTCATGCTGCATGAATGGGACTTTCTATCTCAATCCGTTCCCAAAATTTGATTTTTTTGAAGTTATTTCCAGAAAACCACGTTTTTTGCCATAAAAACCCACGTTTCTTCACTTTGAAACAATTGTTTTCCACTTTTGACCACATTTTTGGATTCAGCGTTAAATTTTCTATACATCCAATGCACTTTCATAATCAAAAACGAACTCCTAAGGACCGCAATTGCAGCTCAAGCATTGACAATTTAAAAAAAATTAAGTTTCTGAAGATACTTGTACGTTACCTGCATTTTCAAAACACGTGCTGGAAGCTGTCAAATCACAGGAAAACTTGAAAATTTAATCAGCTTTCTAATGGTATGGTGAACTTTGCGATTCCTCATCGAATTCATGGAGAAATTCAAGTTTGAATGTGGAAAAACCGTAGGCAAATACAAAAATACGAGTACCTACCAGAAAATGAACAAACGGATTCTCGATTTTTTGTGGCCGCCGTTTTAGTGATATGATTCAGAACGATAATTCCAAGGATTTCAGGCCAAATGAAATCCTCGTTGTACGTCTGAGGTCGTTTTACTGAATTTCAGTACCAAAAATAAGGTGGTTAAAATGATGTTTTTCCGCATTCAAACTTGAATTTCTCCATGAATTCGACGAGGAATCGTAAAGATAACCATACCATTAGAAAGCTGATCAAATTTGCAAGTTTTCCTGAGATTTGACAGCTTCCAGCACGTGTTTTGGAAATGCAGGTAACGTACAAGTATTTTCAGAAAAAAATAAAAAAAATTCTTTAAATTGTCAATGCTTGAACTGCAACTGTGGTCCTTAGGAGTTCGTTTTTGATTATGAATGTGCATTGGGTGTATAGAAAATTTAACGCTGAATCCAAAAATGTGGTCAAAAGTGGAAAGAAATTGTTTCAAAGTGAAAAAACGTGGGTTTTTATGGCAAAAAACGTGGTTTTCTGAAAAAAACTTCGAAAAAATCATATCATGGGAACGGATTGAGATAGAAAGGTGCGGTTGGTGGCATTCTACATCATTTTGGGTCTAGTTTCACCCAATTTTTTTTCGTTTTCGTCCTGAATCACCCTGTATAGGAAATACCCGCAATAGCTGTTGCATTACTTCAAATTTTCTTCCTCGCATTTAGTACTAGTATAGTATTGCCATCACTTTTGAGTACCATCAGTCACTGGTATAGCATTGTATTAATTTATCACCATGGTACCGTTGGTTTAGGAACATAGGTTTACGTCTAAGTACGAAATATAAGTCCCTATCCAATATTTCGCATTTTACCGAACTTGAACATCTAAGTACCTACATTTTTGTCTGGTCAAGTACCGCTATTATTTTCTGTGCCAGAGCCCTGAGAAAATATAAATATATCATTTTATTGTGATTAGCAAATTTCAGAGAGTTCTCATTCTCCCGATACCCTCTCTTTTTCTAGTGGGTTTAATCCCCACCCCAACTAAATTTACTCAGCTTAAATTTTATTTTTGATATTTTGGTTCCGTAATGGCACAGTTCTTATAAATCAGGGATCGATAATCTTATATCACACTTGGTGTGTACGCGTGAAATTAAGTTCTCGCAGAGGTAGTTATTGATTCATTGAGGCTGCAGTTTACAGGGGATCATCTAGGACCCAACCCGTACAATCCCTGAAAATTTAATCAAGGTCGGACCATGAATTTTGGAGTTTTTCCTGGGATAAGGAATCGACCACGGACAGACAGAAACGGAGCCTAATTCTTTTTGGAGGCTTTGAAACTCAAGAACTTGTAATCCGATATTTATGAAATATTCATGGATTTTGAAGTGGAGCCCCACGACGGTCGTCTATGAATCAATAAATCAATCAATACAGTTTTTATTTGCAGAAAACACATAGTGCATACATACAATAGTCAATAGGTATCATTTGAATAAATAAAACTGTAAAGTAGTAAAGTATATGTGGAGGGTCCGTAGGATGGAACAAAAACGTATAAACTACAATGAACAAAAATAACAATATCAGGTGCAACAATAATTACAAAAATCTGCAGGCTATAACAAATACATTAAGAAGGTACCAATGAGTAATGACATTTAAAAAGGCTCCAGCCACCTTAGGATAATTTAAAAAATTCAAAATTAGCATGAATACTTTTATAAATTTTCTTCGGCTAATTATTGAAAATAAAAATTAATACTTGACTAGAAAACAATATTTTATGTACAAATATACTTGAATTTCAGCACCTTTATTGCCCGTAATGAAATCCTGGAAACTATACGGTGCAGTACGAAGCAAGCATGCCGACACTCGGCTCTTGAAAGCTTTGCTGGTCACAGCTTTCAAGTTCCCAGGTACTGCATTAAAGAATTGTATACCCCAATAATTTACACTGTTTCGAGATATTTTTAATCGATTTTGAGGAACGACGAAATCATGAATTTCATTGCCGTCGGACCAATGGCAGCGTGGGAAAATTTCTAGACAACTTTCCGAATGCCTGCACGAGACCATACGATTCCCTACCTTCGGTAGTGAGGAAGCAACAGTAATGATCTACTCTATGAAAACGAGTAATGAAAGTAGTGTGAAGCCTCGAATTAGATGATCGGTGTTAGCAGTTTATATTAGTTGGTGGTGGGTGAAGGAGGAGTTGGCTAGCCTGTTCCTTATTGGTATATCGTAGAAGTTACCCGAGGATGGGTTTCGCTCCTTTGGTATTCAAATCGAGAGATTTCATATCGCTGAGGTGTCAGATTTATGGATCGGAAGTCTCTTTTACACACGTATTTTAAGCTCGGTTCCTCAGACGTATGACAAACATTTATTTTTATTTTGGCGCGCGAGAAGGGCTTGTCGATTTCAGTTCAAATTATTTTAATAATTATCAGTATCAAAGGAGGATAATGAAATATTTCCAGCAAGAGAGTTTGGTAAAAGAGAAGGTCTCCTGCCAAGGGAGGACATACAACAGGTACGATCGTACATGGGTCAGAACTCGACAAGCCCGTTCGATCGAATACATACGTCGAATACATACGCATTTCAAAATCATGCGTCCTTCATCTGGGTTTTCGACATTATGTCTGTCTGGGCTCAATGTTCCAGCTATAATGTGTAAATATTTTCCTCTCTTGTATTACTCTACATTGTGTAAGTGTGCAATCATTCCCACCATAATTCCATTGAGACGAGGAGTGGCGTCATGATAAGGTTTTTTGAATATTGACTCCTGGGGCTTGTGGTCTACCTCGATCTCTCGATAGTAAATTCTTTTGACCCCAAATATATTCCTGACATTTTTCACAGTATTGCTAATGCGATTGCTGTACATTTCATGTTGTTGGTTTACTATTTTCCATAATGAATCCTCAAAATGGAGCAACACATTTTTATTAAACCGATTTAATTATTAATTTTCGACGACGACCCACTTGTGATGAGAGATCACTCACTTATGGGTATTTTATTGCATTCTCCTGAGTTTCATTTTTCCTACAAAAACTTTCTTTGTGAGAACTTTTCATAAATGGTGAAACTTAGGTTGCGATGGGCGAGGTTTCTGTCCTTTCCATTATTTGAAATTGCTACTTCGGTTCGTAAATAAGGCGGTGTTCGTGGTTCTTCAATCCCATATGAGAGCAGGTGCTTCGCATTGGTAATGGATTTAAAAAAAAATCCACTCGTTTCGCGAACCTATCTTTGAAGAATCTATTGCGCATTCAAATCTTATTTTACTGTGTATCAGTAACTTCCAAATTCCAAATTCGATTTCTTTATCATAGCTATAACTTAGAATCTCTCTCTGTCTCTCTACAATGTTATTTATGTGAGGCAAAAATAGGAAGGTGTATTTTTTCCATTGATTTCAAATAGAGCCCAATTTTTAGCGTCGAACGAGACCTTGCGGAGCAATGTAGGACCCACCGTTCGCTCCCTGTATGGGCTTGATGGTTGGACGGAAAAAAATACTGAAACACGAGTGCGAATCGCAAATCTTCCCGAGCAGGCCAAATTCCCGTCAAAGATCAGCTGATCAAATGCAATTATTTATTGGTTTCATCAAATCGAGTTACTTGTCTACTCTTCTAAGCTTCCTTAGTTACTGAATTACGTAATGAAGGACCGACAACCCTTGGATGGTAATAATAGGTAATAATAGGTGGTATTTTGTACTCACTGTACAAAATAATGATTGTGAACCTCGCGATATAATCACATTAGGTACTATGTACTATACACAAATATGATCTTTGCAGATAGGTGATCTACAGGGTGTCTCACTTATGATCCGAAAAACTTCTCCCACGTGTTCTACAGATGATTTCCAACAAAAAGTGTCCCGTAAAGTTTTCATTTTATACCACTAAAAACCTAAGTTTTTTCACTTTCAAGATTTTCTTCGTGTTTTCTACCTTAGGTCACTGAAAAGGCCATACCTCCCTCAATATGAAGAGTAAAACCAAATCTGAGTACATCGTTGGAAAGAGCATTAAATGTCCCGTCGTCTCAGAATCTAACAATAATTTTTTGAAGGGAACTTAAGGGTGAAAAATGAGCCCGAAAAGTTAATTTCGTCAAATCTTCAAAACTGCCTGTTTTTCAAACGCTCATTAGACCCCATAATTCTAGTGATACGTTATATAGTTTTTCGGATCATAAGTGAGACACCCAGTATATGAAAAGAACAATAAACCTTTGTGTCATAATTTGCAGTTTTCCTTTACTTTTCTCAGCCAGCCTGAAAGGTAGAAGGAAAGTATTGCAATCGGCCGAATACCCAGTTTCGGAAACTCCTCTTTTGAATGGTTCTGATCGACATCTGTTCAACTTTCTTCTCGTTTCGGCAAATGTATGTAAGCCCATACCTACGTTTTTATCCTACGTATTTATTTACGTACTTATATGTATGACTACCATTGCAGCCCCTGCGATAATGATAAACTATTCAGATTTCGATGCTTGGTTTCTACATGTAAGAGGATGAAACAGTAAGAATTTCAACCCTCCAGTTTTAGCGCACTGATTAAGCAAAAAAATTGCGTTTGAATGCAAAAAAAAAAAAAAAAAAAAATTCCAAGGTAATCGAGTACCTATTTTAAGGTGGTGATCTGACTCTGTCTGGAGGATTTTTGAAGCTGAATCGAACGGCGACACACCTGATTAATTTTGACTGATGAAACATTGATTTTTCGAGAAAAATATTTCAAATATTTCGAAAATACTAGCACCACCTCCCACTTTTCGCTAAGCAACGGGAATAATGTGGAACCTGCAAGGTTATTTTTTATTTTGTAATTTTAAGGATCTTAATGAGGGTTTTCCAAAAAGGTGCTATATGAGGGGTATCTGACGATTGAAAGTTACCGAAAACGGGTCTTGCAATTTGAACATAACTGACGTCACCGACCCCCCGCCTGCCTGGGCGGGCCCTCCTTTTGCGGAGCCTAAATGACGTCACGTGCTCCCTTTTCTGTGCAAACCAGCCGTAATTTCAAGCTGAAAATTGGCACCAGGAGGTTTTGAAGGGCGCTGAATCAGATTTCGAGGTTCAGAATGCAAATTTCCTACCCATACAAGTTCCAAATTGGGGTATATATACTGGGCAATAACATATACTGGGACATTAATCGGTTTGTAGTCGGTTGATGTAATGTTTATTTCTTGGTACAGTTTCGCTGATTCATCGTCTGTTTCTTCATCCAGTCAGTAGTGATCATTATAACGTACATTCTTCCATAAATTTACTTCTTGCATTGCATTGAGGTAGGTATATAGTATACCACTTGGTCTCATATTTTTTAGCTCTGATAGGTTATCTATGTGGTTCGTATGATTTCCCTTAATTTCTTCAACTAGATTTAAGTCCATATATATTTGGTCTCTCTTCAGACTGTTGCTACATTCTTTGATGAGTGAGGTGAGTGTGTCTGTAGACCAATTGCGCTTGTGTTTCCTTTTCGGAGACCAAATCAAGGTTGTGTTGTGAGTTGTTCCTGTAGGTACCATTCTCACATATTTAAGGAACATTTAATATAGCGTGAAATTATCCGAGAATAAGAGAAATCCACCAAAAAAAGAACAATGAAAAAACTGCAACTAATATGACTAATGAAAAATGTTCAAGAAGTAAATTTATGGAAGAATGTACATTATGATGATCACTAGTGAGTGGCTGAGGAAGCTGACGATGAATCAGCGAAACTGTACCAAGAGATAAATATTACATCAACCGACTCCAAACCCATTAATGTCCCAGAAGGAAATGGTCCATCCATACCAGATCAATCAAATAATATTTTTGAGAAAATTCAGTAATACCTACTCAAGCATAATCTGGCAAAATAATAAACCGAAATGGGTAAGTGCGTGGTGTTATATGTCCAGAAAATGTCATATTTCTCTCGAATAATCAATTTTTCATCAGTCAAAATGATTTAGGTTGTCACCATTTGATTCATAGTGAAAAAAATGACGCGGAAAACTATACTTGGAAACCCCAGAAAGCTGAGATCCGGAGAAAGATTTTCCTTTTGAGGGCCCAAAATCAATTGGGACGCCCTCGAAATGTGAACTTTGGGCTACTGTTTTGAGCCTTGAAAATCAATTGATAAATATAGTTTGAAAAATTGCATATCAAAGCCAATATTGCTTTTTAATGGTACATTTATTTTTAATTTTACACTGTAAGATGAGGGAGCTTTGGCTGTTTCAGTGATGTAAGGTCGAAAAACATCTTAAAAGTTAAAAAATTCACGAAAACAAGGGGTTGAGAAACACACTTTTTGTTGTAAATTACCTATAGAATCGGTTTCCGAATTGCGAATTTGTTCCAACTTATTTGTAAAGACCTTAGTATATTCAGAGGGTTGGGTCGTGAGGAGCGAGATCCCCCCCCCCCCCCCCCCCCCCCCCTCGAAATTAAAACCTATATAATACCCCTCCAATGTCTTCCACTATCGGAGATGGAAGGAAGTGTTAAATGTTACCCCTTAATGTTTTGCGTGGGATTAAAAAATCATTGTTTTGCGCGCCACAGTGGAACCACACTTTCTGTTGCAGATTCAGGTTCTTGAATGAAAAAATGACCCGTCGCTCGAATTTCTGAGTGAGCAAAATGTTAAAAACCTCGTTTTTTCAAGGTATTAAATTAAAACTTGTGATACATGTTTTTCCGGGTATTTTTTCACCCTGACTCACGTGGTGATGTTCACTTTTCGATTTTCCCATTACTTTCCCAAATACCTTGTACCGTTTTTGTTGATGATCGGTTTGCCGAGAGAATATTGCTCAGATCGAAATGGAACTTGTTTTTTCTTACAGGCGTTTTACAAATTTCATCCAGTTAACTGCACTCAGTTTGTGTACTAATAAAATGTGTATCTTCAATTGAACAACTATCTACTGTTTTCCCATTTTTTTCGTAGATGCCTGATTAAAATTCAAGATTCCACGACATTCATTTCTTGAGCTAGAGAGTTGTACTACCTAGGTCTCAAGTGGCTCAGAAATCAATCAGGATTCAGTGCCCTTGAAACCCCCAACTACCAATTTTCATCTCGAATTCTAGTGTAGTTGCGTCACAAAACGGGCAGGAAGGTTCCCTCATGACGTCACGGTATTTGATTTCCTGTTTGCGCATGTGCGGTGGCTACGTTTCACTGATCCGATCATGATAAAATTCAAATGGAATCATCTAACGCTTGATCCTGATCTGCTCTCCGAATCTGAGCGAAATAGGTCGCGAGAAATTGACGTTCGAGTTATTTTACGTTTACGCATGTGCTTATTAAATGGCACCATGTAGGACCCTTCCCGTGTAATTCCAGGAAATTTCATCAAAATCGAATGAAAATTGGGAAGTTATGCATGTTTCAAGGATTCGGGGAAACACCGACACTGTATCGATTTTACTGCACTCGTTTTCGCTCACATCCAATCTTCGGATACCCCACAGTATAGCACCTTTTTGGAAAGCTCTCAATGAAATGTTTCAGTTTAATGAATAAAATGGAATAGCCGGAATTCCCCGTAGCTGATAAGCCGTCTCCTTCCGATTTTCACCTCACGTATATCCATCTACACAATATTAAATTATTCGTGATCAGTGGGTTGGTGGGTTGGTGGGTTGGTGTTGGTATGCAATATGCTGTTGAATCCGTCATTTATAATGTCGTAATCGAGTTCTGCATTTAAAAACTCGGAGGTCCCTTCAAAGAGCAGGATCCATCAAAACAGGATGGAATAATGCGGAATGAAGAAATCAGCTAATTTCTCAGTCGGGACTTTCCTCAGCCCAGCTCCCACCCACCACTTCCCACTCACTTCTTGGATCTAGGCTCATTTGCAATTCAAGTGTATCAGACAGCTGAATGCGAGATTAAGGTTGAATTAGGTAGTCACTCTCGGAAAAACATATACACGTACACCAATGATGCAACTTGCATCTGACTTTCCCTGCTGTTTTGTCCACATATATGCGTGTCATCCCCGGATACGTATGTTAGACATGTATAGCGGCTGCAATTTATATGTAGTTTAACTGATCCTGTCCATACAATCTCATAGATATATGATGTTGACACATAGGAGAATAACTTCACTTATACAAAAAGACTTATAAAAAGTTCCAGTCATGCATAGTCTCTTGAAACGAGGTGTGTAAAAAGAAATTCAAGGAACTTTTATATCTGACGCACACTTCCCTTTCAGCAATGTCCTGCTCCTCGTCCAGGAATCAACCGCTCGGTTATTTGCAGTCATCTTGTTTATTTATCATTAGGGAAGGTCTGAAAAGATTTACTACTTGATGTTTACATTCGGTTATTTTTGTAAATTCCACCTCTACACTATTACAGTTCGAAACCTATACTACTCGTATATAACATACCTAACCATAAAATAAAAACACAAAGCTAACAGACCTCCATTTCTCCAACAGAAAGGCTGAATCCGTCAGCTCGTAAACCAGCGAAATTATGAGTCTCGTGAATGAAGACTCGAGACAGCTAATTATATTTGTCATGTAAATATAGCCAGGAGGGAAGTAGAGTTGACCTAATCTGCTCTCGGATTCTTTCAGCGTTTGATAAATTAGATCGCACCGATGGAGTTTACGATACTCTAGAGGCGGTAGGTTGGTAATTATGTGGCTTGGCCTGTAATGGGTGGGCGAGCGTCTCCTGAGCCTCGTTTGGCAACGTACTTGTCTGCTTACTCATCTTGTCCTCATGCCAACTCTCCCAAAAGGTTCACGCCAAAGTGAAAACACCCAAAATTGCCGAACTTTTATTCATTCTAACCCTAACCCATCATCGTCAGTCGTCATCTTGGTTTGAGAGTCAATAAATCTCAAAACAAATTTTTTTTTGTCTTTTATCTTAAATTTGTATTAACATGATTTTTACAAGGGGCACTACTGCACAGCTAATGTTTGGAATCAAGTTCCTGTAGCATGACAGCCTTCCTCCCCTCTTGACTCTTTAATACCACAGGATTACTACGTCTCAAAATTCAAAATTTGTTTAAATTTATCACCCAAGTTTCAGAACAAGGGAAAACTCTTCTTTTTACAACCCCTCATGTGGAGCTTGGAAACTTTAACATTTTCGGAAATTCCATCAGAGAGCACATCAGAGGATCAGAGGTAGGGGAGTGAAATGTGGAAATCAGTCAACAGGAGCGCCACCATCGAAGGAGGGGGCAGATCCTGCCTGCAACTGCCACCGAGAGCAGCACCGTCGGCGGTGGGGGTGGCCACGCCCCTGGATGGTGCTCCTACCCTCCAAAAATGGGAAAATCGGCTGTATGTAAGGCAGCTGCACCAGCCGAAAGTTGTCATTCGACCACATCCGAACTGGAGAAGTCCTCAGCCTTGATCTATACCTGATATATACCTATCAGCCCAATTCTTTACTCAGCTGATCTGTGAGCTCTAAATTTTCGTATCAGCTGATCTGGGAGCTCAATTTTTGACCCAGCTGATCTCGGAGCCCAATTTTCGACTCAGTTGATCTCGAAGCTCAATTTTTGGCTCAGCTGATCGCTGAGCTAAATTTTCGCTTCAGCTGATCTGTGAGCTCGATTTTTTAAAAAACCAGCATTTTCAGCAGAATCTCAATTCAATTCAATAATCCATCAATGATACCATCATGGCCAACCCTATTACTGTAGTGTCCAACATATACATGTCACAATCTGGGGCTAAGAATTAGGTACGTTTGTAATTAATAAAAGATTAGAAAGAAATATAATATATTAATTACAAACGTAATTCTTAGCCCGGCCCCAACTCATTTTTAGCGAATTTTTGGAGAAAATGAAGCTATTGCAATGGCTTCAAAATTTTTGAAGTGAAAATTTTTGAAAATTTTCTCAATGGAAATCTGTTTCAGACCATTCTAAAACAATTCCTGAAATTTAACACTTCTTCGTGTATATATATTTATTTATATATGTGTCACTCCAGACGATATCTGACCGAGGAATCCAGATAAAAAATCCAAAAATTTTCAAAATGTCAATAATATCAAAAGTAAGGATGAGTTCGCCAGAATTTTTGGAGTACTCCAAGAGGTCAAATTTTGAAAATTTAGTTTCAAAAATCGCTAAAAAACGTGTTTTTTGAGGTTGTTCGTGTAAATTTCCATCTTAAACATAGGAACGTAATGGTATAAATATTCGGAATCAGCGTGAAATTCCCTATAAGAATCACCCACCTAATTGGTTAAAATTATTCTTTGAAAATTTGCTCATTAACTCATGCTGCATGAATGGAACTTTTTCTTGTAACAGAATCTTGTCCCAGATTGTGACATGTGTTAGGATTCTCAGTCGCGTTGATGATTGCCAGTTTAGACGAACGTCAACACGATAGGGAATTACGTTTGTAAATTCCTCCTCGTGCTATACGAAGTATAGAAGAGATAGATCCCAGGGGGGTCCAGGGGGGCTTGCCCCCTTGGCGAGTCCTGAAAGGCCGAGTTATATTTATATATGTGTCATTCCAGACGATAACTAACCGAGGAATCGAGCTAAAAATCTGAAAAAATGTCAAAGTGTCAATAATATAAAAAAAAAGGTTAAGTTCGCTGGCCAGCATTTTGGGGTACTCCAAGGGTTCAAATTTTCAAAATTTAGAGTCAAAAATCGCTAAAAACGCGTTTTTCTGAGGTTTTTTGTGTAAACTACCATATTAAACATAGGAACATATGGTATATTCGGAATCAGCCTGAAATTTCCTATAAGAATCACCCACCAAATCAGTTAAAATTTTTCTTTGAAAATTCGCTCATCAACTTGTGCTGCATGAATGGGAAGCTGAATTGGAAAGCTCTCGCCGACATATTTCTGTCAGAATTAAAAAAAAAAAAAAAAAAACCGAGTAGAATACCCCATCTGATGATTAGGTACCTTGTCAAAAATCGATGCTTGAAGGATTTCACATTTGCGGGGTTTAAACCGAAAATAACCTGATTTTCACTATTTCGTGAAATTAGGAGGATATCATAATTGTACATCGAGATTTTGATTGACTATTTCGGTGTGATGTTAGAGAAAGAATGGTGTCACTATGACGCCGGAAAATGGTACCGCGGCGTCTGAAACCGTGTAGGTATTATCTTGTATTGTTAATGATATTCAGTTTTGGGTCTTAAACTCCTTTCTTTACACTCGTTTTCGTCCTCTTTTTTAGAAGTTTTCCACTGATTTCGATGGATGTTATAGACACACATCATGTCTTCAGCAGCAGTAGGCAGTTGGTGCATTTGTTCAATGGCTTCTTTTTTCCAAATGAGTTTAAATTAGTTTTAAATATTTGTTTTCATGTTAATTTCCATTTATTTTAGAGTTTTTATTCTCATTCTTTCATTTGCCCACTTTACTTTCGAATCTGGAAGTTGATGGAAACGATTTGCATTTCCTATCGAACCCTAAGCTGCTTTTGACGTTTCAGAGTAGGGTATTTTTATACTCTGTAATCCAGCCGTTTCACATTTTTGAGAGAGCCTGTTCCTACGAAGGAGAAGGGGGGGGGGGGGGGGTGCAGGGAACAAAGCCGTGATTTACGTTCAAGTAGAATATAAGGAATGTCGGTGACATGGCAGTATATTTGTAGTAGGAGCCGTCTGAAGGGTTTCCATGGGTTGTTGGCGTCTCAGAATGTGCCACAACCAAGGTGGGCCTTTGCCGCTGGCACCATGCCCCCTCCGTCCACTTCTCTTTTGACCAGCCGTCTATTTATCAAACTAACCAACCAAAATAAAACTAACGTTGCATGCCCTCTTCACCTATAGATTAATTGAATCCCGCCTCACTGGTTAAAACCAATGTTAAGAGAATTGATGTCTTCGGTTGGTGGTGGTGGTGGTGGGGATCAAAGGGGGTTATGTTGCAGTGAAAATGTGAAGCGCCTTACAACGCAAATCAAATCATTTCGGAAGCGCACTTCAAAGTTGTGCTGAGTTTCCTCTTCCTGATTTCTCAGCAGTTTGTTATAAAGTAAAATTTCCTCCGCACCACTTTTAACCGATGTTTAGTGATTACACAATTTTTCGTGTTCGATTCCAAAGGTTCATTATTGGAAATAATAAACCAAAATTGACATGTCAGAGTTATGTCTAAAACTGTTTTGACCTTTTCGAAATTCGACTCCCATTGACTATCCTTCAAATGAACTAGAATAACAAAACAATCCTCATTACTCATGCATTCCCTCATACGTACTCCCATTGACTATGCTTCAAATGAACTAGAATAACAAAACAATCCTCATTACTCATGCATTCCCTCATACGTCTTCAGTCTAAAATTTTATAACATTTAACCGATAATTTTTGACATCGCCAATCACTCTCGGCTTTTTCTCAAACGCGAGGAACTTGGTGTAGGAGGGAATGAACTACGATGGCTTTGTTCTTACAAAGAACGAACAGTCAAAGAAACCAACAGGTAAAAATCAATAAACAACTAAGTGGTCTTCAAAAGCCTCGTGTTCTCGATTCCTCTGGGGACAGTCTTAGGGCCACACCTCTTCTTGATATTTGCAAACTATTTGTGTAATCTCCCGCTGTATTACACCAGACTCATGTCTTTAGTTAATTAAGATACCATATTATATCAGAAAATTTGATTGTTGTTTCCTTCATGTTATCATTTCGCAGTATGAAATTGAGTGAATGACACCCCACCACGCGCCACAAGCTTGCTTACATTGGGGGGGATTATCATTTTGGACCTATAAAAGTTACAAGAAAGTAATTTGACTTGTTCTGTAATATGCTGTGAATCTTATAAGTTAATGGAATGGAAAATGATACTTACAAAAAACCCGTATTAAATAAAACCCCTCCCTTTTTGTTAATTTGACATCACCTTTACCGGTGTATTTCCTGCGGATCCCAAACAGACTTCCCATGGAGGCTCAACCGAAAATTAACCTTTTTCTACCATATTCCGCACACTAGACAGCATTCGTCTAAATAATCATCAATGTCTACCTTATTTGAGCAGGCCATATGAATGTCTCTACAGAAGAAATATACCATAGTTTTGCATAGGAAACCTTCTAGATAACCCACCGCATTTATCTAACTTTTCAAACTACAAACATCGTTCCATAACGAATTAGATGGTACGTTTTTGACTCCTCGACACGGTCCTCTCGCTTTGCCTGATGAGGGGACATGTTTTCTCGGCCTCCCATCCTGACGGAACAGAAACGGCTACGCGGTTGCCCGTTACAACCGACGGTGTGGACTCTCAATTTCTTCCGTATGAAAGTATGTACTTACAATCTCTTCACAATCAGCACTATTCTGGACCTAGATTCTGCCAAAGATGCGGTTTTTACTTCCCTCAGCCCACTTGAAGGTAAATGGAAAGTATTGCGATCAGCAGAAAACCCGATTTCTGAAACACCACCTTTAACTGGCCCAAATCGACATCTGATCAATTTTCTCCACGTTTTGGAAAAGTGTATGTAAGCCGTATGTATGTGTGTGTGTGTGTGTACGTATGTGCATGATCACGATTGCGGCCCCTACGAAAATGATTTAAAAAAATTCCGATTTCGTGAATTGGTTTCTACATGTCTGAGGATGAGCCCCTATCAATTTCAGCCCTCCAGGTCAATTATTAGGGGGAGAAAATATTCCAAATAGGTGGAAAAACGTCGTTTTTAGCCCATTTTTTAGCTTTTCTCCCTAACCGCTCTAACGATTTTGATGAAATTCACAGGATTTACTCTTCTAACAAGGAGAAACAAGTTCCAATACCCCTCATCTCCACAAAAATAGATTTAGGGCCAATACAGCTAAGGAAAGTAGTGTGAACCCTCGCACTAGATGTTTTCTTCTTAGCTAGATGCCTCGATTTTCGACCCGACTTTTCGTTTCTAATGATGATAATAACAATAGCTTTATTTCCAAACTCACAAAATTATGGAATGGAATCGTCATAAACATGAATAAGTAAATGTCATACCTTCGCTGTGCCTTTGGTAAGCATTTGTTATGTTGTAGTCGACAGACTACTATAAGCGAGGTTAGAAGTTATAAAGGTGTCACAAAAGTTGCGTTACGAATTTATTCCAGGGTCTACTGTACATAAAGATGAGGTGTAAAAAGTATAACTGTCCCAAAAATGCGTTACGAAATGTTACGATAAGCGAGGTTAAAAGTATAAAGGTGTTACAAAAGTTGCTTTACGTATTTAATCTAGGTTCTACTGTTTGTAATGTTGAAGTTTCGATATGTCTGTCGACTTTCCACGTCACTCGCGCAGAGTGCGAGGTCTCGATTTTTTGTTGTTATGGAATACAATTTACAGTAAAGTAAAAAATCGATCAGGGTCGATCAATGTTTTCTTCATTACAGTTTTAAAACCTTTAAACGAACCACCAAAATTATGAAAACCAGAATGGTTCAGGATTCTGACCATATAAAGTGAGCTTAAAGTGGTTAGACTACCGTGTGGAGTAGCAGTGTTCGAATTTTTGTGGTCCCTGTTTAGTTGTTTTAGTTAGAATTAGTCGTTTTACCTACCAGTGTACTATTCATTCATCCATACATTTCGAACACACACCCACACATACATTTTCACTTCTATTAGATTTTTATGAATCTAATTCTTTCGATTTTGTAATTCAAATGACAAAGAAAACCCCTAAATTTATCTCCAAACCCAATAACCCGAATGCAGTTTTTGCCAAACAAGGACAGACGCCATACTTACTTTTTCCCACCACGCTCTTGGTCCAGCTCTCGTGCAGGCAACTCTTCTCGTTCCTCTAGCTGCGTCCCATAATTTCATTTTGCCTCTTGGCCATAATTTCATGATTTTATCCCCCTTTTTTTTTTACGTGAATCGTTACCTATCTACTTGCCTCTCGAAACCTACACCATCTTGTGAGATATTCACTCCTTCATTCGTCTGGAACTTACAAATTGGTCATCATCTACGCCATTGTACTCACCTCACCAATTTTCCTGTTTCTCTTCAATTTTATCATGAAATCCTCACATATTCACGTACTTATTTTCAATTTTTCAACTATTTAATTCATGTTCTGTTTTTCAACCAGAGCCTTACAGTTCACTGCCCTTGGTTAGCCTTATTGGGGTTTCTTAGCCCTAGTCCTTCGCTTAATTCAATTTTCATTATTCTAAATTAATTTGATTATCCTACCCCATAAATTCCCCTACAGTTCCAAAGTAATTTGGATGACGCGACGCTTGACAAACAGTAGACAACGGGGTATAATTGCTGAAGGTACATAGTAATACGTAATACTACATAATAATTTATCGTGATAATAATATTATCCTCATAATAATAATAATGGAAATGGTGATTTATCTATTGATGCGATGGAGCTATGTGTAGGTCCTTATGACGGTGTGTGCAGGAGCTCTGCTTATGCAGCCCACTTGATTATCGAAAAACTTTAATCTTTTCCTGGTTAAACTTGTCATTTGGTTTATATTTGTATCTGCCATAGATTTTCCGTTTAATGTTTCTTCCTCCCACTTTACGGTTTCGCCATTTCAATAGAAATAATCGAATAAAAAGTACAGGAACGAGTATAAAAATCCTATTGGACAGCAACAAGTGTTGCGGATGTCTAGCCCCATCACAATCGCCTGACCTTCCCGAAATTAATATCACCTAGCGCAAACAATAACAGAGAACCAACTTGTCTATTATACATGCTTCGAACGTTCCGCCCTTCAGTCAGTTGATGATATTGCTTCCATCAACCCTTCTACAAACATACCTACCTATTAATTACTTGGTTTGATTTTGTTGGGTCAAGGGTAAGGTTTGATAACCCTAGCATGATTTTACAACCAGTTATTCGGATTTTGTCGCAACCTCTCTCCCCGCCCGAACCCCCCCCCCCCACGAAATTTGTGTGATTTTAGAGTCATGGGTCGTGTGTTATTGCTATTTTCGAATTTCAAGTTTCATGTTTACGCATTGCCATTGTGACGATTTGGTACCACCTATTGCCTAGGCCGAACTAACTAAGGAAATTAAAGCGATTTCGGACGCACACAATATAATGGTTCACAATAATGCTCTTATTATTGATACGACGATTCTATGTGCCTACCAACCTACCGGAAGGATGCTCCAACTAATTAGAGAGTTTTCACAAGCCAACGGGTGATGTTAGTGAAGGAGGCCCGGGACAACACTGTAGAGCGAGCAAACGACGATGCTAACCGCCTCCTGGAGGGGGGCCCGTCTGATAAGGAGGTGACCCGTCAGTGTACACGGAAAAGTGACCCCATGATCCGGGAGTCTGACGGGAGTCTCAAACGGGTGACGTTAAAAGAGCCATTTCACTGTCGCCCGTTACTACAGTCTCCTCAAGGTCACGGGCCCCGGCGCTCCCAGGCTCTGTAAGGAGGTTCCACGTCGCCCTGGCATGCGAAAACTCTATTATTTTTGCAATAAGTAAGGAATCTAAACCTATTACTCCAGCCAAACTCGGCAGAAGTTTTTTCAATGGATTCGTGTTTCACTAATCATCTTACTTTATATTTGGCTTTGGGGACAGGTCCTGAGGATTATGCAATGCGGTAATGATGATATTCAATCAATCAATCAATCAACTAGGAAATCATATCCCTCAATCAAATCAAACCAGTCTCAAGTTTTGTACGAGGAATAATTATGAGGGATAAATAAAGGGAGTTTCATCTTAAAGGCGTTTTGGATACAGCTTTTGCCCCTAGTGGTCACCCAATTCACACTCTAAATAACGGTTTTAAATACATATTACATCTAATTATAATAGTATATACATAATCAATTAAGCATATACATTTATAAATCCCTATGAATTGTTTGTAAAATCAATTAACAGTATTTATAATTTTAGGTAGTTACCAGAAAGTCACGGAAAAAGTTCACTATGCTCCCGCTTTTGTTCTTATCGAATTCTAGACTATCCCAGGAACGGCACAACCAATTAGTGAGTTTTCAGCATGGAATGACTCTAAGCTAATATCTAGTTATATAGATATATCTCGGAATGAAAAAAGATAATCGAATTCACCATTTCTATTGTAGCCAAGTCCTATTTTTGCTTCCTCACTACCGAAGGTAGGAAGCTATGTATTCGTGCAAGAAATGAAAACAATTTTTGTCCTCCAAAATCAAAATTTCCACTTGCTTTTTGCGTTTCAGAGCTTTCTGAACAATTTTGGTTCCGTGTCTGTCTGTCCGTCTGTCTGTCTGTCTGTCGGTCTGTAGTCAATTCCTTGTCCCAGGCAAAACTATATGAAGATGTGGTCCGAATTTGATGAAATTTTCAGTGATTGTGCTGGTTAGTCCCGTGACGGTCCCCTATAGATTTCATCGCCATCGGATTACTAGTAGCGTGAGCGCATGCGCAAACGTAAATTTCCAGAAACCCCTGCATCTCAGTTTCTAATTGACCTATTTCGCCCAAATTTGCAGGGTAGTTGTGGACTCACTCCAAGACAATAACCTATGAATTCCGTCACGATTGGATCAGTAATAGCTACTGCGCAAGCGCAAACTAGAAATTTGTTGTCATAGGCGTATCTCCGGAACTATTCGACCAATTTTGGTGAAATGGTAAGGGATTACACGAGTTAGACACAAGAGGGTCCCCTATGAATT
>JAEMON010000001.1:56234824-56247236 GCA_030264115.1 Lygus lineolaris
CCCCCCCCCCCCCCCCATAAGGGGATTTATGAGTTGGGGGTCAGATGACACACCCAGATGGTCTCCCAAGCCTTGGGGTCGAAGCAGGCCCCTGAAAGGGGGTCCTGAAGGGTTTCCTGTGCCCCGATAGTATGGTGACCGAGTGCACTAACACAGCAGGCAGTCCTCACGCTTGTCAAGATCAAGTCTTCTACAACAACGGGGGCGCCCCTCAACTCACCTTGGGCCAGCTACAAGTAACCAACTACTGCCTTGGGTGTCCGTAGACGTTCGCTAGGCAGGGAGAGAAAGCTCTCACGCTGCCTTGGCTGTAGTAGTAGGTACGAGTCCTCTTGGTTCTGTCTTCCGACAGGGGGTACTGGCGCCCAGTTGGGCCGGTTACAAGTAGCCGACTACTGCCTATAGGGTGTCCGTAAATGGTCGTTAAGCTGGGAGAGAAAGCTCTCACTCTGCCTTGGCTGTAGTAGTACAAGTCCTCTTTAAGTGGAGGTAGGGTCTTCTTGTTGCAACAAAGCCACAGAACAAGGGTAGGCTCTCCCTCGAAAAAGGGTCAATCTTAGTCTCAGAGATCAAGTAGGTTTTTGTTTTTCAAAAAATATTACCTTTAGATGCTTCGTGCTTTAATTGCTTCGTAAATAAATACTGTGATAATCTAAAGGTAATATTTTTTGAAAAACAAAAACCTACTTGATCTCTATTATGGATTATCACAAGAGGTCTCACCATACCCTGAATGAATTGATGAAGCTTAGTCTCTTTTGCATGAGATAGTTCTCCCTACTCAAGGGAGCAGGTGAGAACTATACTATGCTTTTCCCTGAAAACAGGGGGTCGTTGGGGAGATACAATATTTTTCAGGGGAGGTTCTCTCATGCTGGAGTAGGGCAGTACCGACTTCCGTGGGGACGGCCTACCTCCTAGTTGTGGAATCTCCCGTCAAACGGGGGTTGCAGTTGTATCCAGGGGGTCGATGAATCGGGCAAGTTCTCCTGTAGTCGTCGAGTCTCCCGTCGGGTCATAGTGGTCCTTCCTCTGAAACGAAGGGTGCAGAAGAATCGTTTTATCCGGCAGAAGGGTATCACATGGATATTCCCTTTACCAGGGGGTCTTCAAGGTCTCCCTTACTAGAAGGGAGTCCCAGAGTCTTCGGTCTCCTTTTTATCCGAAGGGTAGGACTTCTCCAGTTGGAGGTGGTCGAATGACAATTTTGGCCTGGGGCGGTCTCCTTATATATTGCCCAAAATGGGAAACTCCCTCGCCAAGAGGGAAGTTTCTCCTCTAAAGAGAAGGGGCATGACGTCATTGGGCGCGGCAGGCCCCAACGCAAAAGTGTTGCCTGTGGTGGCAGCTGGGCGCAACTCGAGTGCTCCCCCCTCCAGCAGGAGCGCGCCTGTGTTTGGGCATTTTATGCCCCTCTCGCCTGACCCTGAGGCATTGGTTGATCGCCCCCTCTCCAGCAGGAGCACGCCTGACGGTAAAATGGGGTATTTTACGCCGGACTCTCCTGAATTTTGTGCTGTCCTCTGTTGATGTTAGTCATCTATCAATTTAAATATTCCTTCACTCGGAGAGCTAGTGGTGAAAAGAGTTTAGTTAGGTTCCTGAAATTTATAATAATAAAGAATAGGTTATACATTTGATAAGTTTTAAAAAGTGATAAATTCCGAGGGAAGGAGGAGTTTGTCATCTTTCAGTAAGAAAGAGAAGGTTATAATTACAACAGAAGGTATAGTCAATAGGTACATGAAAACAATAAGCCACAGAGTGTCTAAAACGTGCTCCATTCCAGAAGTTGATTCATTTTTTAAATGATAAAACAATAGTAGCAAGGTTCATAAATCACTAGTTATTTTTAGTACAGGAATAGGTGAATGATTTTATACCAAACTACTGTATAAGTAGAGCTCGGCGCTTTTTTTCTTCCATTCATGTACTTGTGTGTGTACAAATGTGAAAGAGCCGATTGATAGTTATAGTCTAGTAAAATCAGAATTACAGGGAAATGAAGGCAACGAACTTCCGTGAAATGAAACGATAGAAGTTACGAGCTATCGCAGCTACCTTTTCATCACAATTCGATTTCCTACGTGCACCATCCCCCATCCCTACCGCCCTCTACTATCACACCCAACTACCGAAAAACAATCACGAGGAACTGAAAATAAATTAGGTCAGATAGATAAGCACATCAATGACAACGTAGCAGCGTAGCTTCAGTAGCATTCAGAACAAATCGGAAATCGAGAGAAACTCTTTTTTTTTTAATATCTTGCCCCATCATGGAAGCCTCATCAAATCATCTGCGCCTTCAGATAAAAAAGCCAATACACTTAGAGATTTTTGAACATCAAAAGAGACAATGAAAAAGTCTTGCGAGTTGGGGAGCCAGTATAACTCCCTCCCTTATCATAACAAGGAAATAATTATAGGCATATAATAATAGTTTGTGTGATTTCCAAGTACTCTACGTGCTAGGTAATATTTTAAAATCGGAGATTTTTCAAATTGCCTACGTTTTCTCGAACATGTGTTATAGTGATACTGGTTTGGAATGATGGCGCCAGGCCTGATATTTTGCTTTGGAGCTCGTCCGAGATCCTTGATTCCCGAATTTCCCCATATTCACATGAATGTGAATGGAGCTTAAATGGCCCCAACGTATGTAAATCAATATGGTCTACAGATAGGTATGTAGTCTGTAGATACTCACTCTTGTAGTGGTGCTACGTTTATTTGTAACTTCTTGGTTTCCAAATTCCACATGTTTCCATCATCACTTGTTGTAGGTAACATGAAATTCCATGTTGTGCACAAAATTCATATTACGCATTGAAAAAACTGGTTGCCGGTTATATTATTGTAGAAACTATCACAATAAAATTTATTATGGGGTTGGAGTTCATTACAGACCACAGTCAGTTACCTACCTACTTGCGCCATTATAAATACAAAGGTTCTAATTGGATTCTCATAGACTAATAAGAATTTCTTTTGAACTTTTAACCCTCCAGGTTTCGCGTGACTTTGCACATTTGGCCACTCGAGTTTGGTCATCACAGCCCGAGCTACTTTCAATGGATAATGGATAGCCACATTCAATGGATAATGGTTAAAAAACCTAAACATATAGTTTAGTAATGCATGAATTTCAGGAGAAGTCCCTTTATTGTATTAAAAATAATCGATATTCATACATTTTTGGAACACGAATTCGTCAACAAAATTTCAACTCCTTCGCGTAGTTGAGGGTATGTAAATATAAGTAGGGCATTTTTGACCGTACTACTAAGATTCACAACCCGTTAGTTCAAATCAACTTGGTCAAATTTGTGTAGTATAGTTCCGTATTAGGGCACAGCTAGAGCCAATGATACGGAATATGCATATTATATTATGTTTTTGATGTGAAGATGTTGATTTATGATTTCAAAAGTAATAATATGCAGCTGTTCTGGTATATTCTCAAGTCGGTAAGTCATCTACTACGATATTTTAGGCTTTGGAATCAATGAAAAATTAGGTGTCCCATTCCTGAATCAAAAGGTCCCATATCTATGATTTTCGATGTGATTCCACTCCCAAATAAATAAAATATACATCCAACAACACATAAGATGAGTACACTAGCTGAATCGAATCTTAAATCTCAAAGAATACATTGCAATTTTAGCCAGCTCTATAGGGTAAATCGCAACGACAAGGCAGTCGGCCAAGGATTGCTGAATTCTTAACCGTCCCATTAATATACTTTTCACCCTATTGAGAATTCTAGTGAAATGATGACTGCTTACTGAATTATTGATATGAGTACGTACTCAAAAACACTTATGTAACTGATGGATTCCTCCAATTTTCATAAAATTCGGGATTGGAGGATGAAGTGGAATAGAGAGGAGTAAGGTACCTGTGGGGTGAATAAGTATGTATTATAACTCAAATCTGGCTGAAGGGGAAAAATGTTTATTCGGCTTACGCTAGGGGAGAAATGGGGCACCGATCTTTCACTCTTTCCCTCGTTATTCAACAGTCTAGAATTCTTCTTGGTTTCCTCCATTCTTTCGTTCCAAACCGTAACAATGAAAAAAGGTCAACCACATTCATTGGACGAAAGATGAGCTAGAGTCATGCTTAGTTGTAAAATATCCCATACCGGTCTCATAATCCACTGTCCACTACAGTTCCACACTTATATCCATTAGATTGTTCCTAAACGCCATAGGTAAATTTCACCTAGGTAAGTCCGACAGTTTATAATTCTCACTGGAATAGCTTGATCTGGCAAGCCTTGGTGTTACATATTATTACGTACATATTATTATCACTCGTAAAAAGCCTGATAGACAAGAAAATGGTCATTTATGGATGTCAACCTCTTGGGATCACTATTGTCCGCTAAAGAAAATGGAAAAAAATGCAAACTAGAACGTGGCCACGGTGTTGTTGATCATATATTCGTATTCTAGCAGAATACCTCCGTCCAAATCGGTGCCAAGGGTTCATAACACACATGATAATCATGGACTGTTTATATGTCCAGATGTGTACCCTGTAACTGGTACCTACTTATTCCTTTTCTCCAAAATCAATCGTCCAGCCATTGATCCTATACCAGGCTTTCTTAATCATTACTGGGGCTGAAAGCTTTGAGTTGAATCATAAGACCGCTGACGAGTCGGGAAATTAAAACCGAGGGATTTCAAGATGTGACGTCGCGTCACTTCAACGAGCCGAAGATCTCACTTCTTCCCATCGTCAAAGCTTTCAGAAAAGCTTCCCAGTTATTTCAAGGGATGACAGAAAACGCAATTTTACTGTTCCCCGAGGGTTTTGGTTCTTTCAGCTCAGCCTGATGAATGGAAAGCATGAAAAATTGAAACCGACAGAGACGTCAATATTTACAATTTTTAGTAGGTCATCTGAAACCTTTCAATGGAACAGTGTACTTTCATCCCTCTCTATGGTTCTATCTAAGGAATGAGGTTGTTCCGGAAATCCGACATCCGAATCAGTAAGGAGAGAACTGGGCGGTATCCGAAACCGGCCACTATTGTTGGCGGTGCCTGGCTGGAAGTTGTTAATCACGTCCTGAGGAAAACACAAGTAATTGCCTTTAGTCGTCTTAATGTTAACCCTTTCTCACGCACAGTGTATAAATTGGACTCACTAGCGTCCCTCACCCACCACTACGATACCCTCCCTGTCATTTCCATCCAAAGCGAGTAGATTGCTTTTGTGATTCCGTTTATCTATTTGAATGCTCAACTTTCGTTGTTTACATTTCCTGCTTGATAACAAGGCGACATGAACCTCCCTCGCTCTTTCCGCTAACGTTGTTTTCGTAATTGTTGACGTCACGAGATGCGAGGTACAAACTGGGATATATGGTGTGGTAAGACAGTTGCCGCTGGAAACTCATTCAACTTCCTATGAGTCGTTCTATTACAAACAACTGATACTGAAATTACGAATGTAGCAAGGGAAAATCTGTATAAATTCTTTAATAGATACTGGTAAATCTTCAATTGTGTTTTGTTGTAGGGCCTTGCGGGTGCTCTGCTTCTTGAAAATTTGTGCCTGCGATTTCTTCAATCCATCTTCTCTTATCTTGCTTTTTAAAACCTTGCTCCGGACAATACACGACTTCCGCAAGTGCCCTTATTGAAAGAACACTTGAATTTGTTGTGTTGTGTGGTACCTACCTACTGCTTAGCGGGTGCTAGGCTTTTCGAAATCTCGTGTCTGGGATTTCCCCAATTCATCCGCCGTCGTGTCAAGATATGACTACCTCAGTGTGCTCTGCTCACCATGATACATCGCTGACGCTGGAAAGAGTAACGACAATATAAACGACGATATAGTATAGTAGACGACATAGTACAGAACGGGGAAATCAGGGGCAACATTGTGGGCACTTGAGATCGCTAGTCAATCATTTTTAACGTGATGCTTACATTATGCCACCTACATTTGTACTGATTTTAATACTGTACTTTAATGTACTGTAAATATTATTATATCTATGTTGTAGTGATCTTTTGATCTTTTTTCAAAAAAATAACAATTTGTGAAAAAACCAGGATCAATTTGCAAGTGACTAGTTAGCCTCCAAACCTCCCCTTATAGCTAACCCTCTGAAAACTTTCGTTAAAGAATCATTAATCCTGATTCTTCAATTTTTTTAAATGGGTTTTGTTTTTTGTTTTTTCTATCTTACCAAGGTACCTTGTATAGGAAAAGTACAGAGAATATAGGAATAATACAGATTTCGAATATAACAAAAATAGAGTCTGAAGTTTTGGATGATGTGGCTCCCCTGAAGTTCTGAGTTGAATGAATCCCGAAGTCCCGAATGAAAGAAGTTCTCAAAGTTCTGGTGAAGATGGGTCGGAGCAACATCCGTATTGATCAACTACTCGATATACACTTACTGATAAATGATTAAACTAACAATGAGTGGATACGTTTCATTCCACTGAAAGGTACAGATGGTTGAAAACTGACCTTATAACTTTCTCATGGACTTTCTTTCTACCTCAAGAGAAGAAAGGCCAGTCTCAAATGAATGAGCACATTCGTCTTGGCCAACTTATCTCGGTCAAATCAATTCCCTGTTCGTGGGCAGCTTCCTCTTGTGGAGACTTTGCTATCTTCTGAGAAACACCCACGCAAAATCTTTTTGTCAAACTTTTTCGCCTTTCTTAGCTCATATGTTTTATTTTTTATATTTATATTTTCATATTCTAAAGGCTATAAAACTAATAATGATAATAATAATAATATGGACAACAGTAACTCCGTGTGAACTCAAATTTGCTAATTAAACATGCATTTTCGTAGGACATCAAGTGAAGGAGTGGTTGCGGAGTGATTTAGATGCAAGAAAGAGCGTTTAGGTTGTTTTCAACAATAGTATAATAATAATTTTAAACAAGTTTGCCAGCTTAGGTGGGTAGATACCTAGTAGGCACCCAATGTATAGCTTCTCCACGTTCACTTCATTTCAATGAGTTTTCAACCGTAGGGGCAGCAGGCAATACAAGCGTCAGGGATCCAACAAGGAATACAATAGAACTTTGAGCTAAATCAGTCGCCGCTCCTGCCATGAACATCAGGGGGTACACAGTGATCAGAGAAGAGACTATAGCAAAGGAAAATATGCAGAGCTTCTCTAAGCCCAATACAAATTAAAAAGAAGAAATTAGAAAAGAGGATGGGAAGATTTGGAAACATTATATTATTATTTTGTTTGGTGGGGGTGCATATTATCCTGCCAGAAGCCGCCACTAATCTAAATATAAAACAGCTATCATGATAACATAGATCGTCTTCCGAACAAATATAAATGATTAGAATAAGCATTAGGTGGTTACTGTTTACTTAACTCAACCACTCAACATCACGATATTTCAGCCCAGAGATCCTTTACCACCTCGTTGAATGAGCGGCCTGTCAGTTCTAAAATTTATTATTCCCACTTCTGGTGGCATATTCATGGTTATTCGATGCGCTGGGTGAAGCTAAGAGGTTTTATTTTGACAAAATTGAGAGCTGTCAAAACATACATATCCGGGAAGGAGAGGATTCCCATCCCCTGTCGGAGAAATAAGCCTATACAATTTTCATTCAATGCTGAACGGCTCATTATGCGGACAACCCTTTCTGTACAAGACCTGTATCTAATGGCTCAAATTGCCACAAATAGGTAAGCCATAAGCCTACATCTATGGACGCAATATAGGTTTGATATACAGAACGTAATACATCAATGGATATAACGCTTCCTTTGTACGTCGATCCAATGGGGATTATCTAGACCTTAGTCCCGAACTAGTACCTTCCTAACTCAAGGGAAATTTTCGCCAACTCGTTCAATCTCTGCAAATTTAATAAAAATCGGACGTATAATTTAATACCTACTGTTTTGCGCTGAACAAGGAACTGGCCACAGAAGGACAGACCGATCGACGGACCGACCTATAAGCGGAAACGCAAAATGCAAGTGGGAATTGTGAATACTTGTATTTTTCTGAGGCCCCCCTCGTCATGGGAGCGGATTATTAGGAGCGTTCGAGGGCTCAATGCTTCCTCTATAGAATAAGTTTCACGCCCAAGAGTCGCAAATGGGTATCTACTTTATAACTTGTAGGGAAGGCACGTCGATGCGAAACGTGAATGCTCACGTCACTAGGTGTGATTTTCTTGTTTTTCTGTATATCTGAGATTGGCAATCACGAAACGGTTCTACCTACGATGGAAGAGGAAATCTGGTGCAATCAGGCGTATTGCCGAGAGATTACTGAGGAGGCAGGTAGGCCTTCGGAACAAAAAACTCGGAGAGAACAAAAAATACGAAAACCATGAGAACTAGACGTGGCACTTTGTTGATAGTTAAAACCAGGGATAATAGAAACAGGGTTTGGGACATGACCGCCCGAGCTGGGGATTCCCCAAGGAAGGTCTACGTCATCACTGTCATCAGTCACCCACTTCGTAGCTCCGTTTGCTTCCGAGTCTACCAAGGTAGCGGAAGCAATGTTTTCACTGTTGGGATGTGAAAAATGTTATATCTCCGAAATCAAAATTTCAACTCGCGTTTTACGTTTTAGACCTTCCTGAACAATTTTGGTATCGTGTCTGTGTGTCCGGGAATCCTTGCAACACGCATAACTTCCACAATTTCCATCTGATTTTGATGAAATTTTCACAGATTAAGCGGGAAATCCCCCAGATGGCCCCATATGAAATTCATTACCAGCCGCCCATCGTTAGCCTCTGCGCATGCGTAAATATGAAATCCTTGAAAGATCAATTTCTCGTGACCTAAGTGTAGGTTTACACCTACCGTTTTCACCCCTCCGTTGCGTTACCCTCCGGTTAGCGGTCATTGACTAACACATTACACCTAAAGGGCCTGTTGGGATTATCCTGTTTTGTTCCGTTCCGTTCTCCCTCCGTTTTGCAGGAAGGAGGCCACCGCACCATGCGCACGGTGGTACGTCGTGCGGGTCGGTCAGAAAAAGGGAAGGGGAAGGGACAACAGGTAGTCGCAAGTGGGGTAGTTTTCTCCTGCCGGTTGCATTCCTTCCGTTTTTATTAATTAATGAATTTACCTGAGTGTCATCGTCAGCCGCTGCTCAGCACTTATTGGGGTTCTCAATACAGTAGTCTGCTTCGTTATGAAGGGGCGCAGTTTCTGAAGTAATTCATCTAATGAACTGATCGACATACGATAATACTTGAAGAATTTATCCTCGTACTTTCGAATGTCATTGAACCACGCGTCGAAATTGTGTACTTCATCTCTCTGTTCGTGTTCGGGATAACTTCTTTTTTTCGGTGGGGGAGAGCGTAGACCCTCACTTTCCAAAGCAGCACATATAGGTAGCCTCCTCCTTTTCAATGCGTCGCTCAAATTCGCACGCGAAATCCTCTCCATGATTTAGACGAACTGGTCACTAGAGCAGACTGGGCAGTAGGTACTAAACGGGCAGCTCGCAGGATGACAAAACGGACAGTTCAAACAACCTTATCCCTCCCTTCCGTTTCTGGAAGAAAACGGAAACAAGAGAACTGGAAGAGAACGGAGCAAAAAACAGGAAGGTGTAAACCTAGCCTAATGGTCCGATTCCGCTCAAATATGGAGGAAAGTTGAGGATCGGAGATCCGATAATGCCCAATGAGTTTCATCAAGATCTTATCAGTGGTGCCCACTGCGCATGCGCAAACGTGAAGCTCTCATAACTTCGACAATTTTCATCCGATTTTGATGGAATTTTCAGGAATTGTGCAGGTACTAATAATCCCTTTGATGATTTTTTATATATGTTATATATATATACAATCATGTTATGGATACGAGGAAGCTATGTGCCACACCCAACGTGGACAACACTGTAAATGAAAGTGAAATTGTACTTGAACATAATATGTATTATTGTTATGTATTATTTTTCCACGTAATCCCCGGCGACGTCAATACATTCGGTCTACCGCGCAATTAGCTTCGAAATTCCTTCCTCGTACAAGCTTGCCGCCACCTCCTTGGTCGAAGGAGGAAACTAGGGAAATAATGGCTTTTGTTTTCTGAGACCAAGAAGGAATTCTCCTGATTGACTTCTTGCCTCAAGGTGAAGCAATTAACGCCAACCGCTATTGTGAGACCCTGAAGAAGCTTCGTCAGTCCATACAGAACAGGATAAGAGGAATGTTGACCTCCGGTGTTTGCCTTCTCCACGATAACGCTTGGCTTAACGTCGCTCGTTCCACAATGCAACATTTGGATGAGTTTGGTTGGGACATTCTGACCCATCCACCTTACAGTCCTTCAGAATATCACCTTTTTACCAAAATGAAGGAGGGGTTGGCGGGAGAACCTAGGTTCTCCTCAGGGCCAAGTCAGTGACCTGGGGTCAAGACACAGTGGCCACTAGATGTATATAAGCCCATTGCTGCCCTAGGCAAATCACTCCACTCCTTCCTGACTCCTTGTCTTGGACACTTTACCTATAAATCTAAACCTGCCTTCTCATTTCTTGAAACCTTTTAGTGGTACATAGCTGGCATGCCCAGCTCCCTTATTAAATTCAGTAAGTTGAGCTGTTTCCTCTCTCGAGGAGTACTTGTCTCCTTACTTCTTTGAGGTGTAGCGGGTTTTCCACTGGAATTAATTAATTGTCTCCTCCATCACACAGTGTAGCTGCTTTCCCCTCGGGGAAGTACTTGTCTCCTTAGTCTGAAGTGCCGCTGTTTTCCATTGGAAAGTACTCGCTCGTAGAAGTACTTGTTTCTCCTAAGGAAGTACTTGATCCTGTATCGTGGTGTAGCTGCTTCCTGCCTTCTGAAGGAATACTTGCTCCCACACCTTGCATGTTGTAGCGGTTTTTCGTTAAGGAAGTGCACACTCCCATACAAGGGTATCAACTTTCCTCTTCAAGGAAAGTAATACACCGTAGTGTAGCTTTGCCTCTTCTACTGAGGTGACCTGCTCCTACACAGTAGGGAGTCCCCTTCAGCCATATATTTTGGTTCAAAAACCAGAGCTTGTATATCCCTCCAACGCCGGGAAATTTTTTCGTTGAAATCATGTTTATTTTTGGGTTGTTTACACTCAATTAGACTCAACTGTACCCTAAAAAATATTCAAAAAAATATCCACCACCAGGGTTCGCCAGAAAAGGGTGTGACATATACGTCACAAAGGCGTTTGCATTGTCAAAACAGAAGTAAATGTATTTTATTCAGGTATATGAGAAATTACACTTTTTTACGAAATAATTATAGATTTAGATCACAAACATATTTTCGGTAAATTATACAAAAATTGGTCAAAATCTATTTAAAAAAAGGTACTGTAGGTTCATTTTTTCAGGTGGCAAAATGAGTTGTTCATTCTCCTCACCTACTTCATGTGAAACTTCAAGTCTACTTAATTCATTTGGGTCCTCCAAAATCAAAATTTCCACTTGCTTTTCACGTTCCTGAGGTTTCTGAACAATTTTGGTTCCGTGTCTGTCTGTCTGTCTGACGGTCTCTCAGTCTGTGGTCAATTCCTTGTCCCAGGCAAAGCTATATATGAAGTAATGTTCCGAATTTGATGCAAATTTCTTTCAGGGATTGTGCGGGTTAGTCCCGTGACGGTTTCCTATGAATTCCATCGCCATCGGACCAGGTGAATTTCAGGAAACTACGATTTCTCAGTTCCTAATGGACCTATTTCGCTCAAATTCGGTGTGTAGTTGAGAGCTGACTCAAAACCTATGAAGAGAGAGGCCTCTTTGAAAACAATATCTTGCCTGCAAAGAATAAAATGCTAATCATTAGGTACTACGAAGGTCCCAGAACAAACATGAACAATTTATAGAGGAAGGAAACCGGTAGCGAAATATTATCTGAAAAAAATAACAAAACTGAAAAATAGGAACAAACGCCTTTGTGACAAATACGTCACAGCGCCAAAAAACGACCTCTAGTGACCTCAAAATGATAAGTAATAGCGAAAACACCATATATTCCATCACATACGGTTCCAACAAATAGGAAAACAGTGTAGATAAATGCAGATGTTCAACCCATCTCTAGCAAATTTCGCTTTCAAATGTAGTACTACCTTAGGGTAACTTTTATTCTGAAGGCACGTAGTTCTTCACCAGATGAGCTGCTGGGGAATCTGGTACCATCGCATCACGCAAATAGGCAAACTTGTCAACAGCAGACAAGCTTTCATCTAACTTAGAGAATTGAGACCAAAAAACTAACCAATTTTTGATGTCTCCATCCAATTTTGTCAACTCTATTTTCGGTAGTTTCACATTTATCTTATGCCTTGGGCGGGTATCTGCATCACTTACTACATAACCTTGTGGTGCTATGCTCAGTTTAAACAGATCATATTGAACTCCTATACAGGGTGTCT
>JAEMON010000001.1:56288913-56304324 GCA_030264115.1 Lygus lineolaris
GAGAGAGAGAGAGAGAGAGAGAGAGAGAGAGAGAGAGGGACGAAACGGAGTGCCCTTATAAAATGACCACCAACTGACATCCGGTGAGATGGCGGCCAGAACCATTCTAATTGGGTTTTCTGCCGATTGCAATACTTTCCATTCACTTGTCAGTTGGGTGGAGGAAGGTAAAAATGCGTTAGGTACTTGCTTCTGAGACACCGTTCAACTAATTTGGAGTCTGATATATAATTGCAATACCTATATAATTACTTATTCCTATAAGGTACATCTACTTTTGATCACACTTTGGTACCTTATACGGATAAAGAGAAGGACAAAGCAAATGGAGTGCGCCAATTGTCTTCGAATTATAAATATCCATGAATTGAAAAATAGTAAGTGGACTGGCACGATCAAATCGTTGATTTATTTTGGAAAACATTGTAAAGCGTGTTCTGAAATGGAACAGAGGATCTTGGATCACAGTGGGCTTCCAAAGAGTAAGGAATAAAGAATATGAAAATAAATCTGCACACCGTTTAGAATTAGGTACAGTTTATGCAAGAAGAAGTTCTACTACGTCCGGCAACGGTACGCTGCTAACCCGGTGTCATAGGAAAATAACACTGAACGCTTTTTGTAAGCTCCGGCTACGGGTGGTGGAAACCGTTTTTTGACCACCAGGCCGAGCGAAATAGCCCAAAGGGTTAGCGACACGCGTGATGACAAGAGGCCTGAAAAAACCCGCATAATACCTCTTGGGAAAATAAACGGTTTAATACCGAGCTTCCTCTCCACAATAGCCATTTTTCTCACAGTTTCATTCCGGCCCTCACGCCATGATTTCGTTGCATCCCTATCCACTCCATTGAATGTTATGAACCAAAATAGGCACTTGGAACTTAGATGGGAGTGTGGTGGATTGTCCGTAATGACGGTAACCCTGTTCATGACCATAGGGGTCATCCGATCATTGAGTTTCGAGGAAAAGGGAGGGGTAGAGTAAATTTTGGATATTCAGTCATTTTATTATTAGTCAATACGTCATTTTCCCATCTTCACTCATAGCACTCGACTTTAAAAATAGGGTGAGGCGGGGAAAGTGCGTTTTCGGGGCAAGAGCGTCTCTCCGTTTTTCCTCGCTATGAGGAAGCTCTATTCTTATACATTTTTTTAGCAACAAAGATCGTGCAAGGATTTTTTTAGCATGTCTCTACCCATCCTTCCTACCTTGCCTGTTAATAACAGGTATTTATTAACAACTAATAAAAATTTCGGAGTCCTTAACGAACACATTGGCGTAATTTCAACCAATTTCCGTGAACCCTCCACCTGACTAAAACTTTTGTATCTCTCTCTTTTCCGATTTTAATCTATACATCTATTGTCTCTGCATGAACTGTGTGCTGGATAACTTTAAAACTACGAAAATTGCCGCGGTAATTAACCAAACGCTCTTGCCCCTCATTTTTCCGACAGTGGGGCATGTGCGTTAAGATGAAAATAACACGCATTTCGCTCGGATGTAAGGGATTAACTAACTTTCGCTTGGGGGATTAACTACTCTAGTAGTTTTACATGTGCTTTCATAATTTATGGTTTTTCTCAGATAATTTCGGAATAGGTAGCCTCTTCTGCTTAGAATTGGGTTAATAGCCGCCTTTTTATCAAGAATATTAGATTAAAGAGCCTGGTAGAAAAGGGCTCGGTGGTTCCAAATGCCTCATTGAATAACTTTACATGAACCTTAGTTAGGTATACTTTTGCTTGGGTGTCTCTACCCATACTACCTACCTTGTTGGATGCTGCATGTTGCTTGTGGTTTCTTTTTAGGTGAAACGATAAGAAAATACATTTGATTAACTCGGGAGTTCCTGTTAAGAAATCCAAATCGATTTTATGGTGTTTTTTCCTTCATTTTCAAATGCAAACCTCCGCCTAACTTATTCTCTTGAACCTCAGTCTTTGTTCACCCTTACCCAAACCTGAACTCCCATCCCTGCGACCTAGAGATTAAGATTATTTACAGTTGGAAGAGTTTATTGAACGTTTGGTCGACTCAGGGGTTCCTCTTGAGAAATAATCTATTTTATGGAGTTTTTTCTTCATCAAATGCATAGTATGCCTAATCACTTTTGTACATCTGACTTTTTTAATTTAAAGCTTAATCAACTGGTATTTTGGGTAGAAAGTTGAAAACGCACTTACCCCATAACACGGGGCAAGTGCGTCGTTTGAAAGCCATAAGTTATTTCTCAATTTAAAATTAATGATGAACATGAATTCAATAAATTTTCACCTTTCCCGATTCATAGATGTCTGGAAAACGCAATAAAACCGTATTCGTGTATAAATTCGAAGTGGGAGGAAAATGGTAGCATCATAAATTCAGATTTATGAAAAACGGGTACGCGCTTGCCCCGCCTCACCCTTGACCCTTTCCCATATGTACAACCTTTGTCTGTCAGAACGGTCACGAGGAGTCAATGGAACCAAACTGGCAATCCTGCTCAAAATAATGAATACGACATATAAGAGCCGCTAGAGAACTCAAGCAAGCACTTGGAGACGAGAACGACCAATCAACTCAACTATTCCACGGCGCCGCCCGGAAGAACTCCATCCTCAAGACTGAGCGGTTGTGCGGTTATTGCATATATGCGCCTGATCCAACGAATGTTATCGCATCCACTCTACAGTAAGTTCGTACCCAATGTTGTTGCAGGAGAGTAAATGATTTTCAAATAATTCGATGACTACCATGGAATATATGGACTGAGAGCGAATACCAAAATACTTTTCAAAATTGAACGGGGTCGGACCAAAACATTGATAGGTATCCGTATAATTTCATGTTCATGTTTGCTCAAGCGTTTGATTTAATTCCAATGAACAGCATGACAGCTATTTGGGAACCTGGTGCCCTGTTACCTTCAATCAATAGAAACAATTTAACATTTAACCCTGGTGCTGCCCTGGCCTCAATTCGCAACCAATTTACGTTAGTCTTTTTGTTTGACGCAGACATCGTCCTCGCTGTGCACTTCGTAACCGAAATATCGAAAATGACGTTTCTTTGAGAAAATGGAGGCGGTTAATTCCGGAAAACTCCCGATTTTCTCTATTTAGACCGGATGAGTGCCTAAAACAAGCAATTTTTTGTGGTATATACACTCAAGTTCCTAAATCATCGGAAAAAACCGAGAAAAATTCCAGAAATCATACAGTTCAACTTAAAGTGAGAAGGATGGGGAAGAGAATTAGGAGAAGGAAATCAGAATTGGGAGAAGGAAATCAGAACCGGGAGAGCTCAATCGACACTCTTGACGTGGAACATACCTCTATTACACCCCGTCACGGCGATCCACCCATTTCCTCACCCAACACTCCCCTTTAGCGAATTTTCGAAGAAAATGAAGCTATTGCAATGGCTTCAACATTTTAGTAATGCAAATTTTTGAGAATTTTCTTCATGGGAATCCGTTGCAGACCATTCTAAAACGATTCCTGAAATTTAGCACTTTTTTATATGTATATATATTTATATAATAATATTTATATTATATAATATTCCAGGTCTCGCGACTCCTATGGCTATTTAGTCTCACGGATCAGTCTGCGGAATGCGATCTCAAGTGGACTATCCCCTGAGATTGGTTTCGAGAATTACTCTCGAGATTTTGTCTCAGGTGTACACTTAGCTTTACCCTCACAGTTCGTGTGAGAAACTTGCGTTTCAAAATTCCAAAATACGAGTATGAATAAAATCATTTTCATTGCTTCCTGACAGAAAAAAGGATAGAATCATGAATCGAAAGGTATATTAAAACTTTTAGAATGCTTTTACAAATCTTCATAAAATTTTAAAACTCAACCACAATTTTAGGAAAAGTCTTAAAAAAAAAAAAAAAAAATACTCTGCCAAGTGGAAATGGCTCATAGCACTCTCGGGTCCAAGAAAATTTGAACGAAATCGGATAAAACAACTGTGGTTATTAGGGCTCCAACAACAAAATTTAGCAAATTCCACGATAGCCCATGCGGAGAGTCCGCCGCTGATTCAATCATGATGAAATTCATATAGAATTTCAAGGAGCCCAACCCAAATAATTTCTGAAAATTTGAAAAAATCGGACGAAAACTTTGAAAGATAAGGCTGTAACAAGGAAATGCGGACAGACAGACCGACAGACAGACAGACACCAACTTTGTTCAGGAAGCTCTGTAACGAAAAATGCTGTTGCTGCTTAGCAGTTTTAGCTGTTCTCCCCATGACATGTTCTTACATTTTGAAGTGGGATGAAAATTCACACGAGGTAGGGGGGTTGGAAAACAACCACGTCGGGGTCTTCACATAGTGTGGGGGGAGGAATACTAGAGCTCCTAGCGCTGAGATTGAATCAGGGTGGCCACCGTCTGCTCCATAAATTTCCCCTCGTGCCTGTGGGGCACGCGACGGGCAACAAGGGTTAAGTGGGTTGTGACGGTAAAAGAGATTTACCATGTCATTTTGTCTGGTACATTTGCGATTCTTAAAAGCTATGGCAATCAAGAAAATCAGGTCTGAACCAACAGTCATGCACCTCTTATGAGCTAAGCTGATTAATCCCTAGTTCCGAAAGCGTTCAAACCGTCACATCGCCTCACCTTTCTTGAAGCTTGGCGGAGAGGAATATTACGATGTATGGGCAGCTGGTTCACCACCTTCACCATGGCAGGGTATCACTTACACGCATAGACGTGGCCGGTGGCAGTCTTCCAGAAAATATTTGCTCAGGTGTCAATTTTGTCAACCGCCCGTCCGTGTGGAAGCGAAAATGAAGTTGCTGAATATTACGTGATTCGCAGTTGCCTTGTGTATAGTGGTCAGGGGATGGCCATTTGCGGGCGCATGGCCTATGAGGGAGAATCAACTGCTGTCATCACCAGAGAGCTTAAATAAGTTCCAGGAGTATCGTGATTGATGGTCCGCCATCCAAGTATTGGGTCTCCATTAATTAATTTAGAATATATTAATTTAGAACAACTGCTGGGGGGAATTTTAACATAGTAATCGCCACTTTCAGGATAGGTTTTAGATAGGGATAAGTTATGCTCAGGTATTAAGAAGTTTTAATCGTGTGAATGGGATGGATGAGTGATGGGGGATCTGCCGGCCCTCGGATGCATCAGGCTGGTAGGCATATTTACAATTTGCTATATATTTCCGTGGCTTACATTTTGTTTAGTTTCCTTTTGTCAATTTATCAGGGCCATCGGCCTCTAGCCCTAGGAATGCTCTGCCAGAACGGTTGACGCAGAATTAAAATTTTCCCCAACTACCTGATTATGTTCCTTCAATTTTATAATCAACAGGTATGATCGCAAGGAATTGCTGGTGATTGTGGTCGTTTCGTAATCAAATTAATTCATGCTAGAAACGTGGGAATGTGAGATATCTTACGGACTTCCAAAATACTCACAAACATTTTTGACGTTACCACCGGGGTCATGGTGCCACTCAGGCATGTAACATAGTGACCTGGTAACTGTTACCAGATCACATGTTACTGATCCACGACAACCCCACCTACCTGGGGCTACGTGGAGCGATCTCTCCTGCCACTCTTGCTAGTTCACTTTGGGACATCTATCACGTAAGTCGATTTGATATCAAAATAACTAACTATCCCCTCGCCCTTGTGGTTCAATCCTTAGCATAGCTACCCCCGCCTATTTGACCATCCCCTACAATCCGAGCCCAACAACTTGTGATTTAATAAACTAATACCATAGGTATTTATTGTGTCCTCCTCAAATACACCACCTCTTCCAGCTCCATATCTGAGTAGGTTGGTATAATTGAGACAGTACTTTTTATTATTCATATCGCATATTCCGATTATCTGCACGAATAGGTATTCACTCTGTGAGAATCCAATGATGTGAGTTAGATCACCTCACAGGCACCAGAAATAGCGTCTCACAGATTTACATGTTGGTTATTGTCAATCTTGGATTCGTTATTGCTTTTTGATTTTTGGGACTAGGTATCGCTTTTGTGCCACCACCGCAGCCTTGGAGCCACTCTGACACCAGGGATGGCGTCACAAAGATTTACGTCTTTCCCAGGATTATAATTAAGATGAAAACATAGGGTTTTGGCGGTATCTCCGACCGCACAGCCTACAAAATGTGAAAAAAGAAAAATGGGCAACCTTTAGTGCCTGCAAATAATCGCATGGCCCAATCGATGCTAAGTGAGCAAGCATTGTTTGTTGTTTCTTATTTTCCAGGTTTTTTCAAATATATCCTATACGAATATATCAGAAAACTCTATCATAAACACTCGAGAAATTGATTATTGAAGTTTCTAAAAGTCAATAAACTGTAAATGGAATACCAACGACTTACTGGAATAGATGAAGCGTTTTACGTTGTACAAGGTAAAACGCATTGATAATGATAATTTATGCACGGAAGGCCCTTCCGAAAACCAACAAATTGCCTCACCAATATTAAAATTAAAATGAGTAATTTATGAGATATTATAGTATCAATACGTAATCACTCAACATCGAGTATTTGTCGAGCGAATAGGAAAATTTGAATTTGTTACAAACTGCCGAAAAGTTAGGAAGATATATTCGAGAAAAAATCGAACTGTTTTCATGAATGGTTTGATTAGTTGAGATAAGGCGTTTTACCTTTTTACAGTAGATTAGTTCTTCACACAATCTCGGGAACGGTGAAAAGGGTGAATCCAGAACCGCGTGACCACGGTGCTTCATCACGAAGGGCAATGTAGGCGAATTTGAATTAGAAGCGGCCACATCTCGTAGCCGGCGGTGAAACATTTCGCGAAGGGAAGTATGTGCGAGTAGAAGAGATCGGCGGCCATGATTTATCGTGCGGTGAGGTGGTTGTTGGTTTTCTTGTTCTTAGGCCCTGCTAAATTACATTCTGGAAGGAGTTTTTTTTTTTTGCTTCATCAGTGAATCCTGTAGAAAGGCAGTTTATTTATAAATTTCGCAAACAACAGCTCCCTGCGCGACTTCGGGAATTTTATCACACTAAGTATTGTTGAATTTCCATAAATAATAATATTATTTGAGTTCTGTTTGAGACCAGCAAAAATCTATCAATTTTTTGGCGTTTTCAGGGGATATATTAGCAACGATAAGGGGGGTGCACAGTTCATGGAATCCCTGCTCTGAGATCTGATACATTCACCAAGGGAACTTTAGCAGAAGGGAGGGGTCCAGGTAGTAGTCTTCAAGTTGCCTGAAATGAATTAATTAAATACTAAAATATACAAACTTAGCTTTGGCGAGGCCAGAGAAGATGAAAGCGCTCAGCTGATTGAATGAATTTGAAATAAATTCAATCAAGCTTCGAAGCAATCCTCTCTCTTTCACCCACCACAGGACCCATCTGCAACTCAACTCCATTTCCCAATGGTAGGGGTACTACATCAATTTCTGTCATCACACCTCATTGAGTAATGTCCTCGTTGCGGCATTTTAGACCCATTGGGTATTTTAGACCCATCACACACAGTAGGGCACATCACTAATAAATGGCAGACAAAAATCAAATAGGAGAATCGTGATGATCTCTTGTTATTCTCAATGTACCTACAGAATTGTCTCAAATCGTCCAATAGACTCGAGACGCGTTACTGGACGCCAGGTTCCTGCCTCTTGTCGATTTTTTAGATCCCTGCTGTGGCATAAAAATTGTTGCGAAACATGTCGGAAAAGGAAAACTGAACAGTAAATCTATCTACTGGAAGCAAAGCCGAGAATACTCCCACCCTCAACCCACAGATGATATCATTACTATTTCATGGGCACACTTATTAGGGTGAAGTAAACAGAGATGTATTAGGGGTGAAGTACAAAATCGCACAGAAAAAACATAGTGCACATTTGACATCCCATACCTGACTTTTCCCCCTATTATTATCTTTTCATATTTGTTTTTGTGATCAGCAACTTATATGTGAACCAGTCCTAAACGAAATGTATTTCAATATTACAAATCAATTCCAAACCAGAAAAATGGAAATCAAGAGAGGTCCTGCAAAACGAACTTGCCTCGGCCTCTGAACAAATTTGTTGACCCCCCCCCCCCCCCCCCCCCCCGGGAAAGATCGTGTATGATGATTCTTTGTCAATCAGTATGCGTAGTAGGTAAGTTCATGTACATTATGCTAGACAAATAACCCTTAATGAATCGTATTAAATTATGAAATTACAACTGAATTGAAGAAATTGATTAAAACCTTCAAATTAGACACGATACGTACTATACATTTTTACTAACGTGAAGTACTGAAGCTAATAAATGTTTTTAGCGCACTTAAAACATCACAATTCACTCGCAACATGTGAAATATGTAACGATTTTACATACAGGTGGTCCTAGTAAAGGAGTCTCGATAACAAACATGAATCAAGGTGATGGATCGATCTTGCCTGGCCCTTGGACAACTAACGATCAGCTTTATTTCAACGGAAGAATCATGAATATCGTACGTTTTGCAAAGATTAGGTGACTAATATAATCCAGATTATCCAAGGAATCGATTGGCTTATGATAAGCTGGAGAAACATTCATGAACTAAATAAACATATCACTCTAAGGAGGCCTACCTCGAAACTCGTTTGAAATGAATAATATATTTTTCTCCTGACAAATTATTGGCCAAACAATTTTCACACTTATTTACGTTTAAGTATAAGTACATGCATGAGTAATAGTAAAAATAAGTAGCTAGCAAAAGTAAGACTAAGTTAACATGACTATGAATTTAAAGAAGACGTAATAACACAAAATAATAATAGCACAAAAGATTCATGATAAAATACATCTGCCATATATATAGTAGCATGTGAAAATGATAGGTGCACTAAAACTCAAATGAGCGCGGGAAATGCCCTGGTCGGAGCACCTGGAAGACATTAGGGGCTGCCTTACCTTCATATGGGATGTGCAGACGCGTACGCGTACATCCATATGACTTTCCCTTTTGTCGCTTGATCAGCTGATAACTCGAGCAGAACTGCAGGTGACGTCACAGGCATGCGGAGAACAAAGAATAACGGATCGTGGGCCGGTTGGTTTTTTTGGGATCGGTGGCTGTGAGTCGAGAAGAGGAGCTTGCAGGAAGCCTGCATTTCGATGAATTTAAGTGAATCGGCTTACATCCATAAAATTTCGCTGTGAATCTGCCGTCTACGAATCTCTGTCACCGTTTCTTTTGGATCGCAGATGTACCTACATTCGTTGGAGAAAAGTGAGTCTTGTGCAATTTTCCCTCACGCAGCTCAGTGCATTTCAAAAGCCACGTTTCCGCTAACCCCTCATATTGTACCCGCAGGTCAACGAAATTGCCGAATATCAGAGTGCCCGATTGAGTATCGACATATCCAGAGTCGTCAGCTTGTGTTGAATTACCGTCAGTACCTACGATTCGGCGAATAAAGAGAGTATGACCTACTTTACCGCTGCCCAGATGCACATCATCCGCCCCCTCCAATATTTCCATGCAAATCATTCGTTGAATTCCTCACAGATTGTTGTTCGTTTGTATGCTGCTGTGCGGAATGTGAGTTTCGGAAACGGCTATATACACGACTACGTTCACTGGGATTGCACTAGCGCCCGCTCCACGGATTTTGGTAGTTACTCTCTGGTAGTCAACATCTTTAGATGTGCAATTTCGGTATTTTCAGTGGCTCCCTTTGATTACACAGGGAAGACCGTGGCTACTATTCAAGTACGGACACCTGTGTCACAAGTCTTCTGAGCTGATAACCATGAGGCCTACATGCCTGTCGATCTGAATCTCCGACTAGTCAATGAAATGAGAACACGGTATGTAATTGGAACAAGATCAGCACCAGAAACCTCGTCGTGATATACCTACCTATCGGTCACACAGTACCCATGTGCTTCTTTATGATCACAGGCTTCTTTTGTCTTGTTCCCTTCCCTGCCTTTTCGTTCTTCCTGCCTTCCACGTCTTTTGGGAGCTCGTCAGTCATTCTTGATCGTTGATCGATTTTTGGATGGGAATTTTGCCGAATTAGAATTTGTATATGAATATTGAGTACGAGTAATGCATCGATTTCATGATATTACTCGAGCGGTATTGATTTTCGAGTTCCGCTCATTTTTATATTTTGTTTGCAAAGAACAACAGCCAATTTTAGTATTGTGGCCAACTTCCATACTTATTCCATACTTGTTGAATATTTATGTACCCACTTAGTTAGACGTTATTTATTCTTGTTCGTGAAGCACAATAGCTATTTCATTTTGTGGCGTAATCCCACACATCTCGAATATTTTGTACCTATTTGCTGTGTTGTTACCTATTTGCCTGCCTTTATTGTGAATGTTAATGTTTTTATTTTATCAATTTCAGTGGTACCAATTGAACTGTAATTGAAAAGAGGCCATATGTATGTAACTATCTATATTAATCTGCGCAAATGTGAAAAATTTCCACTCAGCTTCAAAAATCTGGTGAGTCTTGAATAAGTTAAATAATAGCAAGTACCTAAGCGTCCATTTTGTTGCAGGATAGGAAATTACTCTGAAGGCCAGGCAGTGTATGCGTTATATGCTACTGCTGCAGCTGGAATCGAATTTCTAATTAATAGGTTTTTGCTAAATTTCGAATTCTGCGTTTGATCGAATTTATTGAATATCGATACCTACCTGTAACGATCTTGGTTTGCGATTCGTCCCAAATTGCATGACGCTCAACCCTATTACTATCTAGAAGGCGACCCTGGGTGACCCTCCCAGGAAGGACTCGTCGGATCTTCGCCCTGAATTTCCCCACCCTGCCGGGTGCGTAGTCGCTATTAAATTACTACGTAATTAAAAGTGCTACATTATATATATTTTTATATATATACGTGAATACCTGAATACATATTATGATATTATGTATGAGAAAATATTCCGTGCTATGTATGTATCTACTTAGTTTACAGCTCTAAGTTCATTGGCAGACATTTCTCGTGGTTTAACGGATATATAGTCAAGAGAGTTCGGTCGGTGTCATACTCGCGGAAAATGAGGAAACCTTTCTCTGGCACTTAGATATTACTATAGTATTAAAACGGCGAACTGTCGGCGAATACCGCAGGCGGAATGTGAATACCACAATCCTGTCGGTGCCACATTCAAATTACGGTAGGCTATCAATTTTTCCAACCGCCGGGTATTAAATTGAAACAAATCTAGTGAGGTTCCATTGTCTCTCAGACCAACAAAGGCTCGCTATAGTGAATGAAATTAGTTGGAGGTATAACCGTATAATTATGAAGCCTAACACATTTCATTGGCACGGCCATTGTTGCTTGATATTGGTGCAACTTTGAAACTATATAACCGGACACTGTCACCTGGTAGTTGTTTATCGATGGACTATCAAACGCTAATTAGGAAACTAGGACCTGAGCACTGAGTGGCTTTGAAGGAGAGTAGGAGGCAGGCAAAGCTCAAGCTCCAAGCTTATAGTGCCCTAGTACTATTCTTTAGAAGAAAAAAACTGTGTCACTCAATTCGTTCACTGGTTGGGACTCCCTAGCCAGAAGAGACATTCCCGCATGCTACTGATACAGGTCCAGCACGATAAGCTGAAAAAAATAATAAATCAATAAATAACCACATAGGTACAAATCCATTCTGAACGAATAATTTTAAGTAGAAAAATGTTCAAATTTCGATTGAAAATAGGAGGGGATTTTTACGTATTCAACTTGAGAAATACTGGTCAGACCGCTCATATTCATTATAAATCCATGAAGTTCAACGACATGGAAGCTCAAAAGTACTCATTTTTACGTAGCCATATTGCTACCCACCTATGAAAACCCATGTTTTCTCATTTAAAAACAAGATTGCACATTTTATTTATTATTATCTGTCAATAATACATTTATTTGACCGATTTCATGTTTCTTTGATATTGCTTACCCTTACTTATCAATGTAGAACGTGTTGTATCGTATGACGAGCTATCAGAATGCTTATTGAAAAGGATGAGAGAAGTTTCTCCGACCCCTCAATAAGCAGCATGAAGAGGAAGTGGAGGAGTCGTGATGAGCGAGGTAAACTCAGGACTTTGTTCAGCAATACCGATGGTAATAGCGACTCTTCACCCCCTCTCATTGTGTCCATCCACCATCCGACCATCTCTAATTAGAGGCCACCCTGGTTTGCAATTAAGTTGTATATTTGAACAATGGGACTCTCATTGCCCGTTTTGTGGTCGGGAGTGCCCACGCCTCTTTGAGACCTTACAATCATCACATATAGGCAATTGGAGCCAGTGCCAGAGACCATTCTCGGAACCCGCACATATAGGATGGAAGCAAGCTGGGGGCTAATCAGTCAAATGCTACTATCTTCTTATTGTTTGAGATGTCTAGACCTGTAGAAAAAAGTTCCATTCATGCAGCATGAGTTGGTGAGCGAATTTTCAAAGAATAATTTTGACCGATTTTGTGGGGGATTCTTATAGGAAATATCACGCTGATTCCGAATATACCATATGATCTTATGTTTAGGATGGTATCTCACACCAAAAAAATTAAAAAACATGTTTTTTAGCGATTTTTGAAACTAGGTAAATTATCAAAATTTGATCCCTTGGAGTACTCCAAAAATTCTGACAAAACTTCATGGATATTGATATATATTTATATTTTTATTGACAATAAAAATCATCATAATGAAATACAGTTCTCATAGCGTAAAATGTGAAACTAATCGCTCTCTTGCTCTATCTTGGCATAGCTCACGTTCTTTCATGCAGAAAATCGCGGGGGAGATTGAATAATGCCGAAAACCACGTGTGTCAGTACGCGCCAAGTAAGATTTTGCCGCTCTTGGTACGGTATGAATCCTGTGGTAATATTCATTTTCCTCTGAAAATTGTTGTGTTGTTAGATTTTATTCTGTATTCATTTCGCATTTACATCACGACAGCGCTTCACGCTGAACGACACGCCAAAAGAGAAGATTTTCCCGCATTTCCTGTTCAATCGGAACGTACTGATCATTTATTTGAGGAATTCCCTCATCAAAAAAATTGAGCGAATTTTCGCTACCTACTTCTACTTCTTTCTTCTCCCGTTTTCGCGTGACCCAATTGGGCAAAATAAAGAACGCTTATTTTTGTTGCACCACATCTTCCCGTATCGCTCTTTTCTCACCAATCTTCATCTCACGTTCCTCCACGCCTCAATTTCCTGCTTGTTCTATTGGTTTAGAAACGGAGAAGCGCGGGTAGCTATGATCGCGAAAAACGCACCGAGACATCTACGTAGCCTCGTAGACAGATTTGTTTAGAAGAATTCGTTCGATGGGTATAATATATGTAATGGGAAGATTAAAAATATCCACAGTAATATAAGATTTTATTGAATGATGATGATTCTGATTTAGAATTACGATCTGTATTGAAGAATGTAATTTTACTATGTTTGTGGGGGGTGGGGGTTGAAGAGTGGTATCCGCAACAGATTTTCCCCGGCGTCTCACAATTTTTCCAGCCTTTGGCTCTTCTTTTCCACGTGACTCCACAGATGGTTCGAAAAGGATTCCAGGGCAATCGATTTTCAATCACCCGCACCCACCGCGTGCCAAACCAGACCCATCATGCCAGTCCTTCTGATGCCACGTCGCTAGCGGGATCTGATGAATCCGTCTTTCATCATTAAATTATTCATCGCCGTCGGATATTGTAAAGCGCCGTAAAAGGGCTCCCGGCCGAATCATACCGTCCTATAACCAGTTGACTTGGAGTTGACATTACCAAATTGAATAGATTCGTGGGACCTAAATTGGTATTTGACCGACTCGGTCAGAGTTTGAATTTATAACAGCGTAAACCATAAAATGTGCAGTAGTTTTGGAAACTTTAGCTGATGTCGCCACTATCCACCGTACAGAGGTGATTAAATCGCAAGTTCACAACAACAATCGTAATATTGCGCATACGCAATGGCTACTACGGATCCTATTGTGATGAAATTCATAGGTTATCGTCCTCAAGTCAGCCCCCAACTTCCCTTCAAATTTGAGCGAAATGGGTCCAATAGGAACTGAGAAACCGGAGTTCAATTTTTTTTGCTCATGCGCAATGGCTGTTATAAATCATATCGTAACCAAATTCATAGGTTATTGTCTCGGAGCCAGCCCCCAAATTCCCTTTCCAAGGCGAAATTTTAATTTTGAAGGACATAATTTCATTTTCACTTCTTGCACGAATACATAGAAATACATCAAATTACATAGAAATACATCAAATACATAGAAATACTTCAAATACATTCGCACTTTGAATTAAACCTTTCGCGAATTGATTTAAACTTTCCGCAAAATGAATTAAACTTTCCGCAAATTGAATTAGACTTGGATACGCGAAAAGTACCGAACCACCACGGTCCCGATTGATAGTCCAAACTCTGCCGATCCAGAGCCTGATACCTTCCTGTTGATTGGTACACAATCCTTCTCGTTGCATGGTTCAGCATTCCTTCTGTGTTATTTTTCCTGGACCTAATTGGACCGATAGGAACGGAGGAAAACATATTCCTTCTCTCATGTCTAGTTCATTATCTCAGTGCCTCCGTCTCCGTTGTTGGTAAAGTGTCCGATTTTTGTTCATTGGTAGAACGTTTTTTTTTAAACTGAAATAAGAAATATTAGAGTGTACTTTCTGTTGTAGAACACTGAAATTGGTCACCATGAGTGACAATGAGTCAAGTTCTTCGGATTATTTCCGTAACAGAAGAAGTAATCGTAGACACGGTAGACGACTTATAATTAGCGACAGTGATTCAAGTATTACTTCAGGTACTCGGAACAGGGTAAGAAGAAGCCGAGGGAAATATGAGTCAATCTCTGTTGAAAGCGCAAGATTATCGTAAACCTTTTCGAAGAAGGGTTTTCCTTGAAGGAAGCAGCATGAAGAGCTGGTGTAAAATTGAGTACAGGTAAAAGCATTATTACTTAGTACAAGTGGGATCAGTGTGAGGTTCTAGGACTCCAACAGCGTGGACACCGCCCGAAAAAGTTGTTGCGTGATGTGCTACAGAAACTTGAGCACATAGTTGAATCTGACCCAACTATTACTCTCAAGAAAATGAAGGAGAACCAGCATAACGTACACCTAAGTGAAACAACTATAAGAACTGCATTACGCCATTTGAAAATTACACTTTAAAAAACATCAATAGAACTTGATCGGATGAACTGTGTGTCAACGTTACAACAAAGAAAACGCTACGCTGTAGGATTCAACCAGTCTATTCCTGAAAACTGGGAAAAACTAATTTTTATAGATGAGTCAGGGTTTAATCTCCATATGAGGCAATCTCAAGAGCTGGAACAAGGGCAGTAGTTACTGTTCCGACGGTA
>JAEMON010000001.1:56304766-56324487 GCA_030264115.1 Lygus lineolaris
TAAGGTCGAATTTATTTTGCGAAAAGTTTAATTCATTTTGCGGAAGGTTTAATTCAAAGTGCGAATGCTATACTTATTACCTTCGGTAGTGGGGATGCAAAATGTTAGGCTTAACGAAGGCTGAACAATAGTGTATAGATGGAGTAACGAACAGTTCGATTTTGGTAACGAACAGGATGCAAAATTGGTCCCAAGACACACAGAATAAAGAGGTCTCTCCCTTATTCTAAAGTTGTTGAAGAGAGAAAAGACAAAAGTAATTTGACGGTAAATTACATATAAATCCATACGTAATAAGTATGTGAGACAAAAACGAGTCGACCGAGAAAGTATGATGAAAAAACAGCACGGCTGCCCCTGGAGACTATTTTGAAATGTATCCAACAATTTGTATAACATACAATATTATCTTGAACAACAGACACTGGTTGAATGACAGACAAAGTTGCAAATAAATATAACCCACAAAGAAGGGAAAACAAAGTAAACATACCTACCTTTCAACTTTTTGTTATGCCATTTTCCAACTGGAAGCATTCACAGGCCGTTTTCTTGGTCTTTCCGTCTCTTCTTCAGGGTTTTTATCCATCACTGATCGACAAAACACAACAATAAAGAGGAAAACAATGGGATGACACGATAAAAAGGATAACGATATCGCCAAAAGTGCGTGAATCACAGGTTCACAAGAACCAAACCCCTGCCGATGGGTTGAGAGAGGTGAACCTCCCTTCACACCTAGCGGCCGATGGAGTAAGCTTGGAACCTGGGTCTGCAACGAGCTCCGTCTTTGAAGTCACTTTTCTATAGGATGGAGCTGGATTCGGTGGGTATCGGTCGAAGAGGTTATAGAACGGACCGAGGACTTTATAAAAAGTCCCACTCATGCAGCATGAGTTGATGAGCGAATTATCAAAGAATCATTTTAACCAATTTGGTGGGTGATTCATATAGGAAATAGGGAATTTCACTCTGATTCCGAATATACCATTATGTTCCTATGTTTACGATGATAATTTACACAAAAACCTCAAAAAACGCGTTTTTTAAAGCGATTTTTGACTAAATTTTCAAAATTTGAAACCTTGGAGTACTCCACAAATTCTGGCCAACGAACTTAACCTTTCTTCTTATATTATTGACGTTTTGAAATTTTTTCAGATTTTTAAATTTTCAAAAATTTGAGTTACAAAAATTTTGAAGCCATTGCAATAGCTTCATTTTATTCGAAAATTCGCTAAAAGCCAAAAAGTTATGTTTGAAAAAGGTGGATTGAGCTGCCTTTGATACTAAACGCCACATATTACAACCCTCTATCATATTCCAATTCGTCATATTTTTTACTTAATGTAACACATTCCCCTGATCGATGAATGCAATTCGTCTGTTATTGTAACAGTGCCAACGTGACCTAAATGAATAAAAGTATTTAATGAGAAACACCCTCATACTGCCTGGAAGCTATACAATGATTGCAGTATATAGTATTTTTCCTTCGATGGGTTATCGTGACCTTCCCCCAACACCTCTAAAACACACACACACCCCTGTGTGTGTGTGAGTGTGTGCGTGTGTGTGTGTCATTCCAGACGATACCTGACCCTGGAATCCATCTAAAAAATCCGAAAACATTTTCAAAATGTCAATAATGACAAAAGAAAGGATCATTTGGTTGGCCATAATTTATGGAGTACTCCAGGGCGTCAAATTTTGAACATGGAGATTCAAAAAACGTATTATCTGAGTTTTTCGTCTTAAACATAGGGACATAGGGTATATTCAGAATCAGCGTGAAATTTCCTACAAGAATCACCCAAAAAATCGGTTGAAGTGATTCTTTAAAAAGTCGCTCATCAACTCATGCTGCATGAATGGAACTTTTCTTTCAATACCTACATTATGTTCTTATATTGTACGTAACGTTTAAAAAAAAATTGGTCCCTTCGAATATTTGTGGTAGTGTCTCCACTCGAAAGGCTAACGACTGTTTGTTTAGGAATGAAGAAAAGAAGTGCTCCGAATTTGGATATATATTCGAGAGAACCCAATAATAAACAAGGTCTGGAGAGAAATAAATGAAAGTAATACAGATAACCTTCCGGCGGGAAAATAGGAGAAGAGGTTGAATAAATAGAATAGGTAGGAGAGTTTTTATCAATGCGAGAGAAAGAGGCTGGGGCAGTGTGCTACTGACTTCTCCAAGACAAATGGATGGCGCTTCGTTTGAGGCCCTGGAGTACAATCAATATCCTGACAGTGAAACCTGCCGAAGCGAAACTGGGAGGTACCTATAAGACGATGACTCCTCAAGACTTCCAAATCTCACCCATGTCATGACCTTGTCAATTAATGTTCGAAGGAATCTGATCTCTCCAACTGCGTAACCGTAGCAGTAGTTCTATCATGGTTAGATATTGTAAAAATGGTGACGGAAGGGAGATGCGAGCTTCTGAATGATTCGCAATCAAGTGCATCACAATGTGATCAGTGGAAACCATCAGTGGTGGATCAGTGGATTAATTCTGTGTTCATTTCAAGTTTTGAGGAATGTAAGAATTAGCCCTTAGAGGTTCTATCACTTGAATATCCTACTTCAGGTCAAACTTTACGCGCTTGTGTGATTGTATTTCATGTCAGTTACTTACCCTTTTGTGGCGGTAGCCTTCACGTCTATGGGTTCTGAACTCCCTTACATTGTACTATAGCTTCTGTGATATGAGCAGAAACAGTGGACCCTAATTGTAAAATAACGACAACAGAATGGAACCACTCGCGGTCTTCCTAATAACATCAATCTAATATTGGTATCCCCGAAAGCAGAGTATATCAATTACTTACGCTTCTGACCTCCACTGAATTGTCGCCTTTGTCCAATAGTTTTGGTAGCTAGTCGAAAATGAGACAATGCGCTCTGGTTGCCTTTATGTTTTCTGTTGTTTTATGAAACATCATCATAGACAATACGGACCAATGAGAACCTAGCCTTGTTGTAGAGTTGCTTTATGTTTCGTGCTTTGTATCATTATTATTTTCATCCATAGTATATAAACGAATTATTCGTATAATCGTGCTCACCAGCTTAGCATGCCAGTGCACACCACTAGAAGATGAGCACTTAAGTATCAGTCGCCGGGGTGAGGACATAGAACGACCTCCCTGTTGCTAGCAAAGTTTCAGGCGGGCGGTCGAACGCCACTCTATCTAAGATCTGAACAATGATCATTATTCTTTAATTCCCTCTTTTTCTTTTTCTTTTTTCTTTCCGTCACCTTCTATCTGTATTTTTACTTTTCTCTCTACTGACCCTCCCAGCCCTTTATTCTCTACTGCTCATGGCCTTCCTTCTTATTCTCCTTTTATTTTGAAATTGTTTTACTCCCATTGTTGTATGATAGGTACCTAATATATATTATCTGAAGTAATTTGTTTATACTCATAGGCATTTACAAGCGAGGAGAGCTACTTACTTTTCACTCTATATGTGAAAAAAGTTCCATTCATGCAGCATGAGTTGATGAGCGAATTTTCAAAGAATTAATATAACCGATTTGGTGGGTGATTCTTATAGAAAATTTCACGCTGATTCCACATATACCATATGTTTCTACGTTTAAGATGGTAATTTACACAGAAAACCTCAAAAAACGAGTTTTTAAAGCGATTTTTGAGTCTACATTTTCAAAATTTGAACCCTTGGAGTACTCCAAAAAATCTGGCCAACGAACCTCGGTCAGATATCGTCTGGAATGACACAATGACACGTATATAAACATATAAATATGTGTATAGTGTTAAATTTCGGGAATCGTTTTAGAATGGTCTGAAACGGATTTCCTTCCACGAAGAAAATATTCAAAAATTTACATTACAACAATTTTGAAGCCATTGCAATAGCTTCATTTTCTTCGAAAATTCGCTAAAATGATGATTATTATCACTAACGAATAGGACTTCCTAGCCATGCCAGTTTGTTGACAGTCGAGATCAGACGAACCAATCTCGAAGGATCGTGAAATCGACATGTTTCGAATCCCAGTATATCTTCAAAAACGTGTTCTTATTCTCCGACAAGGGTCTTATTGAAAGTCTTGTTTCACTGTAATCAATCTTAAATATTGGTGACTTTTGGCATTTTAATGGAGCAACCTCTGTTTCAGGTTGACAGTGTCTCCCCACCTCAGCCGTGGAGGGTTGATCATCAGACTCGTTGCGCGAGAAGGTAAGTGACCAAAAATACTGCAGTTCTTTTCTCATGAAATCAGTTTTTCTTGATATCTATTACAGTAGGTAGTCTATATGCTGGAATATAATTTTCTGGTCAATGATGACTCTATGACTCAGCCTCATCAAAATAAATAATGGCATATGGGGCAATCAATACCCTCTCTCATAAACTTCAAAGTGCTGGGCTGTTGAATCCCTCCACATGCGTCTAAGCGTCACACCAGTTGGCAAGTCTTCCATTATACAATTGTACAACCTAGCCTGTCTCCTTCACTGGCGCTCGACTCTCTGAGTATATGTCGGTGTTTGAGTATATTAGTGATTGTTGAGACGTCGAACCATCCTTGCTACGACTGTCGTTTGGTTACCAAGTGGCTAATGGTTAATTGGTCACACCCACCAAAAAGCACAATGGTCGTCGTCTTTTTTTTTTTTTTTTTTCAACGAAAAAATGCAAACACAGGATTTTTTCAGTGTTCTCTTCTTTTTCCTTTAGTTTAGTTAGGTACGTGAAGTGAAATGGTGGGCTCAAAGCACAAAAAATTCATATCATGCCACGCATTCAGGTGATTCGAATGATATGTATACAGGGTACCTACGGCTAAGTTATTGGGACAAATTTCAGGAATTGATTCTACAGGTAATTTCCAACAAAAAGTGTCTCAGCAAAGGGAGGCAGTAAACCAACCTCCACCAGTGTGCCTTCCAGTAGTCAGTTTAGTAGTTAAATTAATCTTGGAGATTGCTTACTATTCGATGGCAGATTCTTAGGTAGTTGCGTATTGGTTTATTATTTTCAATTATGGACCTTTGAAATCGAGCACGAACAATTTTTCGCATCGCAAACCTCACACGTTATTATTATGTGACACAATGGGGAACTTGCGTGGTTATTTTTTATTTCGTAATTTGGAAGATCTTGGAAGAAGGCTTTCCAAAAGGTGCTATATGAGGGGTATCCGACTATCAAAAGTTACCGAAAATCAGTCTTGTAATTTGAACCTAACTGAAGTCACCGACCCACGGCCTGCCTATTTATTACAGTTGTCATGCAGCAGTAGCATGAGCAGCAGTCTGTTGCAGTTGCTTGTTGTTAGTGTTGTTTTTGTTGTTGTTGCTCCTCTTGGATGTTACAACTAGTAACCCGAATAGAAATCACCCACCACATCCAGGAGGCGACCAGTCCCAGCCTTGGAATTTATTTCGCCTATCACAAAACAAATCTCAGATGACTGTGTTGCCGATAAGGCCTTATTAACGCCGTTATAGAAGCGTGACTGGCTGCTTGACTGCGCTGATAGAGGCATCGCACGTTGGAGCAGATAGCTGGATGATAATACTCCTAATCTGATTACATTCAAGCTGCAAGAAATAACCCAATAGGGAATCATGGCACAAAACCTCTGACAGACCGCACTAAAATTGTCGATGAATCCGAATCTGCAACAAATAATGAGGGTTCTTAATCGAATCAAGAAAGTTGGTAATTTGAAATAAGGAAGTACACGAACATGATTTTCTGAAGATTACGTATGCGGTTGGCTCCTCCACCAAAGAGCAAAAAACCTTACATCGCTCCCGCTCCACCACACGGTGGGGCTTATCCGGCAAAAACTAAGCTCCGCTCCTCATATACTCGTAGGGAATTTCGCGATGATTCCGAATATACCCCATGTTCCTATACCTAAAATAGAGAATTAACTGTGTAAACATAAAACCCTAGAAAATTCACGTTTTTGACAACTGGAACCGCCAAAAATAATTTTTTTACGAAGAAAAAGTTGGAGACCTGAGATTTCTGCGTCGAATGACACCAACGCCAGCTCACCAACTAAGTAACGTGAATTTTCTAGGGTTTTTATGTTTACGCAATTAATTCGCTATTATAAAATTAAAATACTATACAATTTTTGCTACTATAAAAGTTTTATGTGTAAGAACATGGGGTATATTCGGAATCAGCACAAAATAGTTTTTGATCCACTATGCGCCATATTGCCTCCTATGTGACAAGGCGTTTTGTTGCCGGATCCTGGGCGGGTACGCCAGGTCACGCCAGGGTACGCCCATCCTTATAGAAACTCCTCGTATGTATTTAATTAGATTTTTAAAATGTGTCCTAATAAGTAGAAACCCCTGGTGGTTCTAATGAAGGGAAGTGAGTGATGAAGTGAGTTTCTTGCTCAATTCCATTCTGTCTCACATTTCTAGTCAGAGCCGGCAGGGCGTTGCAACTCAACGAAACCATCGAATTTGTGACAGAAATCTTGTTGCGCCTAACCAATTTATCTAATTGTCGTTGTTACTCGTAACTGACTAGTTGAATTCCTGCCGTTCGGATCAAACTTACTAATCGGTTCGGATTGGTAAATTGGGCCAATTTTTCTCTTTTCAGTTTTTTATTCGCTCTCCCATTTACAAGGCAGCAATTGAAGGAGAGCTGTGATTTGAGGCGCCGTAATAGAGCTCCGCGGGCTTTCATAAGGCTACGCCAGGAAATACTTCCACTTATGCGTCACGCCAGCTCGTAAAACCAGAATGAAATAATTTTATACCCTGTTGCTGGCACTAGCGAACTCGTGGCTCAAACGATCCTCTGTTGCACCTCCGCGAGACTTATTTACACACATTAGCTTATACCGCTTGTTTGAATGCTAATGCCTTTATTATCTAATAATTAAATCCGTCGTAATGACAGTGTACCCCATTATTATTCACTTTGGCCGCGGTGTAGGTCTTGCTCACAAATGTTAATTAATTAACAACAAAAAAGTTAAAATTTTTTGGGACCCCTCATTCTCATTTCATGGGTTCAAAATAACTAACAAGACCTAAACGCTTTTAAAATTTGAAAACCTAAATTTCTAAAATCTTGATCCCCAGCAATGATTAAATGTTTGAGCCTCTTTGTAGTTTTCAGGAGGCTATACTGCCTGCCCACCCAACTAAGAAGACGTTTTCTGTTTGAATTAAACTATCTGAAGAGGTACTGTTGAGGGTTGTAATAAAGTATATCACAAGAGATACATCAGATACATATAATCAATTCGAGATACATATAATCAATTTTCTGAGTCTGTATCAGAACACAAAAGTAGTTATGCGGAAAGTACTTCGGAGCACTGGTGTAAAATGAAATCCAATTTCCACACCCAAGAGTAGAAGCAGAATTGTGTGAGACACTGAGTGGATATTTAATCTACGCCGGACTTGAGTAACCTTTTTTTCGTAGTTTTTCTCAATTTTTAGCGGAGGCTGAGAGATAGCCGGAAAACTCACAGAATTTGCATAGGCGCAGAAGAAAACCCGGCAAAGGTTAGTCATGCAGGATGGATCGAGAGAGTATTGTGGAACACTCGTTCCCTGATATTGCCTCCACTCCTATTGTTATTTGAGTGGACCAGAGCAGAAGTGGGGTCTGTTCGCCTTCCGTAGATTAAAATCCGTTAAACAGCTGGGCTCTGGAATTCCCGACTGGCACCCAAAAGGAAATTTTGCATGCAACTACCCGAATTCAGACTTTTATATTATATTCGGACATTTTTTATTTTGAACATTTTTCATAGTTTCTGTCGCCTCGAATATAAGGCAACAATAACTACATAATTTAAAAAATGATGCGGTTCAACATAAAGGCGAAAAAAGTAGGTATGCCAAGTAGGGTGGGCGATATAGCTTATGACTGTACGTAACTGAGCTCTCAAAAGATAGCGCCTGGATCGCTTGCGACCAGTTCCTGCTACGTTCTTGTAACGGCTGATTAGAGGCTTATCTGAGATGGTTTGTCCATGCACGAGCTGTCACCTGATCTGGCCGATAATTACACAACGGCTGGACCGGGTTAACTTAATATGACGTACCGTCATCTACCTTACTTGCAGCAAGGGGGAGGGGGAAATTACGATGATACCTACCATCAATAATTTCACCCCTCTCTACCTTGACATGGTAGCAGAGCGTCAGTACTGAGCTGATTTATTTCACCTGTATTGAATCCACTCTTATATTTAACATCTCTCCTCAGAAGAGGGTTGGGGTGTGGAGCTTTCCCAGAAGGGACTCCGAGATCCTCTGGATCTGTAGGTAACCTTTGCTTACAAGTTGACTTATTAGTTTCATTTTAAAATTCAATTTTCATATATTGTATTATGCCTTTGAGCTTTTATTCACTTTTTCTTCAAGCCAATGAGCAATATTTCTCACCTTTTTCTTGGGTTTAAAATCCCATCAAAATTAGTTCAATTAAATGGGTATTTATCCCCTATATTTTAATGGTTTAAATTCCTAAATATTAGAAATCCCGAAGTTGGGTAATCTAAGTATGCACCATCATACCACCATCATTGGATGGAGGAGTGAAATATCTCCTAGAGGTTTCCCAGATGTTTCTCCTGGATTGGAACCTCTGACTACCTATAAAAAAAACTTCTCTTAATTTTTCAGCCAATCTTGTAGGAACATAGTTCTCCACAAGTAGAAACGTTGCAATATTGCCATTACGATGTTTACGATCTGAGCCTCACACGATTAAGGACCACCATCCCAGTTTTCCGAAGGGGAGTATGACAGTACGTCACTGAGCTCTCAAAAGATAGCGCCTGGATCGCTTACGACCAGTTCCCGCTACGTTCTTGTTACGGCTGATTAGAGGCTTCTCTGAGATGGTGTATCCATTCACGAGCTGTCACCTGATCTGGCCAACAATTACACAACGGCTGGACCGGGTTGACTTAATATGACGTACCGTCATCTAACTTTCTTGCAGCAAAGGGGAGGGGGAAATTACGATGATACCTACCATCAATAATTTCTCCCCTCTCTACCTTGACAAGCTTCATCTCTCATTGTAACATGGACGTTGGACTTATAGAACCAAAAAAATTTAGATGTTCAATTTCGGTACACTACTGATTCGGGAGCGAAATGTTTCACTGGGTTGATCTGTGAGCTCATTTATTGACTCATCTGATTTGGGAGCTCAATTTTTCACTCAGCTGAACAATGAGCTCAATTTCCGACTCATCTGTTCTATGAGATCAATTTTCCATTCCACTGATCTATAAACTCTATTTTCGACTCGATTTGTTGGGGACATGGGAATGAATGGCCTGACCAAGATTCGAAAATTGTCGGACCCTTCATGACCGGAAGTTACCAAACAGTTGTGTTGACGGGAACGTTTCAGGAAATTCACGTTTGGGCATGCGCGGAGGCAGCTATTGATACGACATGGCTGAAATGTTTAGGGAGCATCTAGGGGCCGACCCGCTCAATCCCTTAAAATGTCATCAAATTTGACTAAAGGTTTCGGATTTTATATGCCTGGGGGAAGGAATTTACCAGAGATAGATGTCAGACACGGAGACAAATTTGCTTGGAAGCTTTGAATCACCAACACCCGATTTTGATGACAACCTACTTAATCAAATTTGAAATCTTATTTTTTTTTAAATTTAAAAAATGCTGTCAATGATAATTATCCCTTTCAGACCTACTTTATGCCTTTAACTTTCATCAACTGCTTCACCATTCACATTTCGAAAATGAAGAAAGAGAAAACCAATAGCATAAATAAATAAATAAATAATATTTTCTGTTAGTGTGACCTACAAGTTTGTAAACACAATAATAACAAATTCAATACCCAATGAGTAGTTGGCGAAATACACAGAAACATCATCCAAAAATCTCTCATTTTGGTAAACCACTCCCATGCAGAATGAGTAGGTAATTATTGGATCCGAACCATTCTTCATTGAAGAAACATCTACTGCCTAAAAGTTTCCAGGTTTTTTCCTAATTATGTACCTACGTTTACCACAATACCTCTACTCGGTCTTCCCATGCGCTAACGGGACGACAGAGACGGCTGATGGTTGGTTGATCCGAACAACAAAATCCACTGAGACATCATCAGAAAATCTCTCATTTAGATAAACCACTCCCAGAATGAGTAATTGTTCGATTCGAAACCCCCTGAAGAGACAAAAAAAATCTGCGGCCTGGATGTTTCTAGTTTTTTTTTAAATATATTTTTTATATATCCAATAGTGCTAGTTCCGGTCAGGACTTCCCATCCCATTATTCGTTCAAGTTACCATCATAGTCCTTTGGTGTTATGTCATGTTCCACTGCAACTGCATAATTACACGATTCTTCCAGCTGCGGTAACGTTATACTAACTAACACCTGGTTGTCTTTTTAGCGGTGCCGTAACATTTCTTTTACATTTATGAATTGATGGTTGATTGATTCTCCTAGAAGAAAAATTAAATGTCTCATTTGGCACAAACCAAGTTTTTTGTGAATTAATGATGCAGCTCATCGGATGGTCTATGCCCTCTAGGTCCGAGAATCAAAGTCCTCGATCAGGAAGAACGAATGCTAATATCCCATCAATAAATAACTTTTATAGCGAAAATTAATTAAGCAAGAACGTAGACGCGTCAAAAAAGGAGAAGATTTATACTCCGAGTCATTAATTCAACTTTTTCTCTTCCTTCATCATCAAGATATAATTATTAACAAAGTTTATCTCTCGGCGAAGCCCGGATCGGCTCCAACTTTTTTACGTGGGGAATTCAAACTTATTAGGAAAAATAAAGTTCATCTGTAGGTGTGTATTCTTGGGGTTTCCCTTTCGAAATTCACCAGCGCAGGGGAAGACTCGAGGTTAGTGAAATGCAAAAGCGAAGCCGAGAGATAGATAAAGCGGTTAAGAGAAAGAGAAAGCTTGTGGTTAGGATGGTGGATGAACTGTGGTTTAGCCTTCATTACAACGTTCTGGATACATGTCTCTTCGGTAATGTGAATTTATTGTCATCTGTTTTATTCTTTCTCCAGAAAAGTTTAGGGAATTCGTTCAATAAATAGCTTTCTGATCCAGTTCTATCGCGAAATGTTTCAGGGTAGATACCAATCAAAGTACGTATGTGACCTTCCATCTATTTTCCTAACTTACTCTGCAGCGTAAAAGGATATCATTTTCATCGGCCGGTTAAAACGGTCTGAACTGCGTGAGAGTCAGGAAAGGATCTTGGTAAATGTGAATACTCATATCCACCTGTACTGCTGCACAAAATCAACGTCGAAAAAACACCCTCTCAAATCTGAGGATAACCGGGAGAAACATTTTTTTAAATCCTCACAAATTATGTTTTTTTTTTCTTCTTTTTTTCAAATATACATCCTAATGAAAAGTTGAAGACCAATTTCAGCTCATCATCATTCATCAACCAAGGCTGAATAAAAGTTCCATTCCTGCAGCATGAGTTGATGAGCGAATTTTCAAAGAATAATTTTAACCGATTAGGTGGGTGATTCCTATAGGAAATTTCTCGCTGATTCCGAATATACCATATATGTTCCTATGTTTAAGATGGTAATTTACACAAAACACCTCAAAAACTTGTTTTTTAGCGATTTTTTCTCTACATTTAAAAAAAATAATCCTCTTCAATTTACTCCCCGCCATTTTTTACTTTCCTCAGCCCACCTGGAAAGTATTGCGATCAGCAGAAAACCCAATTTCTAAAACACCACCTTTAACTGTTCATAATCGACATCTGATCAATTTTCTCAAAATTGTCTACCTGTCTGAGGATGAGACCCTAAGAATTTCAGCCCTCGAGGTCAATTATTAGGGGGAGAAAATATTCCAAATATGTGAAAAAACGTTTTAGTTTTTTTCCCAAACTGCTCTAACGATTTTGATGAAATTCACAGGATTTACTCTTCTAACTAGTGAAAACAAGGTCCAATACCCCTCATCTCCACAAAAATATATTGAGGGCCGAAATCAGCGTTAAAATCCGCAAAAATGGCCATTTTTCAGGTTTTTACGGGTGAGGAAAGTAGTGTGAAGCCTCGCACCAGATGTTTTAATTTATGATGCGTCGTTTTCGAGCAACAAGCAGAAAACGATTTTCCCGGCAATAATGCGAGCTCCCGACCCCTTTATTGACTTTGACTCTTACTTATGGACAGTTTAAAATTTTTTCAATGTCCAATTTGATCAGGAAAATGTTTAATTTGGTTTGAAAAACGTCCAAATGGTTTGGAAAATGTCCAGTTTGATTTGAAAAATGTCCAACTGGGTTTGGAGAATATCCAATTTGGTTTGTAAAATGTCCAATTAGGTTTGGAAATAATATAGAATCCAATGTGATGGGTTAGGAGTGGCAGAGAGACATTCATAAAGTAATGCAGGTATGCAATGAGTTGTAGGCATACCTTCATTCTTGAGGTGTGGTACAAAACAAAGTTGTATCCGTTTACTGGGAGTAGTAGGTGATGGTCATCAGGTGATGTCATAAATATAGTACATGTGTTGCAGTACCGTTTGTGACCTAACAAGAAGGAGTAGGGTGGTAATTGAGGTACTTAATTCCTAACAGGGGATCGGGGGTTAGTACATTGGTATTACAAGAATATTTAATTGCATGTAACATACCTTAGATGGATAGTGATGAGGTATTATAGTCTATCCCTCTAAAGTGGGTCGATTAGCTCCTGCAGTCTCAGTCTCAGTTGTTTGCCTGCTTGTTCCTCTTTAAGTTTGGGTTTTTTCAATTGATTTGTTTTATAATTGTGGTTCCTTTTCCAAAATGGAACCATGCCCAGTGGAGGGCAACACATGCTTGGATGCCACTATTAATGATCAAGTTAGATGCCACCGCCTTACCAGAAAAGTAACAACCTAAGATAAGAAATGAATCAGTTTTAACTAACAGACAAAAGTATGGTTTATTAAATAAGAAGATGTTTAATTTAGAGGTACCTTTCAAAATAATTTCTACAATAATGGAGATATCATGCCAGTATGACCTGCAGCATATTATTGTACCATGTCCCCACCTACACATACCTACAGGTGAATAATCTTAAGTACCTTATACCTAAATCTAAAAATAAGTTTTAAAAAAAATATTTATAGAATTTTCAACTTTGAAAAATAGTATTACATACCTACTATGAAAATTATTTATTAACAATTTTTTTAAATGTAAGTTTATTGACATATCGTGAGTAAAAGTGTAAGACCTCGTAAGTACAAAACTTCAAATTTCACAGGAGACGAAAAAACCTTCTCATACAGAATGCAATTATTTTATGGTTTCATCGATTTTTGTCCCCCAGGCTGTTATCTGGTAACCTGTTATTAGAAAAACGTCTGCCAAGTTGGGTGTGGCACATAGCTTTCTCGTATCCATAACATGATTGTATATATAATCATATATATATTTTTAAAAAATCATCAGAGGGATTATTAGTACCTGCACAATCCCTGAAAATTCCATCAAAATCGGATGAAAATTGTCAAAGTTATGAGAGCTTCACGCTGCGCGGTGGGCACCACTGATCCGATCTTGATGAAACTCACAGGGCATTATCGAATCTCCTATCCTCAACTTTCCTACAAATTTGAGCGGAATCGAACCATTAGGTCTCGAGAAATTGATGTTTCAAGGAGTTCATGTTTACTCATGCGCAGAGGCTACCGTTCTGCGGCTGGTAATGAATTTCATGGGGACCATCTGGCGGCTAACCCGCGTAATCCCTGAAAATTTCATCAAAATCGGATGAAAAGTGTTAAAGTTATACAGGTTGCAAGGATTTCAAGTTTTGCGCATGCGCAGTCGATACTGCTGATCCGATCTTGATGAAACTCGTGGGGTACCATCACACCTTCGCTCTCCAAGTGCCCTCCAAATTTGAGCGAAATCGGACGATTAGGTGGGGAGAATTTGATGTTTCGAGGATTACACGTTTAGGTACGCATGCTCAGAGGCTACAATTGGTCGGCTGGTGATGAATTTCATAGGGGACCATCTAGGGCCTAACCCGCTTAATTCCTGAAAATTTCATCAAAATTGGATGGAAATTATGGAAGTTATGCGTGTGGCAAGGATTCCCGGACAGACAGACAGACAGACAGACACGAAACCAAAATTGTTCAGGAAGGTCTAAAACGTGAAACGCGAGTTGAAATTTTGATTTTGGAGATAAAAATATTTCACATCCCAAAAGTGAAAACAATGCTTCAACTACCTTGGTAGACTCGGAAGCAATAACAGTAACAGGATAACCTGTTATGTATTAAGAAATAACAGTTTAGCCCATCCCTACTTCCAATGTCTTGCTACACCCCAGGCAGGTTTCGACTGAAAAGTTTCTACTCACGGCCACAGAGAAGAGATGGGACAAATGCGGGAAAAACGGCTTCGCCTGAAGGATCAAGTCCAAAAAAAAACGACCTATTCCACTGAAAATCATAGAATCGCCAAAATCCGACTTACGAGGTATTACACTTTTACTAACGACTACCTATATTTTTTTAAAAAGATAAATGCTTATATAATTAACTGATAAAATTAAGTCCTAAACTATACATTATTGTACTTACCGTGTCCACACTAGGCTGAAGAAGTTGACGCTGATCAACGAAACTGTACCTGAATAAAGAATACCTATGACTACCTACGTGACTCCAAAATGAATAAATCCCATAAGGAAATGGTCCCTCCATTACACCTCAACCTACACCTCAAGATTATTAGTTTATTAGTTTAGTTAGTTTAATTAGTTTATGTTTTTATTGCATCGCAGCCAAAGGTTTTTAATGTTATTGATCTAATACCATTATACTTTATCCTGTAGATCTACATAGGCTTAGAAGTCCTAGCTGGTACCTACCTCTTAAGAAAGTGGAGGTATTGAATATATGTTTAAATAATGGAAAAGGCTTTAGGAATGAAACTCCAAACTAAAGATAATATTTATACAACATTTAATGACATATTCACAAACATGTATAACGATAAATTCATAAACAAAATAAAATCCATGAAATTCACAGTTTTAGCATCATCTTATTTTGTCATGGTAGTTTCTATATTGTTGTTGTACTGATTACCCTCAAGCCTCAATTTCCATAATTATATTTTCGGATTTAGATATAATTTAATATGACCAGTGAACAATAAAATTTAATATGTATGACATGAACTTATGTTACTTACCTACGATATAAGATTTGATATGACATTATATGAAAAAATATAATTTAATATGACCTGTACTCATAGACGTAAACTTGGTGTGTGAATTGAAATCTAAAGGACGATTTCGTTTCGTTTTTGTTTGAATAATGTAGAAATTATTGTTATAAAAATACGTTTACGATCCTTTAAAACTTAAAGGGGTTAAAAAAGTTTAGTTTAAACTTATACCGATAAATAATATTTCATAAGACTGATATAATTAGGTACGTTTGAGTGGATAAAGCAACGACCCATCGTAACAGTTCTGTGAAATAATATTTATGTAGGTACATAACATACCTACTTTCACCTAAAGTAAGTCAAGAATGCAATCACTGGTTCCGCTGAGAACAGAGTACTTGGTCGACGATCAAGTAGTGAATAATAAGATTCTGTCCCTCCGATTCATCCCATCGCGTCAGATTATTAATTTAGTTCGAACTGATGCTGAGGATTCCCATTAAAATAGATAACGGAAAGGAAGTTGAAAATGGGTAGTTTTGTATCGTGGTTCAATTTTTCTAGTATATTTATTCTCTTATTTTGTCGGCAATGTCGATTTATTTATGACATTTGGAGGTACATTAGAGAATTTGATAGGGACATTTTGGTCGAACTGGAACAATTCACAACTCATAAATGTTCACTGAATTTTCCATCCGGGAGGGCCCCCCCAAATATTTGCATTATCACCTCTCTGGGAAGCTAGGGATATCCGCTGCTAAAATCCCAACCTAAAATCTCAACTCTTTGCTATGAGCATGCTACTCTATTGATTAATTTTTGCTACAAATTAGTTTTTTCACCTGGCCCTTGAAATATTCTTAGTGAGCCAGATAGAAAAACGGTCATTTACCGCTGATTAACTAACGATAAGACTTTTATAGGTAGGTCCATAAGACGGCAAACCCAAAGCGTTTTTAACTGATTTTTGACTTCTACATTTTAAAATTTAATCCCCGAAAATGTCCAAATATTTTTAGCTAGTGGATTATTCTTTCCCTTTGATATTATTGGCATTTTTGCACAGCACAATCCTTCACCGAACCGTTTAATCTATAGTTTAATCCACATCCATAATTTAATCTATAGTTTAAACCGTTTAATCTATAATCTATAGTTTAATCTAAGATATTTTTTTGTAGTCCCATACTTTCCATGATGAAATTATGGAAAACAATTTTGTAAAGCGCAGAGATAATTTTTTTTTAATCAACTCCGTTTTCGTTATTTCGAAAAAATAATTATGAATAGAATTGATTTAGATTAGTTACTCCCATTACTTTTTATATTTTTTCGATCAATTATGTGAATATCCCTATTGATAACTATGATGATAAATTAGTACATCGAAAGAATTTGGATAGCCGTTGTTGATGAAAATCAAATTTCCAAAAACTGATAGTTGGTCAATAAAATATTGTGGAGACGACTGAGAGAATTTTAAAAGTCTTCTCGCCAGTACCGAGTATTTTTCAAACCAGAACAATGAGTATTTTGAAACTTATGAGTTTTCATCCGTTAGGAGTCAATTATGTAGTTGCTATCATAGTCATAGTTTCTTTCTTTTCACTATAATCGCTTAAATTGATAAATGTGAATCAAACAAGAATATAAATAATTAATGATTTATACAAATGGACTCAATTTCTCGCTTTCGAGGTAGTATTATTTCATTATTGTGTTTTTGTATCAACTCGATTCTCTATATTCGTGGTTGTCGGAGGCTTCCTCCCCAACATGTCGATTAGCATTGGTTCCCTGACCATTTTTCAGTTGAGCGTTTGATTCCTCTTTATTTCCATCCTATTGAAGTTCCTCATCATCTATCGATATTGTCGGGTAGGATGCAGTAGTCGAAGGGGTTTCGCCGGGTGGAGTATCTATCAACCATTCTGGACTGGAGTAGTCTTTACCTTCTTGATTATCCGATCTCGATGGGGGTTTGCCTCTCCCAAATCTTCTGGCAATATAATTGTTAATGTACGGTGGCATTTGTCTTTTCCAAGTATTTACTCTTTGTGGAACCCTGGACACGATTCTCACAATGGCCTGCTTTTTCATAGGTTTTCTGAAGAACTTGTGTTCAACTTGCAGCCAGGCGGTAAGGCGTTCCTTTGGGTCCAGGAGCAAACACGAAGAAGTAACCCAACTGAAGAGTTCGGAGTGTCTGGCAAACTTTCGGTAGAGCTCTAAGAGTTCCGCAGGGCCCTTCATCATACTGTATACAGGTTCTCCGCTCAGGTTAACAGCAGTCATTCCAATCGACCAAATATCAGCTCGACAGGTCAAGAATGCTGCTGAAACCAGCTCTGGGGCACGGAAAGCTGGCGTAGTCACAATCCCAGGCCTCTTGTCATTGACGTTCCTTGCTGAGCCGAAATCGGCCAACACAGCGCTCCCATCCTCTCTCAGAAGAATGTTACCTGGCTTAATGTCCGTGTGGATGAACCCGTAGTGGTGCAGGTAAATCAATCCCCTAAGAACATCGTTCATAAGGGAAGCAATCATCCTTTCACTGAAAATCTCCACGGTGCTTCTGATGTTTCTCTGCATAATGTCTTCCAAGGATCCAAAATGGTAGTAATCGAGAACTATCCAAAGTTCAGTGTCGTATATGAAGGATGTGTGAAAGCTGGCTAAGTAGGGATGAAGAAGAGTTGACATGGTACGAACTTCATTAATAATAGTGTTTAGTCCACCCCTCGTTTGGAGGTTGACCCTTTTAATAGCACAAATCTTATTGTTCTTGATGCACTTGGCCAGATTAACAATAGCGTTACCTCCTTTTCCAACGACGTCGTAGATCTCGTACCCTGAGTCATTAATCGGCCATTCAATCGGTGGTGGTTCACTCGACTCCCTTTTTCTCTTACATCCTTTATTCTTCCTATCGACAGCCTCTTTGATTTTCTTCTTTGGTTCGGAATAGAGGTCTAGTTTGTCCCTCTCTCCCTGAAACAAAAGGAAAAGCAAATGAAACAACCTAAAAGGTCATGGGGACCACCCGGTCCTCCGAATCAACAGCTGAGAATATTACCCACCAAATGGGAAAAATCATGAGGTAACAGGAAATGTGCTTGCTAGAATGGCCTGATGATGGAAGATGACGTAACTGACCGATACTCTATGAGGCCTCAACTACCAATAGTCCGAAGCCCATATAAATGAATAGGGAACCTTCTTGGACCTAAGCGTCATAATCCCTGAAAATGTCACCGAAATTGATCTACTAGTTCCGGACTTTGATCAAATTTCAAGTCTGTGCATTCACAGTAGCTATTACTGATCTAATTGTCACGGAATTCATAGGTTATCGTCTTGGAGCCTCCAACTACACCCCGTATTTCAGTGAATTCGGTACATTGAGAAGTGAGGAACTGTAGTTGTCATTAAATTCACGTTAGCTCATGCGCACACGATAGTGGACCATAATTTCGTATAATTAGGGAATATTCGATGAAAATGAAGCTATTGTACCTAATGTCTTCAAAATTTTCAAGACGAAATCGGTCCATTAGGACCTACGATATCGTTGTTTCAGGAGACGCTGCTAGTTGTCCGATGGCTATGCAATTAAAAGGGCACCTAGGCACCCGGCACAACCAGGGGGGCATCTAGGGGCTACCCCGTACAATCTCTGAAAATTTCACCGCAATTAGCCGAGTAATTCCAGTGTTGTGGCCATGAAACACATTTCAAAATTGCGCATGCGCAGTAATTATTCCCATACAATCGTATCAAAATTAGAGGGCAATGGTACCCCTTAACTACACACCGAATTTGAGCAAAATCGGTCCATTAGGAACTGAGAAATCGTAGTTTCAGGAAATTCACGTTTGCGCATGCGCACACTCTATTAGTGCTTTTGTGGCGATGCAATTCATAGGGGACCGTCTAGGGTCTCACTCGCTTAATCTCTGAAAATTTCACAATAATTGGTCAACTAGTTCCGTAGCTACGTCCACGACAACAAATTTCAAGTTTTTGCTTGCGCAGTAGCTATTGCTGATCCAATCGTTACAAAGTCATGCAGTATGAGTTGGTGAGCAAATTTTCAAAGAATAAATTGTAACCGATTTGGTGGGTGATTCTTATAGGAAATTTCAGGCTGATTCCAAATATACCATATGTTCCTCTGTTTAAGGTGGTAATAAGAAGAAAACGGAGTTAAATATAATAACGTAGTCTATTTAACTCCGTTTTCTTCTTATTGAAATGGGTTTCCACAACTTCGTCGTGAGTGATTTAGTTCGTTTTAAGGTGGTCATTCACACCAAAAACCTCAAAAAACACGTTTTTTTAAAGCGATTTTTAACTCTAAATTTTCAAAATGTGACCCCTTGGAGTACTCCAAAAATTCTGGCCAACGGACTCATCCTTTCTTTTGATATCATTGACATTTAAAAAAAATTTTGGATTTTTGACATTTTCATGTCTTTGCCCTGGCACATT
>JAEMON010000001.1:56324682-56338107 GCA_030264115.1 Lygus lineolaris
ATTGAAATAGCTTCATTTTCTTCGAAAATTCGCTAAAATTAATAGGTGATTGTCCTAGAGCCCCCTCCAAAGTACCCTCCGAATTTGAGCGATTTGGTCAATTAGGAACTGAGATGCTGGGGTTTCAGGAAATTCACGTTTGCGCATGCGCTCACGCTACCCATAGCCCGATGGCTATGAAATTGACAGGGGACCGTCACGTAGCTTACCCACACAATCCCTGAAAATTTGATTTAGTTTGGATCAAAATTGTGGAAGAAAATGCAAGGAAATGTGGACAGATGGACAGACAGACCCGAAACCAAATTTGTTCAGGAGGTTCTGAAGTAGAAGCAAATGTGAGTGGAAACTTTGATTTTGGAGAACGAATTTTTTTTTCATTTCGGAACTGAAAACAAAGCTTCCGCTGCCTTGCAGACTCGGAAGCAAAATTCTGTGGTTTTTATGGTGTAAAAACTATATCTATTGTTAATATTTCATCGCCAACTGAGCAATTTAAAATAATTCTGCCAAGTAAGGTCGGTTCCTCACTTTTGTAGCATGCACGTATAGAATCCGGTATATTTGGCATAGGCACCCAACTGAAATAATAGGGAAAACGCTGGAAAATCTTGATTTTCTCGATTTCATGCTATAAGGAATGTCGTGCGATGCTCTGCGCCCGATTTATTTTGTTTGAGATAACTTGCATACAAAATTTCATCTCCAAGCTATTGACGAGAATGTCTCCATGGCGTCTTCGTCTTGACAATTTCACATACCTACGTCTTAATGTACGGAATGTGGAATGCATATAATCGAAAGCGTCATCATCGTCATCAAGCGTCATGGTATCATCGTCATCAGCCGTCATCGTATCATCGTCATGAGAGTGGGGCAACAGCGGCCAGCGGGTTTGATAAGGGAATCTGTTCCGTATCAGCCTTATTTGTTCCGATCCGAAAAAGGTCTTCGCCAGCCGTTTATTCCCACGATCACTCAAGCCTGGCTCATCCAAAATCATTAACATAGGAACCTGTTTGAGCTCTACGGATTAAAATTATACTATCACTATTTTCTGTACGTGCCTGTGAATACAGAAGGCGGTTGAGCAGATTACTATCAGGTCCTGGTTGGTAATAACCCCTCGCTTCACTGAAAAGGTGTCTTGTTTTTACCGTTCAGCGTACAACTTTTATCTACTACATTTTTATAAAAAATAAAAAAAGCCTCATCCCTGATAATCAGAACTTTTCAGGGGAGCTGAACAAAGTTTCGCTCAGTTATCTCTTCCTGACTTCTTCTCAGTTTTTATTCATTCTAATTCCCTTCGCACAACGATCATTTTATGTTTGGTGAATACGTAGGCACCACAATATCGCCAAAATGCCTCCAAAGACGCTTGCACCGTCTAAAATTATAGTTCTTAAGGCGTTATATTGAGTTTCGGTTGGGAACTCTGACGAAAAACTCTCCAATGCTTCAAGGCGTTTTAAGGTTAATCTTATTGAATTGCGGAATGGAAGTATGCCAAGAAAAATGTCTGATGAGTGCTCAGCTGCTATCACAAGAATACCTTGCCAATCTGGTGAAAACACTTCGACCGAACAATGAAGGCATCCCATCCAAGGTAAAACGATGTGTTTCTCAGGATTTATGTTGATTAGGGCGTGAGTATGTCTACCTAATGCTTGATAGAAATCATTTGCGTTTCGTTTCCGTTTCATGCTATTTGAAGACGATTGGGAACATTATCGCTATTTTTATTATGTTTGTTTATCTGGCTCTTCGTTTGTCTGCTCTCATAACCACAGGAATTATCGATTAATTTATGTGAGTTTTGCTATCAGTAAAAATTATTTCTCATCCGGTCCCTTTATCTTGGAGTATATCTATATGTACAATCTCCGCTATCATCTCTTTGATTTGTTCGTTCTTATTGCACTGTTTCAATAGTACCTCCGCTGGAGTTGGAGTTGCTTCATATTCTATTGCGTACTCGTATGGCATGGAAGAAATTGAGATTCCTTCAAGGAGTCCTTCGATATCTAAAAATGTTGATGGCTCCAAAATAAAACGGTCGCACAGCATGCTCATACTATGACGAGACCTGCCGAATTCCCGGGAGTAAGAGGATATGGGATCAAGCATCTAAATACTCTGCCGAGATGGATGCACTTCAGTAGGCACGAATAATGTAATAATCTCGGACTCTCTCAGCGCACTTACGAAACTGACCCAGAATCCTCAATTAGTGCTTTGGAGAGTAAAATATTGGGTGAACTAGAGAAACTTATAGAAATCGGAAAATTCTATTACTTTTCGTGGTTTAAGAGTCAGATAGGTATCAGCGGGAACGAAAATGCAGACCGAACTGCCAAGAGAAGAATAAATGAACCACATGCAACAATCGGGCCTATATTCCCACCCTCAGACTTTAACCGACACTTGAAAACTACTTTTAAAACTGAATGGATCCAGAAGGTACTACGCCAATTTTATTATCACCACAAAGTTTTTACACTATGTTTCCCGAACCACCACTACAATCCTGGTTCTATCATATTAATGAAAAATCGAAAACATTTTTACAAATGTCTCTCGAAGATGTACTCGTATATGATATATGAAGATATGTGATATATATTTATGTGTGTGTGTTTGTTATAAAAGATGTAACATTTCAGGAATCGTTTTTGAATGGTCTGAAACGGATTTCCACGAAGACAATTTTCAAAAATTTGCATGACTAACATTTTGAAGCCATTCAAGTAGCTTGATAGAATTCGAAATTCGCTAGATGAATGGCTAGTATTTCCCAATTCTCTCACAATCTTGAAAATTTGAAATTACTACATTAAAATTTCAGTGTTAGCGAATTTTCGAAAAAATAAAGCTATTGCAATGGCTTCAAAATTCAAATAACACAAATTTTTGGAAATTTTCTTCATGGTAATCCTTTTCAGACCATTCTAAAAACGATTCCTGAACTTAACACTTTTTTACATGTATATTATATGTATATGGTATATATATAGGGTGTTTGTCACTTGTTGTAAAAAAGAAAAATTGGGTGAAACTGGACTGAAAATGGAGTAGAACTCCGCCAACCGCACCTTTCTATCTCAATCCGTTCTCAAGATATGATTTTTTAAAAGTTTTTTTCATTAAACCACGTTTTTCGCCATAAAAACCCATGTTTCTTCACTTTGAAACAATTTATTCTTCTTTCAACCACATTTTTGGATTTAGCGTTAAATTTCCTATACGCCTAATGCACATTCATAACCACAAACAAACTCCTGTGGACCGCAATTGCAGTTCAAGCATCGAAATTAAAAAAAAAAAATTAAGTTTATGAAAATACTTGTACGTTAACTGCATTTCCAAAAAATGTGCTGGAAGCTGTCAAATCTCAGAAAACTTGCAATCAAACGGTATGATCAATTTTGCGATTCCTTATCGATTTCATGGAGAAATTCACGTTTGAATGCGGAAAAACAATAGGCACATACGGAAATACGAGTACCTAATACGAGAAAATTAACAAACGGATTCTCATTTTTTTGTGTTTGCCGTTGTAGTGATATGATTCAGATTGATAATTTCAAGGATATCAGGGCAAAATGAAATCCTCGTTGTAAGTCTGAGGTCGTTTTACTCAATTTCAGTACAAAAAATAAGGAGGTTAAAATAAAATGAGGTCTATATGTCGCAAATCCTGCTTGCCACTCTCAAAACTTATCGACTTCCAAAATTGTCCACCGATTTTGAGACATTTCCAATGATTTAGTGGGTTTGGGCCTCGATGGTCCCCAACCGCTTGCAAAGCGTGGAATTTCCTATAAGAATTACCCACCAAATCTGTTAAAATTATTGTTTAAAAATTCGCTCATCAAGTTATGCTGCATGAGTGGAACTATTCAGGAATTTTCATTCGGTTTGAAAGTGCGAAAATCGAAAAACGTGTACCAGGAGGGGGGCAGTAGGTATGTATTAGCTTCCTCACTTATTGTAATGTGACCATATGACCATATGAGGAGATGGTTTGCGTATGCGAATTTGCTCCTACTACCCCGATCTCGATAAAATTAGTATGAAACTACTGATGATGATGAAATTCATATGAGGTCGTCTAAAGTTCGAGTCTCAAATTTGAGCGAACTGGACCGTTTCAAGTCATGAGAAATTTACGTTTCTAGGATTTTACGTTTGCGCATGGCGAGCGGTGGGGACCATCGAGACCCTAACCCGCTAAATCCTTGGAAATGCCTCAAAATCGGGTTTAGTAGTTTATTAGTAGTTTTTCCGAGATTTGACAGCTTCCAGCACATTTTTTGGAAATGCAGTTACCGTACAAGTATTTTCATAAACTTAATGTTTTATGACACAAAATCCGTTTAAAATTGATGGAGTTATGACCGTAACAAGAGAATCTCGTTAGCGACTGCGCAGATGATACCTTTGATTCAATCATGATGAAACTGATAGGGGACCATCTACCGCCAAACCAACACAATTCCTGAAAATTTGATTGAAATCGCATCAAATTGTGGAAGTTATGGTTGTGGCAATGTGGACAGACAGAAGGAAAGACAGACACGAAACAAAACTTTTTCAGGAAACGCAAAATGCATGTAGAAATTTTGATTTTGGAGCATAAAAAAATTTTTCGTTTCGAAAGTGAAAACAAAGCTTCCGCTGCCTTGCAGACTCGGAAGTAAAAACCTGAAATACTGCCAAGGACGTGGCACAGAAGCTTCCTGGTGGCCTTCATTGTATGTCACCATTAAATTTCAAGAAAAATAGAAATGACCGGTTGGCCAAACTCATGAAGATAGAATGCTAGGCAACCCAGAATTAAACAATCGGTATTTTTGGGCAATACAAAGCACGGGGGCAAAAACGATTTAAACCCGCCATTTACCCTCACGGAACGGCTAAAAATTCGCCGGAAAAAACGGAATTTCTCTAGTTCTTACATTTAGGCGTGATGGGAAAGGTGAGATAGATATCAAAACAGCTTTTAAAAACGTCATACAGGACATAGAACAACAAATTGTGAGGGTGGGTTTCACAATTTTTTCTCCCTGCTCGAATGAAAAACGTCTGCCAAGTTGGGAGTTCAGCGCAATTGGTAGAATGGTTCAACAAATGACAAAAAAATTCAAAGACAACAACAAATGACAACAAATTTAAAGTTTGCGCTTGCGCAGTAGCTATCACTGATCCAACCATTATGAAATTTATAGGCCCTGAGTCAGCCCCTAACTACCCTCCGAGTTTGAGCGAAATCGGTCCATTAGGAACTGAGATATCGTAGTTTCAGAAAATTCAGATTTGCGCATGCTTACACGATTCTAGTGGTTAGATGGCTATGAAATTAATAGATCACTGTGTAGGGGCTACCCCGTACAATCTCTGAACATTTCACCGCAATTAGTCGTGTATTTCCAGAGAAATAATGAGCGATCTCATTAATGCATCCTTTCAAGAGGGAATTTTCTCATGTGTATTGAAAGGCGCGAATTGTATCCCCATTCATAAAAAAGGGAATAAAAATGACAACAACATGAGTAGACTGATCTCTTTACTATCCGGATGTTCAAAACTGTACGAAGCTAGTTATGGAGAAATTCTGAAAGAATTCATTACTATCAGACAGAAAACATGGATTTATTAGAGGAAAATCCATTTCGACTGCACTGTACAGCTTCCTCACGAATATTTATTCGAGTTTAGATAATAAGCACCTGGTCGTGAGTACGTTTTATGATCAAACCAAAGCGTTCGGCGTAACACCCCACAGCTTGCTATTTGACAAACTCGAACGACTGGGTGTACGGGGGGCACCACTGGCAATGGTTAGTCTCATTCCTAACCAATCCGGAACAAGCCGTAGTGATCAAACATACTAATGGATGTGATTTCCCTCGGACGAAATACGGTAGACACGCATAATTTTCTGGGTTTAGTTATTAATAAAAACCTGAAATGGAACGCCCACATTGATAAAATCGCACTGAAGCTATCGCAGACAATTTTTTTTATTAGACGTTTTAGGCACGTTATTGACCAAGAAAATCTGAAAAACGTATATTTTGCAATCGTTACCGAGCTACGGTTTGATTTTCTGGGGCAGTTCAGGAGAAGCTCTAAGGTTATTTGTTTTACAGAAACGAGGAATAAGAATTTTAGGGAACCTGGCCATCTGGGAACACTGCAGGGAAACATATCGAAAGCTGAACATAATAATACTACCGTCACTATATATTTTGGAATGTGCATAATTTGTGAGAAAGTACGGTACATTGTTTCCCACCAACTCTAATATAAACAAGTAGGTACGTAACAAGAAATAGTCATCACCTCAATGTTCGGTACCGCAGGCTATACTAGCATTGTCCCATAATAGCGTGTACATGATGTGTGTCACAATTTTAAACTCATTGCCAGAAGATATTATGACAACATCCTCCTACGACGAATTCAGACGAAAGCTTAAAAAATATCTGGTTTACAAATATTTCTATAACCTAAATGAATATTTAACTTAGTCATCCTGGAGAAGGAGGCCAAGGAATATTAATAAGAGTACTTGCGCCTCCAATATAATGCGCCTGTGATATAATTTGAATGTGAATTTGAATTTTATTATTAATTTATTCCCGTACAAGCGCCGCTGCGATGTATATTTTACTGATGTCATTAAAGTGTATAGTGATTCATTTTCATAATCTAATGTGATAAAAATCTGTGATATGTTTGCGTACGGCGATAGTAATAAGTAATGTGATAACTGTGAATGTGATATTAGGTTTAAGTTGCATGTCTGAAATGTAGAACGAATATTATTATATATGTAGATATTGTATTTATTTAGACTAAATGTGCGCCAGACATATTACGTACCTACCAATCTTTATGAGGGCCGTATGCGGGCGTATTTGTGGGTTGGTGTTAGAAACTGAGATATCGGGGTTTCAAGAAATTCACGTTTGTGAATGCGCTCATGCTACCAATAGTCCAATGGCGATTATATTCATAGGGGACTGTCATGGGGCTAACCTGCAAAATCCCTGAAAATTTGATTGAAATCGGATCAAAATTGTGGAAGTTATGGCTGTGGCAACGAAATTTGGAAAGATAGACACGAGACTAAATTAGTTCAGGAAGCCCTGAAACGCAAAATGCAATTGGAAATTTCGATTTTGGAGCCCACAATAAATTTTCATTTTGAAAGTGAAAATAAAGAAAACAAAAATGGGAAAACCCCATTAATTATGTTATTTAGGTTGCCATGTCAAGTCAACTCCATTATCAGGGCAAAAAACTATGTGGGAGCAGAAATCGTCATCTGAAAATTGGAAGATTTGAATCTCTTGGCGGTAAAGTACGCACGTCACACAATAAGAATTAGACCCTGCAGTCCCTGTTCCATAAGCCGTTCCGCAACGGCCGGCCTTTGTTTTGAGTTCAACCAATACGATTTCTCATCGTCAATTTGAAAAAAAAAAAAAAAAAGTTTGTCAAGTTGGGTGGGCAGTATAGCTTCCTCACTTTTGTAACATGGACGTATAGAATCAGTTGGTGAACATTTCATCGAAATTGGTAGGATAGTTCGGGAGTTATCTTCATGATAACAGATCTCTGATGAAATTCTGTGATGAAATTCATAGGTAATTGTCTTGGAGTCAGCCCCCCACTACCCTCAAAATGTGAGCGGAATCTGTCCATTACGAACTGAGAAATCGTAGTTTCAGAAAATCCACCTTTGCGCATGCGCACATGCTACTTGTGTTCCGGTGACAATATGAAATTAATCTGGTACTGTCCAGGTGCTACCCCGTACAATCCTTGAAAATTTCATCAAAATTCGTATTGTACCTTAATAGTTCCGGATTTATGGCCAATTCCGGATTTATGGCTATGACAATACGTATATTTATAAATTAAAAAAATTGGTCGAGTAGTTCCGTAGCTACGCCTATGACAAACAAATTTCAAGTTTGCGCTTGCGAAGTAGGTATTACTGATCCAATCGTTACGAAATTCGTTGGTAATTTGAGCGAAATTGGTTCATTAGGAAATTATAAACAGTTGTTTCCGGAAATTCACGTTTACGCTTGCGGACACGCTACTAGTGGTCCGATGGCAATGAAATTTACAGGGTACCGTCGCGGCATGGGGCTAACCCACAAAATCTCTGAAAATGTCATCAAATTCGGACCATAACGTCATATAGTTTTGCCTGGGACGAGGAGTTGACCACAGACCGACAGACCGTGAGACAGACAGAGGGACAGACAGACAGACAAGGAACCAAAATTATTCAGAAAGCCCTGAAACGTAAAAATCAAGTGGAAATTTTGATTTTGGAGGACAAAATTGTTTTTCTTGCACGAATACATAGCTTCCTTCCTTCGGTAGTGAAGAAGCAAAAAGGGAGGCCAGATAATTATGGAGTAACCCCGTTGTGATTGCCACAGACAGGCCTACAGATAGACAAACACGGAGCGAAAATGATTCGCAAAGCTTTAAAACTCACAAAGATAGTGGAAATTTTGATTTTTGACAAACATTCTTATTTTACTTTTTGTACGAATACAATCATAGCTTCCCTACCGTTGGTAGTGAGGAAACAAACAAAATCGTCTCATGACACACCGAACTTGAAAAACGTCCTCAGATTTTGAAGTTGGTCAATAATCTTGTACATCATGGTGGTTTTCTTGAAGTAGCGTATAATCCCGAGTTACTAGTAAAACTTGTTAAACTTTCAAAAAATCTTTGTCTACACTTGAAAATACCTAGTTGTCCGCCGTGAAACTCGGTTCGTGTCGTTCAAATTATTTAAATGGTAATTTATCCAACTTTTCTCCACCTCGGGTTTTTTATAGAGCGTGATTTGGTTTGAAACATATGATCTAGAGTAATGCATGGATTACATGGCTGGGCCTTGGGATTATAGTTGAGCAAATATTGACCATTGAATTGAGAGTTATGGTGTTTCGACGGCTTCCACATGTTGGTGCATGCAGTCACCATGATTTATTCGAACATGACGAAATTAGTATGGGACCATTATAGAAGCTACTCCTGAACTCCCATCGAAATTTGAGCGAATTTGAACGATTGAGTCATAAGCTATGGCGGTTCGTTCGTTTTCATATTTGCACATCAATCACTAGGACTGATTCGAATGCAATGCAATTCATATGGAACCAACAAGGACCTCACTCTGAATCCGAACTACCAACAAATTTTAGCGATTATGGATCATTGGCCCTCAGCGACTTTCCAACGGCCGAGCCTGAAAATGCAAGGAAGGTATAGGAGATGGAGGTTCAACGATTTGGGACCACGGTAAGTGAGAGTTAAATCCACAATTTCATTAATATTATGTTTCCATTGTACCCAAACGGGTGAGTTAGCGAACTTCAAATTTATTAGGAATGAATTTTGCAACTGATGCTATTTTGCAATTTTATTTGAATTAATGCAATTTTGCAATTTTATTTGAATTAATGCAATTTTGCAATTTTATTTGAATTAATGCAATTTTGCAATTTTATTTGAATTAATGCAATTTTGCAATTTTATTTGAATTAATGCAATCTCTTTCGATTCATAAACTAGACGTACCGTTTTCCCGAAGTTTACCTATCTTTTGAAGTAATGTTTCATAAGATATCATTAATATCTTCTGCAACGTACGATTTGACTAGCTAGAGAACTGTCGAAAAGAATATCGAAAAGTTAATCATTTTTCTCCCCACGGTTAGCTGCGACCATCACCTCATGCTCAAGATGGTTAACAAAAGTCTTGGTCAATGGGTCATTCTTGAATATCAAATTTACATTTCCACGAGAAATATTGAATAATACTTATTTTGATTGTAACTAATAGGTAGTACTCACAGTCATTCTTTTGAAGCCTCAGATGGTTCAGGATGATGGAACGGTGGGGCGAGGTAAAGTAAGCACACTGAAGCCACGGAACGCAATGAGTAGCAGAAAGCACTGAGGCTGATGTTGACTCTAGATCAGTCTGTACCCCCACTTAAGTACGAATCCCCTCTCAGAAGAGATGTACCCTTACCCATACCTTGAGAAGTGTTGTTTTCAGCAGAACTAATAATCAAACGAAAAGGGTCCCGACAGGAAGGCCCAGAAAGATAAAATATAGAAAAAACTTGATCATCACCAAAGAGGCTGGAGGACCCTAATCGGATGTCTCCAAAACTATTTGACAACGCAAACACATTGCCTTTATTTTGGATGGACTCGTCGAAGAAACATAAACGATAGCTAAGCATCTTCACGGATTCTACCCATTCAACCAAACCAATCCTATCTACGAGTAGTTGCTTTTTTATTAGTGCAGCTCTGGTAGGCTTTGTAATTGAAGTAAACATTTTTTCTCGAACAAATTGTTTTTGTCAGTTACCAATTTCCGTTTTCGCATTCCTATGTTGATTAAAAATGAACTACCGTTTTCGTATGCGTACAAGTTATTGTTTAGTAATGGTGTTCTATACATACCTATTCTTTATGGTCCAAACGTTCCTTTAGATGGAGAATATGAAGTGTGCTGTACTTCCAACCAGTAGCAAAAATGAACAGGTTTCTACCTAAACAATTACGCAAGGTATCGTATAGTATCGATTCTTGATTCAATGTGGCGCCACCTGCAGGTACCAAAAGGGCACCACAACGCCAATGGTGGCGTCAAAAATGTACGCATGTAGGTCCAATTAATATGTCCCCTGCGTTTCAAGGAGGAAAACTTGGAAATAACTGCCAAAACCAAATAATTCATCAATATCATGAAGATACAATTTTTATAAAGCTTATTAGTGTCCTAATGTTGAACTAGTAACTTTGTAACACTCCATTTTGGGATGGGTTTCAGTCATAAATGGCTTCACTTCTACAATATTGTTGCTTATTCCACAATCGATATCAACTGGTCTTCAGTCATCGTTTGATGTCCTGAAACCGAAAGAGGACCTATCAGTCAAATCACCAATAGTTAGGTACTAAATCATCATTATGTAGTTTTAGTATTTAAAAATATCACAGGTAAGTTGGTATAGATACCTACTATGTTTTGATATTTTGGTTTATCATTTGCAATAATGAACGTTTGGAATCGCTCACGGAAACAACATTTTTAAAACCCCTCAAAATTTTATGTTTTACATTTCAAGATACGTAGAATCCGAAAATCGAATTTGAAAAAATCCGTTCGTCCGCCCTACGCCGGCCGTCCATCACTGTTTCCTTCGTTAGTTATCCTGGACTAAAATCAGTGAAATCACGCTTACAGGCCTTATTTGAGGTCTAGTTGTGCCCTTTGTAATGCTTGGCGTTACCACCAGTGTTCTCCAATGAAAATGGGGGATGCAATTTTGACAACGCTCTAGCTCGAAAACTTCCAATGGGAAAGTATATTCTTCCTATGGGTTTTGAATAGTATTCGATTTTGGTTTATTATTTTCAATGATGAAACTCGATTGGATCAGTATAAGCTTATGTGCATGCGCTACTTAACTTTCACTTTGTTGTCGACTATTCGACCAACTTTGTTAAAATTTTCAGGGATTGTGCGGTTTAGGCCCTCGACTGTCCTCTATACATTTTGTCTCCTTGCGTCGGACCAATGATACCGTGTGAGCATGCGCAAACGGTTTCCCTAAACACGGTTTATGATTATGAGTTCCTCCTACACCGATGTTGCTCAATTTCGGAGGGTGTTGTGAGCTGGTTCGTAGCCCTTTGCGTGACACGTAGGCTTTTTTGACCCATGAGGGAAATCGAAGCGGTTGAGTTGGCAACACTGGAGCTCATGAGAACCCAGTACGCCTCCGTTAATTCCTTTCAGTTAGTTGTTGAGTGCCTAGTGTGGTTCGTTGGACTTTTCTTATTCTGGAAGACTGAGTAGAACAAACTTTATTGTAAAACAGAACTGCTACGTTCATTTTGTGGTCATTTCAAGATGTACCTATTTTGTAGACATTTTTCGTAGATCTATTTTATAGATTTTTTTTGTGTCATTTTGTACACCTACTCAATGTAGAAATAAGTCAAAGATATAAGGCTATAAGGCTTTATATTCTAAAAAATTTTAAAATGAATTGGTGTAAGGATTTCTTTGTTAGTCGAACTGAATTTGTTTCCAGTGTTCGGGAGATCATAATATGTTGATGGTGTCCAAAAAATTAAGAGTTCGAAAAATACATAATTCTGAATGGTGGTGAAACTACCTCCTCCGCTAACTCAATAAAAAACTTGCACCCTAATTCAATTTTTGGACGCATTTCAATTGCTTAATTTTCTTCGAAAAATGCGCTAACACCCCCATAAAAATATTATGGTGCAGTGCGTCGAGACGGACACCACCACAGACGTTGGATGGTGGGCATCTCACACTACTACACTGCCAGACTCCGGATCCCTCGCACACTCTACATCATTTCGAATAACATCCCGAAAGTGTCGAGAGACAGAGGGTGTCTGCTATACATAGAGTCCTCCCCAACCCTGGCCATTTTCACACAAATTTAATTATTATTTTTGCGCTAACAAAGGGAAAAAAATGTGTGTCATTTTCTTTATATGACGACTCCTCTTCTGTTGAGGTAGGGATATATACATCCCAAGTAAATGTCTCGACCACAATCCCTTCCCGTTATCCATGTGGAAACATGACATCTCACGAAACTCACCCCAAACACAAACCCTCGTGAAACCACGTGAAATCGCCGCCCCACTTTTTGTTTCAACTCTGAATCTACACGGAAATTTTTGAGGAAAGGGCGCCCCTTTTTTAAAGGGTTCAACAAAACGGAAACAAGATTAGAATGTCAGAGAGTACCGCAGACTGAGGTTCAATGGTGATTATCCTCAACCCTTTTCGATTAGTATCCCTCAAAATTGCGGCTTTTTTGCTAAAGATAAAAGGCCTTATAGATAACTCAACATTTTCAGAAAATGCGGGATGGAATTTTTAAGGAAAGGTGGTAGAGAGTTTAGGTACCAACTGCCCTGGGGGGCCCCTGGGATACCTGGGACCCTAGTTTGTCAATTTTGAAGAGTAGCTGCTCTATTTCTTATTTATAGAAAAAAAAACGTTGCCGTTCGGGGTGTCTAGCCGCCAGAGGTTTGTGTTCATGATGGTACATTTATTGTAAAATGAAATCTGGGGGACACCCCCAGACCCCCGGATTGTTAATGTTAGGATCAAGGATCAAACCAATGAAACACAGAATGTGTAATTCGGGGATTCCCCGGAGGGCTGGTGGCATTCTGGGAAGTTCGACCGAAGTTCATTCCGCGTTCTTGGAATCCAGCGCCTTGGATTGTAGACCTACCCTTCCCGGGGATATTACCGTTTTATAAGGTCTGTTTACTAATTTTCAATAAAATGGGAGCAGTAAGTTA
>JAEMON010000001.1:56347271-56361592 GCA_030264115.1 Lygus lineolaris
TTCCATGCTAAAAGGTGATTTAACCTTTTGCGGACGCATGGCTGACATGGTGACCCAAGCGTTGCGGTCGTATGGCCGGTGTCACATGCCAGCCGCCATTTGCTACATAGGACGCAGATTATTCTGCCATGATGAGTTATCCAGGACGTCATGGTATTTCCAGCGATATTGAAATTTCCGAACACTCTCAGAAATATTGTTTGTAAGATAAATTTAGTCAAATTTAACTAATTTCCCCGCCTGGTTTGTAATCTTGATGAATTACTGGACCCTACCACGAAGTTAATTTGTTCATAATTACTAACTATCAAAAATAAATTAAAGAGCATGAAAAATACCTAATTAATAGGAACTTTCAGTTTGATTGCACATTAGGATGGAAAGTTCCATTCATGCAGCATGAGTTGGTGAGCGAATTTTCAAAGAATAATTTTAACCGATTTTGTGTGTGATTCATAAAGGAAATTTCACGCTGATTCCGAATATACCATTTATGTTCCTATGTTTAGGATGGTATTTAACACCAAAAACCTCAAAAAACACGTTTTCTAGTGATTTTTGAAACTAAATTTTCAAAATATGACCCCTTGGAGTACTCAAAAAATTCTGACAACGAACTCATCCTTACTTTTGATATTATTGACATTTTAACATTTTTTTGGATTTTTTATCTCAATCCCTCGGGCAGATATCGTCTGAAATGACACATAATATAAACATGTAAATATATATACATATATATATATACATATAAAAAAGTTTTAATTTTCAGGAATCGTTTTAGAATGGTCTGAAACGGATTTCCATGAAGAAAATGTTCAAAAATTTGCATTACAAAAATTTTGAAGCCATTGCAATTGCTTCATTTTCTTCGAAATTTTGCTAAAAAGTGTTAAGTTTCAGGAATCGTTTTAGTATGGTCTGAAACGGATTTCCATGAAGAAAATTGTCAAAAGTTTGCATTACAAAAATTTTGAAGCCATTGCAATAGCTTCATTTTCTTCGAAAATTAGCTAAAAGGAAGTTATGATGACAAGAATGAAGAACCGCAACATTCCCAGCTGGAAATCCCTTTCACGAGTTTCCCACCTGGTGATTCATTAAAGGAAGCGAAAAAAGGTTTTGCCGCCCGAATTATTGGAGCATTTGGTTGCCTATGCGATGCCTATGCGATACCTCTACCTAGGTATCGCAGATGGGTAAGTACCGCCTAGAAATAATTCAGGAGTTCGTAGGAATTAATAATTGAGGCTAAAAGTGGCGGCATGTCTCAAATGCCATACGTCTAAATCGAGCTGCCAACAAGTGCGTGTCACGCATGCCATACGTCCAGTAGCCATTCAACCTCGTCAATGGATGACGTTGAATCCACTGTCGTATCGATCCTATTCCAAAGTGGACAGTTTATTTCGGTTATCATGAGGAGGAACCGCTGGACACCGCGAGTACAATTACGAGTGCCCTGTCAATTCCGACAGTTTTGGCAGTCGGATTCGCATTGGCGATGTCAACTGATCAGTCATAATGTTGAGGAGTTAATCCTTAAACCACCAACATCGCTCGAGACCTTTTGATAGCCTGGTTTGGCCTTTTGATTCAAATGGCCTGTAAGGTCGACCAGAAAGCCATTTTGGGTTACTCAACTCGGGTAGTGGTTTTTCTTTTATTTGCATAAAGTCTGCTACGTTATTTCTAAGCTCGTAAAACCGTTCCAGCAATTTCCCTTTGCACAGCCTTCTGACTTCACAATAATATGTTACGTCGTCATATTCGGTTGATATTTCATCCAAAAACGTCTTGAACTGAAGATGGGTAAGCCCTCGGGATCGAATAAAATTGATGGTTTTTACTTACACATTCATGGAGTCGAATGGACTTGAACACTAGTTCTGTGGGTGGATAATGCAATGAAGGACTATCAAATCATATTTTTGAATCACCATCCTAAACATAGGAACATTATGGTATATTCTGAATCAGCGTGAAATTTCCGATAAGAATCGCCCAAAAAATCTGTTGAAATTATTCTTTGAAAATTCGCTCACAAACTCATCATGCTGCATGAATGGAACTTTTTTTTATATCATTAGCCATCATTCCTATACGTCGGACAACGGTTCGTCTTGACAAACTAATTTTTTCAAATTCATTCATTTCATTCATTTTGCTTCCGAGTCTGCAGGGCAGCGGAAGTTTTGTTTTTACTTTCGAAATGAAAAAATTTTTTTGTGCTCCAAAATCAAAAGTTTCACTCACATTTTGCGTTTCAGGGCCTCCTGAACAAATTTGGTTCCGTATCTGTCTGTCTGTCCGACTGTCTGTCCACATTTCCTTGCCACAGCTATAACTTCCACAATTTTGATCCGATTTCGAACAAATTTTCAGGGATTGTGCGGGTTAGCTCCGTGATGGTCCCCTATGAATTTCATCACCATCGGACTACGGGTAGCGTGAGCGCATGGGCAAACGTGAATTTCCTGAGACCCCGATATCTCAGTTTCTAATTGACCTATTCCGCTCAAATTTGGAGGATAGTTGATGGCTGACCGTGATACAATCATCTATCAATTTCGTAACGATTGGATCAGTAATAGCTACTGCGCAAGCGCAGGCTTGACATTTGTTGTGTCTTGACATTTTAAGTAAGTTCCATTTATGCAGTTGGTAAGCGAATTTTCAAAGAATAATTTTAACCGATTTTGTGGGTGATTATTATAGGAAATTTCACGCTGATTTCGAATATACCATATGTTCCTATGTTTAGGATGGTATTTCACATGAAAAACCTCAAAACACACGTTTTTTTTTTTTTTTTAGCGATTTTCGAACCTAAATTTTCAAAATTTGACCCCTTGGAGTACTCCAAAAATTTTGGCCAACGATCTCAGCCGGGAACTTGGAAACTCTTCGACACTGCAACTCTTCGACACTTTTCTGTCGAAGAGTTTCAACTTAGTTGTTGAAACTCTACGACAGCACCTTTTCTGCGATTCTTCGACACTGCGATTCTTCGACAAGCCAAAACGGCACCCCTTTACTGCCTGCGGACCCTTCAATAATTATTTCAAGGGCTTGGGGCTCGTGAGGTATTGTGTGAATTGTAAACATAATTATAGGTACCGAAGTGCGTTAGGAAGATGACAACTACGAGCTTAAAGATCGGGAACATGGACCCATGTCAGTTTTTTGACGTTTTATCTTTATATTCTTCTTCCAATATTACCTAGTGTATGACATTCACCATATTTATGTATAGGTAAACCTACATCAATTTAATATTAATAACAATTAATCATAAAAAGACTGAAATGATAATTGGCGGAAAATAATGCCGGCAGGGTTGAGGCTGGATTCATAGGTAACCAACGCTTTCCCATTCAAAATATGATCCGAAAGGAAATTTATTGTACCTAGCTTGTAGAATGGCGGTTTCAGGTGGTTCCCTTTTCGGCGAGTGCCCTAACCTACCTACCTTATATTTCGTGAGGATCACAATCATCTCTTGGGGACATCTATCTATTATCGGAAAGTTTTATAATTTATTCTTAATGAAATTCAGTAACTAACGAAGCTTCTGAAAGTAAACAACAAACTTGGTTCGGTGGAATCTAAAGAAAGTTGCATTTGAACAGCTGATATTTGAACGGATATTTTGCCTATACGGGAAGAATTGCGATTCACACTCGTGTTTCTGCTCTTTTTTTCGTTCAACCCTTAAGTCCTTACAGGGAGCGAACTCTTGGTTCTAAAATGCTCCGCGAGGTCTCATTCAACGCTAAAAATTGTGTTCTATTCGAAATTGATGGAAAATTACATTTTCGAGCTAGGACGTTTTGAAAATTGCATCCCCTATTTTCTAACCCTTAGAGAAGACTGATGGTAACGCCAAGCTTCGCGTCACAACTAGTCCCCGAATGGGGCGGGAATACCAAATTTGATTCATTTTGGTCCATGGTAACTACGGAAAGTGCTGCGTACGGCTTACCTCGTACAGCGGACGGACGGATTTTTTGTTTTTCGATTTTTGGATTCTACGTATCTTGAAACGTAAAACCTCAAATTTTGAGGTGGGTTAAAATTTATTTCTTCGTGCTCGATTCCAAAGATTCATTATTAAAAATAATAAACCGAAATTGTGTAAGTTCAAAACTCTTGATCGTGTTGATGTTGCCAGTTTAGACAAAATGTCAACAAAAAATTTGAAAGAAAAAATTGTTGGTTCAAAATCTTGAACATGTTGAGGTTTGTCAAATTAGACATCATCAACATAAACGTGAACGCAATTTATGTTGGCGCCTGCGTAGAACGTACCGTTGATTCAATCATGATGAAAGTCATATAGGCCCTGAAGGGCCCCTTCCCGCATAATCCCTGAAAATTAGAACAGAATCAGATGAAAACTCTGGAAGATATGGCTGTAACAAGGAAACGCGGACAAACAGACACGGAACCAAAGTTTATTTATATAAGTTATATTTATATTTATAAATATGTGTCACTCCAGGCAATATCTACCCGAGGGATCGAGATAAAAAAACCGAAAAAATTTTAAAATGTCAATAATATCGAAAGAAAGGATGAGTTCGTTGGCCAGAATTTTTGGAGTAGGTATACTCCAAGGGGTAAAATTTTGAAAATTTAGAGTCAAAAATCGCTTTAAAAACCGTGTTTTTTGAAGTTTTTGGTGTGAATTACCACATAATTTACTATGAGAATCACCCACCAAATCAGTTAAAATTATTCTTTGAAAATTCGCTCACCAACCCATGCTGCATGAATGGAACTTTCTATTTCAGATTTGGGTTCCACGCAAAACTATATGAAGAAATGACCCCTCTCTCGAAAATTTGAGTGAGAAAAGCGTGCGAAATTGCGCTCCAAATATGCCCTAAAAGCAAGAAATTGTGTTTTTTCGGTGTAGTAAACTATCAAGCACCTATGGTAGGTAAGTACATGATATTAATGTGTTTTTTCACGCTGAATAACGTAGTGATACAATTTTTTTGATTTGTCAAACAATTGAGCAATCCAGAATGTATTTTTGTTTTTTCATGAAAATTTGAAATTTCAAGGCTTGAATCTGAAAATCAACATCACCACGTTATTCAGCGTGAAAAAACACATTTACATCATGTATCATACTTGACAGGTAACTACACCTAAAAAAATTCGAATTGTTGTTTTTAGGACACATTTAAAGCGTTATTGCGCCCGTTTTTGCGCACTTACATTTTTGAGTGAGGAGTAATTTTTTCATATAATTTTGCGTAGAATCCAAATCTGGAATGAGAAGAGTGGGTTCCCATTTAGAAAAAACGAAGTTGATATCCATTGCGCACGTTTGCTCAATTGCGGAATGCACAATTAAGTAATTTTTGATACCTCGCACAAAACTATGAACAATAGCGCTGGGATGAATTTTTTACCCCCAAAATTAGAGAAAATAAAGAGGGTGAGCCTAATAAGTGGGCCACCCTGTATTATAGGTATATACCTGAGATAAACCTTTCTCAAATGCAAGGCTTTATTGAACGAAAATGTGCTTAATGAATGATTGCATTAGATACTGGAATTTCGTACAAACATCAACAACTGGTCGAGAGGGTGATAATAATAACATTGCGATGATAATATGACAATACCTGTGAAAAAGTGTTAAATTTCAGGAATCGTTTTAGGATGGTCTGAAACGGATTTCCATGCAATTTGCAATACAAAAATTTTGAAGCCATAGCAATAGCTTCATTTTCTTCGAAAATTCTCAAAACCTCTCCGCCCTTACCTTCCCATGTGCATGCATTATATCAGTAAATTCCTACGGTCCCGTAGGTTCGTGATGGTATGACATGTGATTTTCACATTTCATTTTCATTCCATTGTCAGGATCCAACAATGGAGGCTTTTACAATGGCCTGTCATCTCTGTAGCTAAGGGTTTCGCAGGTATAACTGGCTGTCGAAGAGTTGCAATGTCGAAGAGTTACAAGTGTTTCCACGCTGTCGAAGAGTTGCAAGACGTGTTCGGTTGCAACTCTTCGACTTGTCGAAGGATCGCAGTGTCGAAGATTCGCAGGAAAGGTGCTGTCTTAGAGTTGCCACACACTGCTTTGAAACTAGAGTTGCAGTGTCGAAGAGTTGCACCCCACCCTCTCAGCCTTACTTGTGATATTATTGACATTTTAAAATTTGTTTGGATTTTCTTCGAAAATTCGCTAAAAGCGGATTTTATTTAAAACTTAAGTTTCTGGTGCAGTCTACAGGTCTATCGTCCTTCACGACGTATACGTGTAAGAACATCCGTTACCTACGTTCAGTGTGACTGAGTACATCCCATCGGATTAAATGCATCCCAACTGGATTAAGTTCTGTGGATTCTCTACTCTGCAATGTGACCCACTGGGATTAACTGGTAGAGACATGATATTTCACTAAGATTTTAGGTACGTAGAATGTTACAACCGAATGGGGCCTCAATACCTATTGCGTACTGATTGTGCTCTAATTCCTGCCTACTGAGCATAATATGCGCTGAGTATATTATGGCGAGGGAGGAAGGAATTGTTAAGTAACACACAGAAATAGGTAATGATTCGACTATTATCCGACTATTATAGGAGGCTATGGATTCTAAAGGGGGGATGAAGATTATAGAGGAAATCCCTATCTTCAGGAATTGAACCACGAGGGCAAGGGAAAGATATTTTGAATAGAATCATAAAGAACTTACTTCTTTGGCTGGCAGGAAGGCACTCGCTCGAGAGAGTGGTTGGACGTTTGCTCATACAAGAGGCTGTTATAAGTAACTGTTCCTTTAAGTAGAACTCCATCACACTCCCCCGGCTTAGTGAAAATTTCGAAATTTTGAGTGAAAAATTGAAATTTGAAATTTTGACATTTTATAATTTTCCAAATTCTGAGTGTTCTGGTGCTACCTGGGTGGTTCAGGTGCTATGCTTCGTTTGTCAAAATGTGGGGCCAGTGGCCCTTGTTTGGGGTGGTTCATAAATGGTACTCCCACAGAATGTCTGGCAGTTGTTTTGAACTTGAGATCTGCCTCAAGCGCGAGTTTCCCGCGTTATGGGCGGAGTGGTTTTTGAAATTTTTTTCAATTTCGTCCAAATTCCGTTTTGTAATTTTTGTCCACCGTTTTATTGTGATTTTGGTTTCCGAATGTATTCGGTGTTGGTCGTTGGCTATTCTTAGTTGGTTGGCTTTTGGTTTTTCCTCTTTTCGATTTAATTTGAAATTTGGGATAAGCTTTTTGTTTGTATCAATTAGCGCCTGTAATTCGTAAACTGTTGGTGCATTTGCGTGCTCCTGATGGCGTTCGCACTCGTCGTTTGAAGATGCTCCAACGTGTTTGTAGCAAGTTTTGCTATCATCGCGCTCAAACTCACGTCCGCAGGGTCATTTTCCTACTTGTGTGCCCTCGCGATCGTGGTTGAACCAAACTGATTTGAGCTGCTACTTGCTATTGCCGTGCTCAACGTTTGGACGCTCGTCGTCAAAACTTTTACTAATCCGGCGATCATTGCCGTTAAATCTGTGTCATAGGGCTATGGAGATGGTGCCATGACGATTCGCATTTGAACTGAACTCGTTGTGAACTGTTACTGATGAACTGTTTGACGGTTTGATGAAGGTGGGAGGGCCGTGTGACGTCAGTTGACTCTTATTGATCGCGAGATCGAGATTGAAAGTTTGGACTTTTGGAGTATTTTTATCTGGACTTGGTAGGATGCGACTTATCCGCGGCTTAGCCGATAATTTTGCGACTGAAGGTCTGCTATAATTCAAAATTCCTACCTACTGAGCCTATAGTGAGGAAGGAGGAAAGAATCGTTAATTAACACACAGAAATAGTTACCTAATGATTCGATGTATATTATCCTATAAAGCGGAGGCTCAGGATTGTAGAGGTCGATGAAGATTATGTAGGAATTCCTATCTTCAGGATTTGAACCACGAGAGTATGGGAAATATATTTTGAATAGAATCATGAGGGACTTACATATTTGGCTGGCAGGAAGGCACTCGCCCGAGAGAGTTGTTGGAGGTTCGCTCCTTCAAGAGGCTGATATAAATAACTGGTCCTTGAAGTAGCAAACCGGGACTCCGTCACAACTCAGTGCAGTTTTTGGGTTATCTACCCAATCCAACATTGTCAGGCGGACGTAAAACCAAACTTACAGTATGTACAGTCTGTAGGTACCTACACGGATCACGACAAGATTTAATTTTCTGGTCCCACCCAGAGCACAGTTTTTAATCATACCAAGAGTACATAATTCCGCTCATACCAACCGCATTATTTCTATTTAGTTACCTACTCATACCAAGAGTAGGTACGTAATTCCGCTCATACCAAGAGCATTATTTCCATTTAATTCCTTACTCATACCAAGACTACGTAATTCAGCTCATACCAAGAGCATTATTGCCATTTAATTACCTCCTCATATCAGGGGTGCATAATAATTTCGCTCACCCCAGGAGCATCATTACTCGACCGATCGCGTGTCGCTATCTTATCTTGCGGGGGAGACGCTGTCTTCGCGCATTCTTCAACCTTATCTCAAATCAACTTTATCTCCACCGTCGAGCTCTGCTCATCTTCACTTACTTTAAGACGACCAGCCCTTCGAATACTTCTATAACATTTAATTCTCTGAACATTCAAATTTGTCTGTATTTGCATGTTATCCTGTAAGTTAATTTTTAAGCATTAGTTAAAATTAGCCTTTTCATTTGTATTTCTTTCTATTTCTGATTTTCTATAAAACTTCGAAATTCCGAAAGAATTTAGAAGGTTCGTCTCTGAACGTCTTGCCCACCGTTTTGGAATTTTATACAGCGATGAACCGAGGGATCTATATCCAATCCCCGAATCGACTGAACCTTCTCTTTCCCCAGAACCACTCCCGACAATGAATGGAGATCAACCCATTGTAGAGATCCAGATCCATGGACCACCAGGCTCACCTGGCCATCCAGGATACCAACCTGCAATAAATTCAATTTCTGACGGATTGAATCAAATGCGGGAAGCCCTGGTGGCCTGTCATAACAGAACAAAACAATGCACTAACTTCGCAAAATAATCGGCTGTCCGAAATGGAAGCTGAAAATTTTGTGTTCCCCAAAAATTTGTCTTGGCGGGGACGTGTTAAAGAACCTTTTATCCTCTCATTATCAACATTCTACTGCTGAATCAGCAGAAGCATCCATAATTTTATAAATACGCGACCTCAGCGCCTGATGCTTCAGTCTTGGTCAAGCTCCGTCCTAATCAACATCTCCCTGTCCGTGTCTTTCCGGGTATCCCTATGTGTACACAGTGAATAAAAGTGTTTTTAAAAAGCGGATTTTATTTGAAACTTACGTTTCTTACATATGAAAAAGTATCAATTTTCAGGAATCGTCTAAGAATGGTCTCAAACGGATTTCCGTGGAGACAATTTTTGAAATTTGGCATTATTAAAATGTTGAAGCCATTGCTGTAGCACATATGGCGTTTTCGTTACGACGAGGAGGTGATCGAGTAGACATTTGGTTTGCTAGACTTGCAGAAGTACCGTCGTATCCGTTTCTTGACGAAATATCGTGGTCCTGAAAAGGACCGTTGATATTCGTGTTTTTTGAAGGAGCTGAAAGCCCGTTTATTTCAAGGGCACCTTGAAAGTTGGAGGTGACCTCTATCGGATGACTGGTAGTAGTTCTTTGTTGAATTCTGGGCCGCTGCATCTCATAATTTGATTCATCTTCTGCAGTCTGGATCATTGCTCGAGGGCCGAGGCCCGAACTTGAGGTAGTGGCTTTTGTAACTTCATCGGCTCGAGGGCATGAGCCGGAGCTGAAGTTTTCTTTTCCTAAAGGCGTTTCGTGTACCTTCCTGAAATTAGGATAAAAATCAATCCCTCCGATACCCCGACATTGACTCTGAAAAGAGCTAGTGATCGGAGGGGTCCCTACTGAGGAAAGGAAGGAAGGAAGGACAATATGAAGTCGAATATACGGGTTTTCCCTTGCCAGGTCCTGAAAAGAGCCAGTAAGCCGTATTCGTTCATTTGTCAATCCTGAGGTAGAGGTATGGGATTGAAAAGGTACGAAACGTTGCGACAGCTGGTTGTTTCTTGAAAATTGTTCCCAAGGCGGGCCGGATCCTATCCGTCCTCCGCGAGTACCGTTGCCGCCTTCTCCACGTAGATATTGAGGTCTCAAATCGAGGCAGGCTTCCTCGAGCACAACGTCACCAAAGTGCGAGGTTTTCTGTCGGCCTTTCTTCATTCTCACATCAGGGGAGCAAAAGGAAAAATTAATTAAATATAAAAAAAAAGGATCTTCGTTGTAGACGTATAGGCGTGTGAGCAATATCGAGGAAGATTGGGAAGAGTAGAGTTGATCTCGAAGCTGAGAAAGCTGCAGGTCGAGTCGAGGTTTGCCCGGGAGCCAATCAGCGTGCAGCAAGTCCGCGGTTTCGGGAGTCCGCGAACGATGGTGGCGCCGCCTGTCGATGAGGTCGGGCGATTCGCTGGTTGAAAGCTTCTGATTGGCTCGCGTAAGCATCTGCCGTCGGGGTGCTTCTTTCGGCTTCATTCCTTTTCCTTTCTTCCTCTAATAGTCTCGAGATGAATCGTACAAAATTTCATCGAGATCGGATGAGTGGTTCCGGAGATATTCCTCTTTTGACGAAAATTGAAGCTTCCTGGGGGCAGCCTGCATAGGGGTGAATTTCGCTATGCGATCTCTACAGATGGTATTAGTCCTGATTTATTCATCTGTGTAGTCGAGGAATATTGTCTGGAAGACGCCTGTGAAGTTTCATCGAGCTGCGTGGTTCATTCGCGGAGATATAAATTCACGTAGAAGTTGGGCGAAGCCGACGCGTTCCCGTCTCACGGGCGCGAGGTGTCGCGGCCCGCGGAGGGTCACTTCGTCAGCCGGCCTTGGCTTCTCTCGAGGCTTGTGCTGGCGAGATTTCTCGATCGCATGTGAATTATATCTTCTTCCCGATGTGTCTTGATCTGTCTATGTTGTTGTCATAGAAAAAGCTGTTTCCTTTAGTCGTCGTCCATTTTGTTTCTACATATTTATCGGAATTTAAAATTCCGTTCTACCTTCCCGCGTCGGCGGGCGCTCGTTCGCCGGGGGTGGTGCAGTGGACGATCGCAGCTTTCTGCCGTGCTTTCGGCGGTCTCGTTGATTTCTTCTCTCTTCTTATTCGTAGGATTTTATGAAGTGCTCTTCTTGATTGTGGTTATTATAAATACGCCACAGCACAATTGTCTTCGAAAATTCGCTAAAAGAGCGGCGACACGAGTGCAAATCGCAAGTTCTTTTGAGTAGGCCAATTTTCCGTTCAAAGGTCAGCTGATCAAAAGGAAATTTCAACCGAGTTTTTTGGATGTATCCTCAGTTACTGGATTTCGTTATAAAGGAACTACAACTCTTTGATAATAATAATCACAGGTATGCACTCAATGTGACCAAGAAATGATTGTATTCTCCTGATATAGTTACGGTATATGTACTTACTAGAGAATCATTTATCTTAATAACTGGAGAGTTGGGCTAATTGTTCATAATGACGAATATATTAACTAATGGGATAAACCGTTGTGTAATAATTTGCAGCGTGTTTTCCTGTTTATCTAACACAGTTAGTGTGAGGCATTCTTGATGTCTTACAGTACCTAATTCCATTGTTCTCCCGTCGACCACCCCTTGGAAATATACCAATGTAGGTAGGTATATAAATTGGCTAACCACACAAGATCGGCTAGCGTATTTCTTCAATAACCAAAACTTCTAATCAAGCAATATATCGTAAAGAGAAAATTTGCTCGTATTGAGGGCGTTGTTTCGGTGATCTTGAGGTTAGGTCAATTAGCGAATTTTCGAAGAAAATGAATTGTGATTGAAGCTATTGTTCGCTTCAAAGTTTTTGTAATGAAAATTTTTACAATTTTCTTCATGGAAATCCGTTTCAGACCATTCTAAAACGATTCCTGAAATTTAAAACTGTTTCACATATATATTTATATATTTATTTATATATATATGTGTCACTCCAGACGATATCTGACCGTGGGATCGATATAAAAAATCCAAGAAAATTTTAAAATGTCAATAATATCAAAAGTAAGGATGAGTTCGTTGGCCAGAATTTTTGTAGTACTCCAAGGAGTCAAATTTTGAAAATTTATTTTCAAAAATCGCAAAAAACGTGTTTTGTGAGGTTTTTGGTGTGAAATACAATCCTAAACATAGGAACATATGGTATATTTGGAATCAGCGTGAAATCTCCTACAAGAATCACACACAAAATCGGTAAAAATCATTCTTTGAAAATTCGGTCACCAACTCATGCTGCATGAATGGAACTTTTTTACTCTTTTTTATGCCAGCATTCCGCTGAATTTATTGGACGTATTCAGGCTTATAAGATTCTATTATGAAAACAGGAATAATGTTTATTGGTGAAGTTATATGATTTGAATAGGAATTACGAAAAATTGGATCCGCAATGGATCTCTTTGGTCGCAGTGCAGGGGTCAGGAGCTCGGATCCCAAAAGTTACCCTAACCTAACAAAAAAAAAAGATCGGTATTTCGTGTTGCATGTGACACTTGCAAACTGGACAGCTGACCCCGTTTCGTCCGTCGTTTCTGGTTTTATTGAATCTCACCTCGCTCCTATTGCTTCCGAGGGCAGCGGAAGCTTTGTTTTCACTTTCGAAATGAAAAACATTTCCTAAATCAAAATTTCAACTCACATTTTGCGTTTCAGCGAACAAATTTGGTTTCGAGTCTGTCTGTCTTTCTGTCTATCCGTCCGTCTGTTTGTCTGTCTGTCTGTCTTTCTGTCTATCCGTCCGTCTGTTTGTCTGTCTGTCTGTCTGCCCACATTTCCTTGCCACAGCCATAACTTCTACAATTTTGATCTGATTTCAATCAAATTTTCAGGTATTGTGCGGGTTAGCCCCGTGATGGTCTCCTATGAATTCGCCATCGGACTATGGGTAGCGTGAGCGCATGCGCAAACGTGAATTTCCAGAGACCCCGATATCTCAGTTCCCAATTGACCTATTTCGCTCAAATTTGGAGGATATTTGATGGCTGACTCTGAGACAATCATCTATTAATTTCGTAACGATTGGATCAGTGAAAGCTACTAGCTAAGTTAAGCTCTGTAGTTTGTGTCCTCCCATTAGTTTTCCCCGATTGGTTTTTTGTTAACTAATATATAAATACCTACTTCAATATGTTGATCGATCCACGATTTTCACTAAAAGGGGACACTCTGAGCAATTTGTGCCTGTTACGCGCACATTTTTCACAACAATGAGAAAAACGAATTCAATTTCTTTGAGGTAATTCTCTGTTGCTGTACCTTAAAAAAATATAATATATATACGTCTACGACTACAAATTTTTTTCCCCTCGTTGTTGGTGTGTTGCTGTACTACAGCTGTACTGGCCAAGTACAGCGACGAGTACAGCTGTTCTGAGAATTGTGCTGTACTGGATGCCCTAATTCGTAATGGACCGATTTCGCTCAAATTCGGTGTGTAGTTGAAGACTACCATTACCTTCTAATATCGACACTATTATATCAGTAACAAGTACTGCGCATGTGCAATTTTGAAATGTGTTTCATGGCCATAACTCTGGAACTAATCGACTAATAGCGGTGAAATTTTCAGAGATAGTACGGGGTAGACCCTAGAAAGTGCCCTATTGATTGGATAGCCATCGGACCATTAGTAGCGGGTGCGTATGCGCAAACGTGAATTTCCTGGAACTACGATATCTCAGTTCGTAATGGAACGATTTCGCTCAAACTCGGAGAGTACCTAGCTGGGGGCTGACCCAAGACCCATGAATTTATCACGGTTGGATCAGTAATATCTACCACGCAAGCGCAAACTTAGAGAAACGCCGTTTTTAGCCGTTCTGTGAGGTTAAACGCCATGAGCATGGCGAACCAGTCATTTCTAGTTTTCTAAAAATTTGATGGTGACATATTGTGAAGGCCACGAGGAAGCTCCTGTGCCATGTCCTTGGCAGTGTATTTTTCCTGTTTTTCCACAGGGGTTTATATACTTGAGGTATCAATATGCTTTTATTCAAATAAATAGGTACTCTTCTTTGGTATCATCTACTTATTCATTGTGGTTGAGGCCGTTCCATTATTGGTACGGTTGGGGTGAGGGTGAGGGGTTTATGCAATTCCACCGGACATGCTATCAACTCGACCGAGCTCCAATTCCACCGGGGCAAGGGAAGCCTTCAATTCCACCGGGAACAGGTGTTACTAAAA
>JAEMON010000001.1:56362112-56372881 GCA_030264115.1 Lygus lineolaris
GCAATAGCTTCATTTTCTTCGAAAATTCGCTAAAAACAACTTCCCCTCGGTAACTGTCATACATCTGTACCCAACTGTCATACATTTTTCGATAAGTATAGAAAAAATAGAATATATAGGAAAAGTCAGTTTTTCAGTTAAGTTAGTCCACATCGCCACAGGCGGAAAATTATACTTTAAACTACACCACTATATTAAACTATACCCATGTATAGTGGTGTGAAACGCACCTCAAGAGATGTGGCCTACCAATTTTGTTGGCTGCATACAATTCGAGGTCCTGCCCGATGTACATTTTTGATTTTTTGAATTTGACGTTGGAAATTTTGTTTTCCGTATTCAAACCGTTGATAATTGTTTGTGTGTGTATTTGCACATTTTTTAGGACCTCAACAAAAACATATAAGTTGGGGTGAGCATTCCTAACAACCTAATAACGGATGAGCCGGTTCCCTGAGGAGTTGATATCATGTTCACTCGATAGGAGAAAGTAAACAAGTGGAATTGCAAGATCGGATTATGACTAATGAGGGCCCTCCGGTGGAACTGCAACCAACCCGAGGGTGAGGCACACGCTCCCAAATTATGGCTTATTTGTCCCGACAACCCGCCACGCAAGAGAGTAAAAATAAGGAAAAAACCCATTTGGAATTAAAAAGACCCGTTAGGTTTGAAATCCAATCGGGTCTTAGTAAGGAGCCCCCTTTAAGAGGTCTCGTTAGGATAGGTATTCAAGGTCAACTCGAATTCAACCAATATTTTTCGGGAATAACTAAAATGCTCGTTCGGAATGAGAGTGATAATATCCAAACGAGTATTTGTGATCCAAACGGGTCTTCGTAAAGGGCTCCCTCTAAGAGGACCCGTTAGGATTGAAACCAATCGGGTCTTCGTAAAGGGCACCCGTTAGGAAATTTGTCAGAAATGACTCGTTTGCAAATGAACAGAAGTTTTGAAATTTCGATTGTTGTCCTATCGGGTTTTTACGTTCTCCCATTTATATCATACAGAGCCTATAGTTATTCCCAACGGGTTTTTGACAGGTAACCGTTCAAAATGTATCGAGCCCCAGCATAGTTCGATTGATATCCAATCGGGTTTGTTGATTAACCCCCGGCCGGGGATCCAGACGTCGCGACGAAGTGGCTGACGAGAGGTAGAGGGAGAAAGGATTCTCGAATACACTTTTCCGAATTTGACTGAATTTAGTGGCAAATTCAAATATAATTATGAGAGAAAGAGAAAGGAGCGGTGCGACGTTAAGACTGACTGAGAGGGACTGGGGGAGGGGCAGGTATCTCGAGCAGACGTATGGGACAAACAGACAGAAAAAAACGGGCTCGAGAAACCTTCGGTTCAAAACAATGACCAACCCTATCGGGTTTCCACGTCATCCTATCGCGTTTTCACGTTTACCCGTTTCAATTCCTATAGGGTTTCCACGTTTACCCGTTTCGATTCCTATCGCTCGAAAATCGTTCAAGTGCATGATAACATGATAAAGTAGTAATGCAAATTGACATTGATTACATAACATAAAGTCGAGCAATAATGATCCACTCACTTGTAGAGGTAATTCTGTTGAACCTTGGTGCTGTTGGGCAGAGGTAGTTATGTGTGGAGGGCCCTTGGAGGACTCATCATTAGGCGAGAACGCAGCGGTCCACCCTTTATAATAATTTAGTTTTTGAACGAAATCCCAAGGGGCCTTGAAGATAATATAAGCGGCTTCCGGCTTGATCTTTCTCAAGTCGGATGTTTTTACTCCTTCCCATGCACTTAATCGAAACAAAACAAACAGAAACAAATACCTTATGAATTACATCAACCGAAAATTACCTAGTTGTTGCACCAAATGCGTATGAGTAAAGAAAAATAAAATTAAAAAATTCTAAATATCATTTGAGTATTAAATATCATACGAAAAATTAATCGGGCGGTTTCCCCCAAACAAATTATTCATTCTAACTCATGCAATTATGCCCGCAAATATAATATTGATCCAATAAATAATTATTATCTACATGCAACCAACAATATACCTTCAAAAACTGCTGTGATCTCTTCTGCAAGATTCCAGGACTGCATTACATCACGTACTCTAGTATCATTATCTCTCATGATTTGAATGATGAAAGGTAAGTAGGTTGCTGATCAAAATTGAACCTGTAAGTGGTGGCAGGTTGACTCAGCCTTATATACGCAGGTCCCCCACTCCGTCGCCAACTCCGGATCCCAAACGAGTACCTCTAAATCTAATCGGGTTTTTTTAGTAGATCAAACTGGTTTTTTAGATCAAACAAGTTTTTTTAAAACCAAACGGTTTTTTTTTACCAATCGCGTCGCATCATGCGCCAACTAAATCAAAATACATTGATTTATTGTTAGATCCGTGTTATATACGTCACAGAGTGAATTTGGTCTTGAATTTTGAACACCATAAATGATCATGCTAGGAAGAGTTAGTTTAGTAATTTAGTTTAGTTTGATTAGTTTAGCTAGAGTCGTCTACCTACCTGAGGTCTCTCTGCCGTAGGTTAGAGCAATGACCGACAAGCGATAATATCGCGATAATATTATTCAGATTTCACAATGTAAATCACTCCACTTCCACAATTTGCAATTACCAGATGGAAAAATATAACTCACATCACGTTAAGATTGTAATTTCGTTATATTTGCTCAATAATAAATTGCCGTTTTATGGTCCGTTTGTAGGCACTATTTTTCGTATTCCTCCGCCCAGTGGTCCCCTAGTTGAATGCTCATTTCATGTTCATTCCTGGAAAGTTTCTTTCTTGGTTGAGGTAGACAGGGTGAGGAGAGAAGGGTCTGACGTATCGTCCCCAAGCAGGTAGTGCTACAACCCAAATTATATTGTCACGAAATATCTGTACGCTCGATTTGACATCTGTTCAAGAGGGTTACCTATGCACTCTGGTGAGCAAATGTTAAACTTCGAACTACTCTCACGTTCTCGATCTTGTGAATCTGCACTAATTTGACAAGAGTTTTCTGGCTGGATGGCGGTACGCAGGGCGGTCTGTAGTTCAGCTTATTTTCTCGTTTCGTTCGAAATGCCTCTCATTGATGATTTACGTTTCCGAATTGAGTTTCTGGGTGGTAAAATGGATAGAATAAACGCAGCTGCTGATGCTTTGGAGAAAAAGCCGACGGATGTTCGACTGAAAAATACCTTCATTGCTATGACTGAAGGGCTCGACGCGCTTTTTTCCTGTTATGACGAAGCCATGACTAGACTAGTATCGCTTTATTCTAAACAAACACCCCCACTTTCGGATGGAAATCTGAAGGAATTGTACGAGAATTTCGAGAAAGCTTATTACTACGTTAAGGCGGTTATTTTGACTTGGTTACAATGGTTACCTGTAGCTTCAGACTAATCTAGTTCGTCTACATCTCAAATAAATCAAACTGTGACTCATCCTGAAGGTTCTGGAATCGCTCTTCCTAAAATTATTTTGAAGGAATTTTCTGGGCAGGGTTACCAACCGTGAAGGAATTTCTTTCATTTTTGGATAAAGAAGCAACCATTTTAGAAGCGGCGAATCCTCCGCAGTCGCCAGTTACTAGTAAACCGTCATCGATAGCCACCAAAAATCACCGTTCAACCACTAGTTTGGTTACTGAAACAATTTCTGTCAACTCTGATGGTAATTGTGTGATATGTTCAAATCCCCATCCTCTATCGAATTGTACAAGATTATTGAAGATGAATAGTGGTACTCGACTTCGTGCGATCAAACAGAAAAGAGTGTGCTGGGTTCCTCTTCCGAGCATTTTGCTAACAATTGCAATGCCCCACCTTGCAGCATTTGTAATTTCCGACACAACGAGCTGTTGTATTTGAAAATGGATTCTGCTACTAAGAAGAAAAATTCTAGGAAACAAATTTCGGCGACACCCACTAGCTCTGCTAATAATATGAGTTCCAAGCCTTTAGCTCACATATTTCGAGTTCATCAAAAGGGTCCGTGGTGTCGCTTGCAACAGCCAAAATTTTCGCCTTTGACAAAAATGGTGTCAAACAACCTGTTAGAGCGATGATTGATTGCGCTAGTCAGGGTACTTTTGTTACTGAGACATGTGTTCGGAAATTGGGCTGTAAACCGGAAAGGGCTCACTCTCGCATTTTCGGATTTGGTCGAGCTGATGCTGGACGTGCAAGTGGATCGAATCGCCCAGTGTCCTAAATTGTCTGTTGACAAAATTTCGTGGCCACATGTACGTGGTTTGTTATTGGCTGATAGTGAATTTTTTTCGGATTATCCCATTGACATATTGCTGGGAAGTGAACGGTTCGCCAAGTTGGTTATCGGCGTTCCTATCCAAGGACGAGAGGTTACTCCTGATGTCATACCCACTGTTTTTGGTCTCTGTCTGTTGGGCAAAATTCATGATTTGGGAAGTCAGATCCAGTCACTATGCTCCATGGTCGATTCTGATATTCGTGATATTGTGAAGAGATTTTGGGAGGTGGAAGAACCGCCTCATACGTCAACATTCACTCCTGAGGACAAAGCTTGTGAAAGTCACTACCATATTACGGCATCTAAAGTTGGTCATAGGTACATGGTCCTTTTGCCGTTTTGTGAACATGATATTGATGGTGACAGCTTTAGTCTTGCTCGACGCAGGTTTCATTCGCTTGAGAAGAGGCTTGACAAGACTCCCATACTTCGATCTAAATATAATGAGTTTATGCAAGACCTGCTCGATCAAGGTCATATGGTCAAGGCGAATGAACCTCCGAAAGGATTATCGTATTATGTCCCGCATCATTGTATTTTTCGGCCTGGTGACGAGATGTCCAGATTTCGAGTTGTATTTGACTGCTCAATGAAAACTGATAACGGAGTTTTGCTAAATCATGTCGGACCCAAGTTACAGATGGATATAATTGATATTTGAGTCCGATTCCGTATTCACGATATCGTATTCACAACCGATATTCCCCAAATGTATGAAGGAAGATGAAGGTCAGGGGTTCCCTCCCTTCTTGGCCTTCTTCTGCCTCATAAGAGGTACCTAAAATAATGTATATTTGGTTAGGGGTTTGGTTCCAGTGTGAATGGGTAAGCTACGGCTGGTGGAGGAACATTCACATTATCATGGGTTGGTTTTTCCATTGGTTTCCTGCTCTCTTTCCTCTCCACTTCAAGCAATATCTGGTAAATTAAGAAAATATGTTTGAGTAAGTATGATGAATCATTATGGGTTATCACCTATCTTATATGTATATTATGTAAGTATTCCTAATAGCTGGTAATATTATAATTAATAATTTATGTTGGTAGGTGCCAGCTGGGTGTATATGTATATGTATATGTTATCACAGTTTCAACTTACATTTGGGCTTGTAACTTTGGTGTTCAGTCGCTCGCACATTCCATGATAAACTTTGGAGGTATTAACAATTATACTAACAATAACAAACTATCAATAATCAACATTTAGTTTTGCTGAAACTATAAAATGGGGAAATTAACTTTAGGTTCAGATCAGGCAGGGCTTAGAGGAGGCTACTCATAGCTTATTCCAATTTGATGTTCATTAAGTGACTAGGCCGACTAAGGAGGATAGCCTGAAATGATGCCTCACCCTCAAATACTTCGGTATTGGTATTTTGGTGTATTTTTTCATATTTATTATACCTTCTTGCTTCCTCACTGTGACGGTAGGTACGTCCGAGCTCTCATCAGTAGCGCCTGGGTCGCTCGCGACCTAGTTCCCGCTATTTTCTTTTTACGGCCTAATTTATGGCTGCTCCTAGGATGGTGAGTCCATAAAAGAGTGTCACCTGCTCTGGCCAATTATTACATAAAGGCTAGACCGGGTTGACTATGACGTACCATCACCTACCTTTCTTACAGCAAGAGGGAGGGGGAAATTATGATGTACCTTTCATCAGATTTCACCTCCTCTATACCTTGACAAAAATGGAAAATACATTGGAGAATGGCTGAAACCCCACGTTTGAAGAATGCAGAAAAATAATTCATTCTTGTCTGTGTGAGTAAGTAAATGACTTAAATGACTTCTCTACAATAATCAGGAATATACTTGTCAAATCACAGCGTTTGGTAACCCTGCCTGCATACCTATTGGAACTGTCTGAAGTCTGAAAAGCTGTCTGTAGCCCTGTGAAGTCTCGATGTATTTACCACTGTGTACAGGTGTTCTCCGTCGGGCTCTGAGTCTGCCAAGTTCTGTTCCAACAGCGTCGGTGATTGATTCGGTTGAAAGGGGCTCGCAGTTTGTCAGCTCTGTGTACCTTGGGAAATTACATTTGGAAGTTCGGGATGCTAGTTCTTGGGTGAAGCTGGCTCTCATCGATTTATCTGAAAATCATAAATTAGGAGAAGAGAACGTAGCGTGGAAAATGTGATATTGAGTTAGGAAATTTGGAAGAATGAGTACGAAGAGGAAGACGAAATCGGAGCCCATCTAAGAAACTATACATAGAATCTTACTATACAGGGTGTTTCCCACTTGGTGTGAAAGGGGAAGAAGGGGTAAAACTAGACTAAAAATGGAGTAGAACGCCGCCAACCGCACTTTTCTATCTCAATCCGTTCCCAAGATATGATTTTTTAAAGTTTTTTCTTCAGAAAACCACGTTTTTGCCATAAAAACCCACGTTTCTTCAATTTGAAACAAATGTTTTCTACTTTTGACCGCATTTTCGGATTCAGCGTTAAATTTCCTATACGCCTAATGCACATTCAAAATCAAAAAACGAACTCCTAAGGACCGCCATTGCAGTTCAATTGATAATTTCAAGGATGTCGTACAAAAAATAAGGAGGTTAAAATAAAACAAGGTAAAAATAAAAGTTTTACTCCCGACAAATGCGATGACGAGGGTGGCTGTTGACGGGAGGCACACAATTATAGAGAAACGAACGAACTTTTCGAGATAACCCAATAACAACGAAATAACAACAACAACTGATAAGGAGAAAGAAGTTGGTCAAGTGAAGTTGGTCTGGGGGAAGCTATTGCAGGTAACTGTCCCTTAAACGATCCTTTACTCGAAAAGGTTGCTATTACGGATAAGGTTGATCTCTGCATTCGGTTTTCAAAAGGGACACTCCTTTTAGCTTCCCTTTAAGTTTAAAGAAAGTTATAAGGACGGAACGGTCCCTTCATTAAAGGTGAGTTCTTGCATACGGCCCTTAGGTACCTAGTTATCAATGTCAAGAAAAATATTGATCGAGAAACTTGTAATTTGTAGGAATTCATCGATCTACAAAATAACGGTGACGACTCACATAACATCTCACTTTATATTTTTTTTTCATAGTCATTTAGAAAAAAAATGGAAAATATCCTAATTTTTGTTTAAAAAAAAGTGTTAATGAACTAAAAGGGAAACCAAGGCGATAGGTAGGTACCTACCTATTGTGAAAAACAGTATTTTCTATTAATCTGGTTCCTACCTTCAATAATGAGAGGAACAGGTGTGGTTTCCAATAGACCGGGGACCATTCAATGATCATCATCATTATCAAGCAAGAGAAAGGGAAGTCGAGTGGATGTATTCATTCTAGCTCTTCATTGGGTATCCACTGAAGTTGTTGAACATATTTAATGTGAAGAATAATAGTATTTTCCGTTGATCAGACAGGTGTATATAAAACAGGGAATCAGGTGTGGTTTCAAAAAAACGACCGGGGACTCGGACTCCCAACCTTATTAAGTGAGAAAACTAAAATTTGTTGGAGTTTTACGGTTTTACTCGTAGGTGGGAAGACGACGGCCTCTTAAGGGGGGTGGGGGGGGGGGGGGGGGGGGGGGGGGGGTCACATTGGGGACTGACACGATGTAACAAGAGCAGATATTCATGGAGATGGAATCGTTGACACTTCTTCAAAAATGAAGGTTCGATGATCTGTTTATCACCTAAAACCGACTTTCGGGGATCAACAGGATGAGATTTTGACCTAATAGGTACCTAATAGATAAACCGTCATTCCTTGACATGACTTTTGAACACCTAAATCGGTCATTTGTCTCACTGTCGCCCGTCTATACCTACCAACCAGTTCTATATTTCGAAACAACCAGTGCTGTTCGTTCGATGCCTGCTGTTTCTGCATGTTGTTTTGAGTAATCGTCGTAATCGACCGTTCTGAGGTCCCATGTACATGAATATTTTCCAATTTCAAAAAAGTCGGACATTCCGCTATTGAAACAACGACATGTAAAAAGAAACACTGCAAATTATTACACAACGGTTTATTATTTTACTGTAAAGATAATAGATCACCCATCTGCAAAGATCCTAACGGTATATAGTAAGCACCTCCCGTAATCAATAAATCGCGAGGTCACAATAATTTATTCTAGTCTACAGTGTCTGCCTACCTGTAGGTAATGATTACTACCCTACAGTAGCAGGTCCTCCGTTAACGTAATTCAGTAACTAAGGAAACTTATGAAAATAAACAAGAAACTCAATTCAGTGGAATAAAAAAAGTTGCATTAATTTGATCTTTGGCCTACTCGCGAAGATTTGCGATACACACTCGTGTTTATATCATATACCGATAGGATCTTGGGCGATCTATAAATACATAAAATAATAAACCGTTGTCTAATAATTTTCAGCGTTATCAATTCAATTTCTGGATTCTACGTATCTTGAAACGTAAAACGTCAAATTTCAAGGGGGGTTAACAAAAATATTAACTGTTTCTCCGCCTGAAAGCGCCCATTAGGTGAGTGTACCTGGTGTGGGGCATCTTTGTCTTGCCAACAGTGGATCGACACGGCTTTGAAAATTGAAATACACTGCCAAGGACATGGTACAGAAGCTTCCTCGTGGCCTTCACAGTATGTCACCATTAAATTGTCAGAAAACTAGAAATGACCGGTTCGCCATGCTCATGTCGATAGAATGCAGGGCAACCAAAAATAAAAATCTCTTCATTTTTGGACAATAAAAAGCACGGGGGCAAAAAAGATTTAAACCCGCCTCACGCAACGGCAAAAATTCGCCGGAAAAAGGGCGTTTCTCCAAGTTTGCGCTTGCGCAATAGATATTACTGATCCAACCATAATGACATTCATGGTTCTTGGGTCAGCCCCCAACTACCCTCCGAGTTTGAGCAAAATCGTTCCATTACGAACTGGGATATCGTAGTTTCAGGAAATTCACGTTTGCGCTAGCGCACACGCGACTAATGGTCCGATGTCTATCCAATTAATCTTTGGGCTACCCCATACAATCTCTGAATATTGATTGTAGTTCCAGAGTCATGGTCATGAAACACATTTCAAAATTGCGCATGCGCAGTACTTATTACTGATACAATCGTGTTGAAATCAGAAGGTAATGGTATCCCCCAACTACACACCGAATTCGAATGAAATCGGTAAACTACGAACTGAGAAATCGTAGTTTCAGGAAATTCACGTTTGCACATGCGCAAACGCTATACGTGGTCTGATGGCGATGAAATTCATAGGGGACTCTCTAGGGTCTAACTCGATTAATCTCTGAAGATGTCACTGAAATTGGTCTAGTTGTTCCGTAGCTACGTCTATAACCACAAATTTCTAGTTTGCGCTTGCGCAGTAGCTATTACTGATCCAATCGTTACGATTACGAATTAATAGATGATTGTCTTGGAGTCAGCCATCAACTATCCTCCAAATTTGAGCGAAATAGGTCAATTAGGAACAGAGATATCGGGATTTCAGGAAATTCACGTTTCAGGGGATAATTGGCAAGCAATAAGACTGTGACTTCCTCTGCTAAATTTAGCTGCTAACAATCCCCTATCGGCTGTCTCGTCCTCGAGGGGGAAGAAAATTCAACTCGAAACCGCACCAACTTTTCTCCGGTTTTCTCCCTTTACGGCGTTTTATCTGAGCTTACTCGGTCGTAAGTCGTCATTCATCATTCTAAATTTAGCAAAGGAAGTCACAGTCTTATTGCTTGCCAATTATCCCCTGATTCAAGCACCTCTGCACCATCGACAATATCCACACACAGAAATTCACGTTTGCACATAGTCCGATGGACATGAAATTCATAGGGGACCACACGGGGCTAACCCGCACAATCCCTGAAAATTTGATTGAAATCTGATCAAAATTGTGGAAGTGATGGCTGTGGCAAGGAAATGTGGACAGACAGACGGACAGACAGAAACGAAACCAAATTTGTTCAGGAGGCCCTGAAACGCAAAATGCGAGTGGAAACTTTCATTTTGGAGCACAACAATATTTTTCATTTGAAAGTGAAAACAAAGATTCTGCTGCCTTGCAGACTCGGAAGCAAAATAGTGAGCGACAGTCAAGAAGGACTTCGTACACTGGCTTCCGAAAAGTTGGACGTCGAATGTCGAGACGCTTGCGCTGAAACCTCGAAGCGGCCACTATTGAAATGCACGTCTATAACCTGATTTTCCATTGTATTCTTTCCTACCTACGACTTTTCCCCCGTCTCATTATGCAGCTAATCTGCACTCCCTCTTTTCAAACTGAAACAGTATCGATATTTCACCTCAGCAATATTATAAGTAGGTCCTAACTATATCAAATAACTCAAAACTAACTAAAAAAACTCAAATAACTCAAATTTGAATTACGATTACCTGTCTCAAAATCGTAAACGCAAAAAAAAAAACGTCTGCCAAGTTGGGTGGGCAGTATAGCTTCCTCATGTATAGACTCAGTCAGTGAATATTTCAACGCAATAGGTAAAACAGTTTCGGAGTTAGCCTATGACAATAAATT
>JAEMON010000001.1:56373881-56384617 GCA_030264115.1 Lygus lineolaris
TTGGAGTCAGTCCTCATCTACCCTGCGAATTTGAGCGGAATAGATCAATTAGGACCTGAGATAAAGGGGTATCAGGAAATTCACGTTTGCGCATGCGCTCAAGCTACTAGTGGTCCGATGGCGATGAAATTCATAGGGAACCGTCACGGGGCTAACCCGCACAATCCCTGAAAATTTCATCAAATTCGGACCACATCTTCATATAGTTTTGCCTGGGACAAGGAATTGACTACAGACAGACAGACGGACAGACAGACAGACAGACAGACGGACAGACAGACACGGAACCAGAAGTGTTCAGAAAGCTCTAAAATGTCAAAAGCAATTGGAAATTTTGATTTTGGAGGACAACAATTTTTTTCATTTCTTGCACGAATACATCCTACCTTCGGTAATGAGGAAGCAAAATGGTTATCAGAGTTGGTATTAATTAAACAAAACTCACTGATTTTGGAAAAAAATACCTTACTAAAGTAGGTACCTACCTATCTGTTATCTGTTAGGTACCAAGGTAGGTAGGTACCTACCTACCACTTATAAAATCTTAAATCTAGAAAATTCTAGATTGTGACCTCCAGGACATTTCAGAAAATCCAAATTTGTGCCAAGATATTAATATTCAACAAAGTTTTAGGGTCAAGATGTCAAAACGTTGTATGTTTTCTAGTGTGCCATTAGGTGAACGACCAGCCTAGTAATGTATTTATGTGGGTATTTGTGTGTGTCATTCGTGACAATAGTCTTGTCTTAGAGGACATAGTTCCTATTACTTTTACCTTTTGTTTTATTGACTGGCTCGGAGTTTGGAGTGATGTAACGCTCTCCAGGCGAGATAGCTTTCCTATTATTTGGCTCATGTTCAATCGTGAGTTTAGTAACGTAACAGTTTAATTCCTCTGCAAGTAACTTTACCTACATACTATCAAGTAACCCAAAAGTACGCCCTTCAGGCAATACGTAACAAGGTATTATCCTATATAGCTTTTGCCTACCCTAATTTGATATTTTTGAAACTATCAATTTATTTTATGAACGTCAAAATGCTTCTATAGGGTGTATTTGAGGTTTTTTTTTCAAATACTGCTTAGTATGCGAGATAATCTGATTACCCTTTCAAAAAACACCATCATTCGTTCGAAAACTTTTATGAAACATGAATAACTCCCACTCTATTGCATTTCTTAGCTTGAATCTGCAAACATTGCAAGTAGTCCATTCCGTTGCCAAAATGAGAATTAAAGTAAATTACACCCCATATCTAAGCGCTGACATCTAGTGAAAAAATGAAAAATCTCACTAAAATTTGGGACACTTTGCCTTAAAATCCTCGTCCTGAGCTAACAAGCACAAAAATGTATTTACTAGCTGTATAGATTAGGGGAGTGAACATAGAAGCAATGTGTACCTACTGCTATTGTTAACCTAAATCATTTTGATTTTCGAAGGCACCATGATTAAACCCGTGCGTTCAGGAGTTGACGAAATGACAATCGTGAAACGTGCAACAGCTTTCGTTTCCCTCGAAAGAAAGCTGAAAAGAGCCCTGTGATTACAGAGGTGACGTTAAAGTTGGAAAGTCTTAACGAGCTCCTCAACAACATCCATAGCACTCTGAGGTTCCCTTTGTCTGGAGAAGTACTTACAAGTAATGTGTAATTAAGATTTTTATTCACAATGATATCAAGGGTTAGAGAATATTATATAGCTCCGCCAGTGGAACTTGTAATTACAATTTGAAAAGAGCCGGCAGGAGTTTGAACAACTGCCTTCACAGGCCAAGTTTCATGGTAGTTAGATTCAGTGGGGGACGTATATGAATTGCCGTGAACACTGACGTATCTAGATGAACGAACATCGAGCCGTCCACCATAGGTACAACGTTATTGTTGTTCAACAGAAATATTAAAATCCCTCAGTTTAAGTTTTTAATTCTTCAAATCAAGAAAACACGGGGTCCTTGAAAACCGGTGAATAGTTTTTTTGGAATGTATGCCACAGGGGCGGTAATGACAGTACTTTCTATTCACCCCCTGTTTCCGTTAAATAAATAATATAAGGTGATACATCATATCAGCTGGTCCTTTACCTCAAATTATGTAATCATGAGATAATAATTAGCTTGATCTGGTTTTGTTCGTAATTTTACCTTTTTTTCGAAAATTCATCTAAAAGAAGATTTGGTGTAAGATTTGTGGGCTCACGTGTAGCGCAGTAGGATAAGGAGGTAAGCACAACCAAGAAGAGGAATTTATTCGTTCCCTAAGGATACTCCAAAGATAATCTAAACTACTTAGATGGTTTCGATACAATAGGTGGTTTCGACAAAAAAAAGTCTGGAAACCAATCAAAGGACAGATGAAGTCGCTGATGAAGTCTGGATCAATGGATTCTCTCCATCCAGACCCTTTAAACGCATCAGTATCACGGCAGAGATGGTACGGGTTATGAAAACCCTGGTAACTTCACAATGCGTTTCACTGCAGTCTCCCTTATTTCCTTCTTGTACAGTTAGATCCAACGAACATGGAAATAAAAACTCCAGAATATTTCTCATGAGCACTCCTTCTTATGGTTGTTCTTTATCGATAATATGTTTTTCGCTTATTGGAATCAGTGATGATGTAATTTGGAGGTTCTTATTGCATTGGTTCACAGGGAAGAAGAATGAAAAATTCTTGAATATAAGCCGACTAGAAAGGCCTAAAGTTTAAAGATAATGTCGGGACCCGATGAACTTCTAGGGATGATGAAATGGAGCGGTATGAACATTAGCTGGAAGTACTGGCGTCCCAAGACCTCCTAGTGGGCCCAGTTGAAGAAAGAAATGGCTTGAGAAGAGGCTAATGGTCTATGATGCCGATACCCTCCCATCCCCATTTATGTGTCCTTCTTAGCCCTCAATGAATTACACTGAGAGTAATCCGACTACGGAATAATTTTTTGGCGAATGTCAGTGAGTTTACTTGGTGAAATCAAGCAGCTAGTTTGGCAGCGGCTGGCTCGTTGATGAGTTTTTCTTATGCTTCCTCGTGGATTGTGATCCACTAGGGTTCACTGATAGAGATACGAAATAATACGGATGTTTTAGGTATTTAGTGAGTTGCCAAGAGGAACTCCCACTTCGATTATTGTTGTATTATATTTCCTGAATCCTACTCCACGATCTATATAGAGGGAGAAGGGAAGGTTAGAGTAATACACAGGAATACCTACCTGACTATTTTGGTTATATTATTCATATAATAGGAGTAAGGCTCTGAATACTAGGGGAGGATGAATTGGTATAACAAATACCTATTTTCAGTATTTTAACTACTTATGGTAACGGAAATTACAATAGAGTATTCGGATTGAACTTACGTTTTCTGTGTCCTAAGGAAGACTGCAGGAGAGAGCGTTTCGGAGTTTTGCTCCTTCAGGAGGTTGCTGTAAGTCACTGTTCCTTGGAGGAGCAGACCGTGACTCCGTCACTCACGGAAACAACTTTTCCTGCAGGCCCGAAATATTAGAGTGCCAGTAAATAGATAAATATACTACCTATAATATCAAATCATTTTCCAAAATGTCTTTGTGTTCCTGACCTCTTCCTGGGATCCTATAGGTATATTTTCTGTGTATCAAAACGTTTCAAATTGTTGCACACAGGTTCATCATTTTCCCATAGATATCTGTTCTTCTGCTGTCGAGAAAAATCACCTTCGATTTCACCAATTGTCGGCGTTTTACCTGTCGGTGAAAACCATAATTTTTTCAAAGCACAAGGAGTAGTATTTAAAATTGGATGCCTTTCTACTGACCGAAGACAGGAAGTTATGTGCCTACCTATTCGTGCACGGAATAATAAAAATATGTCTTCCTAAATCAAAATTTCCACTTACTTTCTGAACAATTTTGGTTCCGTGTCTGTCCGACTATCTGTCGGTCTGTCAGTGGCAATTTCTTGTCACTAGCAAAGCTGTACTAGATTATGGCCCGATTTTAATGTAATATTCAGGATTGTGCTCAACCACAAACATGAATTTTCTGAAACTACGGTTTCGCTCAAATTAGGAGGACAGTCGGAAGGTAACTCCCATACGATTGCATATGAATTCCTTATTCCTTATATTCTTCCGAATTATGTGGTATATTATACCACATATATTACTATGTTGAAGACGGTAATTCACAACAAAAACCTCTAAAAACACGTTTTTTAGCGATCTTTGACTCTATCTTTTCAAAATTTGACCCCTTGGAGTACTCCAAAAATTTTGGCCAACGAACTCATCCTTTCTTTTGATATCATTGATATTTTAAATTTTTTTTTGGATTTTTTATCTCTATCCCTCGGGCAGATATCGTCTGGAGTGACTGGCATATTAAAAATACACACATCATCATCTATTCATATACATATAAAAAATGTTACATTTCAGGAATCGTTTTAGAATAGTCTGAAATGGATTTCCATGAAGAAAATTTTCAAAAATTTGCATTACAAAAATTTTGAAGCCATTGCAATAGCTTCATTTTCTTCGAAAATTCGCTAATAGGGAAAGGAAAAAGCGTTCGACGTCATCTGGTATGCATTGCTTTCTCGCAGCTCGGTTGGAACCACGTGAGAGGGAGATACGTACCAGGTGACGTCACGCGTTCTTTCGTTAGCTTATTCCAGCCAAACTACTCGAATTACGGAGCTGAAAATTGAGATATGACTCAGATGTGAGGTCAAAAATAGCAGAAATTCCCAGAATTGCCCCTCATCGGATCCTCAAAGGCTAATGCGCACGCGCGAACTTGAAATTTGTTGTGATTCGCATAGTTCCGGATCAAAAAGTGAAGATTCTATTTTGCCCACCCAGTTGGTAGACTTTTTTTTATTAGAAGCCGGACATCATCTCACGTTCAACTATATTAGAGAACAGAACGCAACCAGGTGAATATGAGGATTTAAAACCAAGAAGGGGGAATTAAAAGGCAAAAACGACACCACCCCAACCAACAGAAAGTTAGCGAGAAATGGGTATTCAGCAAATCCTTTGATGGTTATTGAAGTAGAAACTAGGCCGTTGTGGTTTGAGGACGGGAAGGGTGGTAGTTCCATGGCTCCACACCGGAGGTGGTATACGAGAGAAGGAATTTAGCTTTATAGCTCTTCCATCGTTTGACTCCCTTCAATGAACCAAATCTTTGACAGAATGAACAAATTATGACTTTGGTCTTTGGAAATAGTGCAACAAAAGCAGGTAGGTATGTCATTCCTAGTCAGCGTAATGGGTAGGGTGGTCGCGTGGTGAGTGCTCCTTAGAGCCGCAAAAGTGAGTTTATGGCTGCGGTGAAGAAAAAAAGGGAATGAGTGAAAAGGTTGAAAATTGTTCCGGCGAGTTCAAAGCAGAATCCATTAGCTGGTCGTCAAAGGGATGCTGCAGCCTACCGGATTCACTGCGATACTGGTCGTTGAATAGTAGAGGGACGCCTATAGTTCTGTCGTAGTGAAACGGTGGTTCAACGACTAAACCTGGCTGAACGAATTCCAACCATCACGCCACGTGGAGTGAAATTTTCCAAAAATTTGAGTGCCGTTTTGTGCGCGTGTGGGATAGGGGGGGGGGGGGGGGGGGGGGGGGGGGGGGGGGGGGGGGGGGGTGTGGTTTGCAGTTTTGTTATAAATGCTTAGGTGATTTTTGTTTTTTCGAATTTTGATCGACATACAGGAGGTATACAACATTTTGCTTCCACACTACCGAAGGTAGGAAAATATGTATTCTAAAAAATTTTATCCTCCCAAATCAATATTTCCAACTGCTTTTCACGTTTCAGACCTCTCTGAACAATTTTGGTTCCGTTCTTGCTTGTCTGTCAGTAGTCAATTCCTTGTCCCAGGTAAAACTATATGAAGTTATGGTCTGATTTCGATGCAATTTTCAGGGATTGTGTGGGTTAGCTCAGTGACGGGCCCCTATCAATTTCATTATATCATTTCTAGTATCATATATAGTAGCATATTTCTAGTAGCAGTTCTAATTGCATGCGCAAACGTGAATTTCCTGAAACTCGGTTTCTCAGTTTCTAATTGACCTATTTCGCTTAAATTTGGAGGGTGGTTGGGAGCTGACTCCAAGAAACATGAATTTCGTTACGATTAGATCAGTAATAGCTACTGTGCGAGCGCAAACTTGAGATTTGTTTTCATAGGCGTAGCTCCTGAACTACTCGACCATTTTCGAAGAAATTCTCAGGGATTACGTGGGTTTGACCCTAGAGCAGAGATTCCAAACTATTTTGGGCAATAGACCCCTTTTAGTTTATTATTTTCAATAATGAACCTTTAGAATCGAGCACGAAAAAAAACATTTTCACCCCCCCTCAAAATTTGAGGTTTTACGTTTCAAGATACGTAGAATCCAGAAATCGAATTTTAAAAAAACCGTCCGTCCGCCGCACGCTGCACTTTCCTTAGTTACCGAAATGACCACCTTCCATTGACCGAAATGAATGAAATTTGGTATACCGGCCCCATTCGGGGTCTAGTTGTGCCGCGAAGCTTGGCGTTACCGTCAGTCTTCTCTAAGGGTTATAAAATAGGGGATGCAATTTTCAAAACACCCTAGCTCGAAAATTTCAAATAGGAAGGTATATTCTTTCCATTGATTTAAAATAGAACACAATTTTTAGCGTCGAATGAGACCTTTCGGAGCGTTTTAGGACCAACCGTTCGCTCCCTGTAAGGACGAACTGAAAAAAAGAGCAGAAACACGAGTGCGAATCGCTATTCTTCCTGAGTAGGCAAAATCTCCGTTCAAATATCAGCTGTTCAAATGCAACTTTCTTTCGATTCCACCGAACCAAGTTTGTTGTTTACTTTCAGAAGCTTCCTTAGTTACTGAATTTCATTAAGAATGAATGATACAACTCTCCTATGATAATAATTACAAAGAAGGTTCCTACTCATTGTCGGCAAGGGATGATTGTGAACCACGCGGTAGGTGGGTATTTTATGTCAATAGGATCTTTGTAGATGGGAGATCTATACAGAAAATAATAAACTGTTGTGTAATAATTTTCATCGTTTTCCAAAATGAACTGATACCTCAAACCCCCACTGCCAAATTTACTCTAAAAATCATATCTCTAGTTTTTATCCTATTGATACAAAATACTTGCGAATTTAAAAACTTTGCGGTTCGTTAAGTGAGTAATCTTGACATCATTTTCTCATCAAAATTTAACCTTAAATAAATGGACATAAAATTCAGTAAATATCAAGCGTAATTAATGATTATTAATACAAATCAGGTAAAATTACTTGAAATTAGTAATTATTTTAGAAAAAAATACAATCGCAATGTATAGATAAGAACGTCTGCCAAGTGGGGTGGGCAGTATAGCTTACTCACTACTTATATAACATTGACGTAAAGAATCAGTTACCTAGTGAATATTTCAGTGAAATTTTTAGAAAAGTTACTGAGTTATCCTTATGACAACAAATTTCAAGTAAGTGCGCACAAGCTAATGGTGGTCCAGTGCTTATAAAATTAGGGGACCGTCTAAGGGCTCATCTACAATCACTGAAAATTTCATCGAAATTAGTCGAGTAGTTCCGGATTTATAGCAATGAAGATACATTCCAAGTTTGCTTACGCTCACTAGGTAGGTATTCCAGTCCAATCGTGACGGAAATCGTATAATATGTAATCTCCCAACTACCCTCCAAGTTCGAGCGAAATCGGTCCATTAGGAACTGGGAAACCGGAGTTTCAGGAAAATCACGTTTATGCATTCATAGCGAGTTGCTGAGGAAGAACCGTGTAATACCACTGAGAGCTGTCAACTGTTCAGGCAAAATCAATGGTCCACCTGTTCCTGCCAATTCCACTCAAGCTTACTAGTTTGCCAAATGACCCGGTGTAAAACAAATACTCCACTGGCAACAGGGAACTGAACAGGTTGTATAGAAGTGATAATAAATTTGGCGCCAATTTAAAAGATAAATAATATGACTGCAGCTGTTTTTGAGATCGCATCTGGAAATAAATCCTTCAGAAAATTGTATCGGGATTGAATAAGGACGGGTGCTTGCCATAGTTGTCGTCCCGATTCCGTGAGCTTTATGGCAGTTGATGTTGTCCCCGCCTAACACTCTAGTACTAATACACATACTTGTATCACCATCAGGGAATGGATATGGATCATGCGATTGAAACCAATGATACAATTTTCCCACATCAATGTCATCCCGGTATGTGACTATTGTTTTGGCGATCTTCACTAAAAAGGTCCTTTCAAATCACCGTCCGAATCACCGTTTCAGAACAAATTTCAGAGCCAAATTTGAAGATATATTTGCACCGAAATGCTAGAATAATTGATTTTAAGGCGTTTTGTCAAACCCTTCTCTATTAATTTCAAGACCAACAGTAATACTACTACAATTTAACTTCGTTATTGTTTTAAAAATTTGCTTTATTAGTCCCATTTTACAATTAAATTGGATCAAAATTCAATTTTTACAGTCCAAAATGACTGATTCTTGGGTCCAAACGTCATGGAACTACAAAAAATTGCCACATAGCGAAAAATAAGTACAACGACTAAATTTAGTTTTTGACGTGTATATACGCATGGAAATGGGAACATTTTGCAAAATCTGGGTGTTTTGAACGCAGAATTAGATTCTCTACAGCTCTACGACATTTTTCGTTTAGATTACCCGTTTTTGAGACACAGACGTCTACAACTGAGCCTAACCCAATTATCTGACGAAATTGAAAAAAATTGCCAATTTTCGAAGGGCAATTCTGACCAAACGAGTGAACCAACTTTGGTGTTTAAGGAGGTCATTCGAAGCAAAATTTATTGTAGTTTAATATAGGTCCCAGTGAAATCTTCCGTTATTTAGGTTTTTTCTGACAAAAACTAGAAAAATTCCAAAATGTCGTGGGTCTTAGGCCCCCAATAGTTCGGCTCGTTTCGGAAGCTGTCGCAAAACATGAATAATTATCCTTATTTACGATGATGAAAGGAAAATCATTTCCTGCTTTTTCTGAATAAATCGGAGGCACGGCCCTTTTATGGTATAATTCGACTGGGCTAGGTAGACTAAGGAAACAAGTTCTAAAGCCTGAAATTGTTATATTTTCTGAAACTCAAGCTCTAAAATCCTGTCGTTTGTGGAACCGGGACTGAAAGATACATGCTCTTCCAGGCATCTGCAATCGCTGATCTATGCAACTCATTGCTTGATCCTCCGTGTCTACGTGAAGCATCTGAAAAAATCCGAGTGAGAGATTTCGTCAAGCCCATTAGTCAAAGGGAAGTTATTGTGGGGTTGAAGGGAGGGAACGAGATGGGATCGGTTATTACGTGGTGGTTTTCCGATATCCGAGCGAGGGAGTTTGCGTCTGTTTACTCTCCCTCAACTGCCCCTTGAAACGTCCGTGGTTGAGGAGGAGTTGTTGTGCTCGTCATTGACTTTGACGTCGGGTATTCATGGGTTCGACACCCCATACCGGGTTGACTCTGGTGACCCTTTTCAGAAGGTCCATTGTGCTTTTCCAATCATAAATCCTTTTAGATGAGGCTTTCGGGGTCAGCTTGGAGGAAGAATTGTGTCCTTGCTCCTCCTTATTAGCTTACTCTTATTATGGGGTTCATGTAATATCCCTTGTTAGGGCTGCTGTTCTTCTTTCTGGATCATTTGCTCCCATTGCTCTCAAATCGCGGCTGTATTTTGCACCTCAAGAATACTAGTGTGACAAGTCAAAAATCCCTATTGTTGGGAAAACGCATTTGAAGTTTTGGGTTCTGGATATTGCTGAAAAGTCGTTAAAACAATGTTTTTACAGGGAAGCGGCTTATGACTACTGTTTCTAGGGAAGTCTAGCCACCTTCTCCACCATAAACTAGTGACTTCAACAAATTCTGGATAATTTTGTTTAATAAATATAGAAGAAGTTTCGAGTTGTTACATTACTATCTTGTATGCTTTAAATTATATCCAATGATTTCCCCTGATTTTTTACCCCTTTTCGCACGTTTTAATTCAAAAATTTGATAGAAATTATTCCATTATCAACAAAAGCAATGCAGGCAAGTATTTCAACAGAATAGAAGATGAAATGAGAAAAAGAGGAAAAGAAATGGGTTGAAGAAAAATTAAAATCCTTTTTCAATTTTCATTCCAACTTTTAACTGTATCAGAAAATAGCGCGAAAAAGGCTTGGACGGTAACACATTCTTATCGTAGTATAGTCTTAAAGACAAAGGTCAGTTTCACAACCATAGAGTACCAGCAAAGCACAGGTGAAAGACGACAGTGTTTTCAGGATGGTTCATCCTGGACCTTCCGAGTCTACCAAGGTAGCGGAAGCATCGTTTTCACTTTTGGGATGTGAACATCTTTTTACCTCCAAAATCAAAATTTCAAATCGCTTTTTACGTTTTAGACCTTCCTGAACTATTTTGGTGGTTTTGATGTCACTGGGAGTATGTTTTTCGAGTGAGGAAGTAGGGCTTAGGAAACTTTCTACGATTAAATTAGTTTCCAAAATGCCTTCTCCGCTCTTTTTCTTCACATTTTCGTCCAGATGCATCGTGGTTATGCTTTTCCCCGAGAGATCCTGAGACCTGAACCAGCGTAGTTTCATCGACCGTGTGAAGGAAACTATGGTCTAGGTACTCAAAGACATACGGATGCCAAACTTCTCTAAGTGCAATACTTTTTGATTTGATCTCACCATTCTGGGATGAAG
>JAEMON010000001.1:56408608-56419981 GCA_030264115.1 Lygus lineolaris
GTATTCTTCTGAGTATTCATTTTCTTTACCCAAATAATAAGAGTTATTTCAATCATAAGGTCCTTCGATATAATAATATTATTTTATTTAATCACCAGCCCTATGGTAAAGTAGGCTTGCTATTTGAGAACTAAAGGATAGTTTTCCCGGCACCTATTCAATTATCGTAGAAGTTAGCGAAGACGAGTATTTCGAGGAATTAGCAATACTCATGGAGCCTCGGCGACTTCTTCACAATTACAGAGTTTTCACATAACGTACCTACATACACACCAATAACATTCTGGTATCCATTAATAGGTATAATGGGTAATTCGGCATGTCCCTTATTAATAAATAAATAAATATCTGTCCACATGATATTTTCAGAGGGGCTATAAATGAAAATTACGAATTCCTTGGTAAGTATTGATGCAGCTTTTAATATTAGTCGAAAAGGTATGATCTAGGGTGTTGGACTATAATCCAATTTTATATGGTGTATTTATAACCATGTCTTTATCACCTGACAACAAAATTTCGAATTACAATGGCATCAATTTTTAATTCGGTTCGTTTCCTTCTAAATGTACTCGTAATGTCCCACTTCACTAAATTAATTATTAATATATTTCATAATTTATTCATTATAATTTATTACAGTGCATGGCTCTTTTTTCTTCGTTGGATGATTGGTCCTATCAAGGGTCTCGGAACCTACCGTATAGTACGCCGTGATTCATCGTGATGGCTTCCAAGATGGGGTTCAGGTATATTATAAATTTTTGGACGCGGTGCGATGCGAGACGAGAAAAATAATTATAAATGAAAATACGTGATACATGTGAACACCATTGACGAAAAGCAGCTCAAGGAAATGTGAGGCTTTCTGAGTCAGGAAGAAATTATGGAAAGAACGGCGAGAAGTGGCTGGCGACGAAGGGCGTTTTGGTGCCTTTAAAAGGTGTTATATGATATTCCTTTAATTAGTTTCAAGTTGTTAGTACAACGGTAGAAGGTAAAAGAGAACGAGTTGAACGAGACGGGAAATTATGAGAAACCAGCGGGACGAGCTGAATCCGACTTCCACTGAGTGAATGGAAAAGCTAAGATACAACAGCAACCCCCAACTCTGCCTCGTTTCCGATTCTTCTTTCCACTCAAGTAGTCCCTCGAAGAATGGATGGTGTTTGTCTTGAGAGATATTCTTATTCACTTTAGCTTTTTATGCTCCACTCTAGCGGCTGCTATTTCGCATGAAAGGAACAATTCAGACCATGCCCACGGATTCAAATTCAAGATTTGTTCAGAGCGACGTAAAACGGTGATTGAAAACCAGAAGAATGATCAAAATCCTTAATAAACCCGAATCCCATTGTCGATTCTTTCTCCCATTCTTAATGGTATAAATATATTGCTTCCGAGTTGGTAGTGGGGGTTGATTCGAGATCCTCTATTGTTTAGGCCAACGAAGACTCAATATTATTTTATTTAGTACTGTAACCTGCATAGGACAGATGTCAAATCGAGTGTGTTACCCCCAGACCTCCTTGCAGCCAGAAAACCCTTGTCAAATTAGTGTAGTTTCACCAGATCGAGAACGTGGGAGCAGCTTGAAGTTGAACATTCGCTCACCAGAGTGCATAGGTGCTATTCTAGGTATAGGAACAAGGGGTATAGTCAGCTCAAAATTTCCTATAAGACAGAAGGGGACGATTTTCTGTCCGAAACCCCCCTATTTTGAGCCACTGTGCGTTGACCTGTTCGGATCTGTAACGAAAATGAAGTCTGTTTTGCTATTCAGGGATGTGAAATTTAGTACAAATAAACGACGTATTTTCGTGTTTTGTGGTTAATAATGAGTGTTGTTGCGGAGTGGAAGAGAAATAAACTTAATTAACGTTCCGATCATTTGACCAACAACATAATGTGTATCGTATTCGAGCCTTGTAAAAAGGAGAAAGATTGAAGAGATAGATATAGATAGATAGAGAAAGATTGAATATAGTAATATGTATTATTTTTTAAATACAATCTTTGTAGTAATGTTATACTGGATAAACAATGGTTGGTATTGTGGATATAGCATTGATTGGTGAGTACTGCACACAAAACATGAGATACATAATAGGTACCTACGCGTTGTGGTGAATTGTGAACACATTGCAAGTCGTATGCTAGATGTGAAGGTTCACTTCTAGGAACAATCACTAGGTATCATCCTCTAAAACACAATCTGAACCGATTACAATAACATTCTCGGGGAGATGAATTGAGGTGGTATATAAATGTAGGCCTTGTAAATCACGCTGGGAAGGCAATAGGGCGGAATGGGAGTGTTGTGATAGTTGGAGATAGGGACAAGGACAATACCTATTGTCTTGGCTATTGGAAGGACGCCCTATGGTTGCCCCTCCCGGCTACATCACTGAGAGAGGACACCTGGATGACCCCTTCTTGTCGATTATGTTCATAATAGACCATCTGAACCATCACCATGACACTTGACTGTTATCCGCCTGTCAAATGAGCCATAGGTACCTTTGTTGTTCTTGTTGTAGTTGTAGGACTTGAGCCCCATTGAAAAATACATTAGACATTTTGTATTCTTCCCGTTTCCGAAAACGCGTTCCGATACGCGTAGCTGATAAGGGAAAACGGACCAATGGGCTTGCAGCATTATCTTTCCGCTAACGAAAATTTATTTTCTTTCTTTTCGTACTTGGTATTACGTGAAGAACTTTTCATTGACGGAAAGAGACTGCTGCAATCCCATTGGTCCGTTTTCCCTTATCAGCTATGCGTTTTCGGAAACGGGAAGAAAAACTCTCTATTATGGTCTGCACAGGATGATTGGCTGAGGTATGTGGGTCTGCCGTTTTTGTAATTTTGATTGTCAATACGGCCGTGACTGTCATATATTTCCTCATATTATGCCGTATCTCCAGCATTATCTCGATGAGCGTCGTCTCATCCACGACTGCTTGCAGTATGTGCTCAACAGTTGATGGTTATTATCTACTAGGTTGTAGAGTTGACTTCTTAAACAAAATTGCAGCTGAAGATCTACCTTACATCCCCCCAGAATTAAGTCATAATATCATCTCAACTATGAAGAAGGTCGATCCGTCCAGTTGTATATGGAAACAAATAATTTTTCAGTACTTTTCATCACCTTATAGAGTGGCCCTTTAATTTACCTTTCTTGATATAGGTAATATCTATTTTTAGTACTTGAATTTGAATTCCGCAGCCATATGTGGTGTTAAGCATAGGGACATGGTAGGTGATTATAATCAATGTACTTAGTAATATTAAATTTTATCATCCACATCAAAGTTCCTAAAAAGTCCCCGGGGAAATGTTACAAAGAGTGACTTTCTCGTTGCTGAGTTGGACCACCTGACGCGGTGCCCGCCGACCCGAACACTAGCCAATTACCTCTTGCTCACTGCCTCCATGAAATTTCCATCTTTCATTACCCTTATCCCACGTTGTACTTGAAACGGTTACATTGTCCTTATCGTGTACTTCGATGTTGTAATTAGATTCCAAGAGACTTATCAAGACTTCTAACCCATCTTTGCTCTCAAAAAGAACAAATCTATATAATATATCTAAATAATGTATAATAAACCTATAAATATATCAATACTTGAGGAACCACACGAATGCGAGCATGTTTAGGCAAACATTCAAGGTCTGAACACAGTATGAGACACTAAACGTCTGTCTTCTTGAAATTAATATTTTACTAGGTATCCAGAAATAGTTAGGTATCAGTTACCTACTTATTATTATTTATAATAATGAAGTGTGTAGAATCTCCCACCTTTGAAATATTAATGTCATTCATACCTACCTACGTTCTAAGAGTATCATGAACAAAATTGAGAACATTGGAAGATATGGCCTGGACATTTTGGATGACTGAAGATTTAAAGCCATTGCAATAGCTAAACTGTCGGTGGAAATAACAGAAAATTAAGTTATACATTTATGACATAATAACATATAATTCAGAGTCGTTTCAAATTTGGGACTTGCATACTCAACAAGAAAATATTCTGCTTTTTTAAAAGATTATAACACCATGTCATGTAATTTCCAGGTACCTACTTCCAATTAAGGGTATAGCTAGACCGAAATAGAGGGAGCAGGTTCTCGAATTTCTCAACTACAACATTTTAATGGGTACGCCCCTAATACGTTGAAGCTTCTACCAGAAAGATTTCTTTAAAAAAAAAAAAAACTTGCCTTAAACGTATATAATTTTAGCGAATTTTCGAAGAAAATGAAGCTATTGCAGTGGCTTCAAAATTTTTGTAACGCAAATTTTTGAGAATTTTCTTCATGGAAATCCGTTTCAGACTATTCTAAAACGATTCCTGAAATTTAACACTTTTTCATATGTATATATATATTTATATATGTGTCATTCCAGACGATATCTGCTGAAGGGATCGAGATAAAAAATCCAAAAAAATGTTAAAATGTCAATAATATCAAAAGAAAGGATGAGTTCGTTGGCCAGAATTTTTGGAGTACTCCAAGGGGTCGAATTTTGAAAATTTAGAGTCAAAAATCGCTGAAGAACGTGTTTTTTGAGGTTTTTGGTGTGAATTACCATTCTAAACATAGGAACATAATATGGTATATTCGGAATCAACGTGAAATTTCCTATAAGAATCACTCACCAAATTGGGAAAAATTATTCTTTAAAAATTCGCTCATCAACTCATGCTGCATGAATGGAACTTTTTTTAGGTGTATTGGAATACGTAGAGGTATTGAAATATAATATATAATGGGACGGAACAAATTATCTTTGTTAAGTTATATTTTGAGATATACCCATACCTAAAAGAAATACGAGAAGACCTTGAAAAGTCAAATGAAAATCAGAAAAAACTCACCACCTCTGACCATGAAATAAAAACACGTCTTGTGGTTAAAAAAAAAAAAAACTGTCACCAGTACGAAATTAAATCATACGAAGGAGAAAAGGTGAGAAAGTACTTCTCGGATCGGGCTTTTTGTTCAAAGGTACTTTCGTGAAGCCTATGATTTGTTTCAAGCAACAAAAATAAACACCTGCCACTGAAGACATACACAGGGTGTCTCACTTATGATCCGAAAAACTTCTCACACGTGTTCTACAGGTAATTTCCATCAAAAAGTGTCATGTACAGTTTTTTTCTTAAACCACTAAAAACCTGAGTTTTTTCACTTTTAGGATTTTTTTCGTGTTTTCGACCTTTGGTCACTGAAAAGGCCATAACTCCCTTAATATGAAGAGTAAAACCAATTCTGAATACATCGTTGGAAAGAGCGTTGAATTTCCCGTCTTCCCAGCCTCTAACAATCATTTTTTTGAACGGAAATTAAGGGTGAAAAATGAGCCCGAAAAGTTAATTTTGTCAAATCTTGAAAACTGCCTGTTTTTCAAACGCTCATTAGACCCCCATAATTCTGGTGATAAGTAATAGCCTGTAAGCCTAAAAAAATGTGCAAAAGCCTCAGCTTTCCAACAGTATAGTCAGTTTTTACTGTTTAGAGGGACCTTTTTTGAGAAAATCGAGTTTCTCTGCGAAAAAACGTGAGTTTGTCAAAGAAATCGAGTGTTTTAGGGTGTTGACGACCTGACCATGACTTGAGGAGTTTGGTATCGTTTTCCAGGTAATTTTTCTCGCCGAATCAAATAGTGACACTCCCGATTCATTTTGACTGATAAAAATTGATTTTTCGATAAAAAATACTGACTTTTTGGACATACTGGCACATCCAAATCATATTTTAGTAATGTTTGTGAGTTGATTGAATGATTATTGCTCAGATTTACCTTAATTATTCACTAGCTAAACAAAATATGGTTTTGATATGCTTGTCCGTTCAAAAAATTATTGTTAGAGGCTGAGAAGACGGACAATTCAACGCTCATTCCAACGATGTACTCAGATTTTGTTTCAAGGGAGTTATGGCCTTTTCAGTGACCAAAGGTCGAAAACACGGAAAAAATCTTAAAAGTGAAAAAACTCAGGTTTTTAGTGGTTTAAGAAAAAAACTCTAGGTGACACTTTTTGTTGGAAATTACCTGTAGAACACGTGGGGAAAGTTTTTCGGATCATAAGTGAGACACCCTGTATACGTCACCCCCTGAGGTGATCTGAAGCCTGACATCATGTACATTTCCAAAATTTTCCTCACAAAAAATCACAACGTCAATCAGTGTATTTCCTAGTGATTCTACAACATGAACTTGCGATAGGAAGACGTGATGGGAAGTCACTTTTTGGTATCCAAGTGCAAATCCATGCGTGTCCCTTTCGTGGGCTAATTTTACCAAATGATGTTGATTGTTGGTACGTTTTCTACTACAGTCAGTTCATAATTAAATGGGAATAATTAGGATGAATAATGGGACCATGTATAGGGTGAGAATACCTGGGATGATTCTGTTAAAATCCGTTCCTCCTGCTCCTATTATTAGATATTAAATTTATTTTATGTGTCACCTACGTGGTCCCCATATCAAATATGTAAATCAAATATGTTAGCCATATCGTATCAAGCAAATTTATAAGTTAGCCATAAATTAGCTTTCCTTGGCATTGTTATCTCACTTCTTGACCCTTGGGTGTTGAAGTGTTCGTTCAGGTACCTTGGCCGACTTGACAGCATCCACTCAAAACAATGACTTTATATATCTGGCCAGATTGCTAGGGACTTGTACAGGCTTTGACTTGTTTCAAGTGTGACTCCAATGGCTTAGAGATCATCGCAGCCCCGAACAAATTTAAGGCGTCCCAGGAGGTGATGAGTGTGGAGGTACAATATAAAGTTGAAAATTTCTTTAATTCTGTATTGGGAGTCTTTATTTATTGCATGTTTCGAAAGGAATGGAGGCCTTTCAAAACTTGCAATAAATGAAGACTCCAAACACCGAATTTCCAGAACGGAAAATGGTTTCAACCATATAGAAGTTCTTTTCTTCGTGCATTTTGAAGCGCAACGTGGTGGCGACTTTTGGAACTAAACCTAGAAAATTTTATAGGGTGCTATATTGGGTACCTATTCTATCGCTATTTTATCATTCGTTATGTTATCAGAATATGGCATTCATACGTTCTTCTTAGAATTATGTCAACATAATCAAGTCGTCATATTGACTTCCTGTAATTCGTTTCTGAACGAATGTTCCCATGTTGTTGGGAGTTGCATTATTTCCTTTGAATGTAAGTTGGTTATGAACTTAAACTTGTTTTATTAAAGAGTCGGAAGGTGGAAGCGGCATGAGTTGCTACGCAGTCTTGCCAAGTTTCTCAGTTCACTCATAACTTAGTCAAGAAGGATTAATAACTTCTCCAGGTTCTTTCTTGGTAGCGGTATTTACATTGTAGCATGCCGATTTGAATGCACAATCGACTTTGGCTTCCATGAATTCAAGTCCTTCCAAACAGGAGGAGAATAATAACTTGTGATGGAATCACGAGAGGAATTTTGGAAAGCTTCCCATCGTTTCAAATGGAATGCGATGAATCTAGCTTGCGGGTGTTTCGAAATTTCAAAAACACCAGGCAGTTGATTTTCCTTGGATATTTTCTAATTGAGAAACGCTGCAAATTATTACACAACAGCTTATTATTACCTAATTTTCAAAAAAGATTCAGCTATTGCAATGGTTTCAAAATGGCTCTGTACAGAGAATATTCAGTATCTTTTCGAGCAGTGAGGCTGTGCATGTTAACAGCAAATGTTTTCTCTTCAATTTGTCGGTTTATAGGTTTGAGCTCATTGAATAGTGTATTCAGCTTTCTTTTGTTTTCTGCGGAGCGAACCCTTTGCCAAGTTTTCCTAGCTTTTATTTTGGTCTGTACCAGTTCCCTTACTTTGAGTGGGTAGTTGGAATGGTAGAAAGGTTTTTTTTCTCGGTAGATTGGGGTGCAGGACCAGCACGCCTCTTGGATGTTTTCAGTGAAACATTCAGCCTCTCTTCCCAGTTGATCCAATGTTCTGATGAACACATGTAGATTGATGCTGTCGGACAGTTTTTCTCGGAATAACTCCCAAATGGTGTGCTTATTAGTAAGTTTTGGTGTCTCTTCTCTGAGGATTACCGAGTCACTTAGCGTCATGATCACAGGAGAGTGATCAGACTAGAGGCCATCACTATCTCCAGTATGTATGTAGTAGTTACTCGAAACTCCTTTTACTATGAAGAAGACCAGGAGATCTGGTACTTTATTAACGTATGTTGGCCAGTAGGTAGGCCCTCCTCCTGAGTGAAAATTGCATTTACTTTCTCTACCTGCTGTAAATAATTGTACCACTTTCGGGTTGCGCGTCCTTGAGCCTCAGAATTTGTTTTTCGTATTGAAATCACCGCCTATATGAAAATGTGTCCAATTTCGCGAAATAAGTCCACGTATTCTTCTTTCTTCAGAGCATACCTATAGGCGGGCAGTATATTGAAGCAATGTTGATGGTTCTGTTTTTTTGTTCTCACGTTTACTGTGGTGACTTGCATCTTTTCGGTCTTTATTTTCAGCTGTTCCGAGTGTTTAATATTGCTCTTTAGATAGCCGAGCCTCCACGAGCACGTTCAGCAGGGTGGACGAAGCGATACATGTTATAACCTTTAATATTTGCATAGGATGTTCTTGCTAGGTGTGATTCCGAGATCAAACATATATCAATTTTTTCTTGACTGAGAAAAATCTCTAGTTCCTTTATGTTTTGGACTAGCCCATTGGCATTCCAGGTAGCTATGCGGAGTGTGTTATTACATGACCCATATTTTTTATTTGAGAGTTGTAATTCTATTTTATCGAGCCTGCTGAATGCAATTTGATTCATCTTACTGTGGCCTTCCAGTTTTTCCAGAACTAGTTCTAGCATATGTTATCTACTGTAATGGGTTTGACTTTCTGGGTTTCATTAATATTTTTTACTATTTGTGCATAGGAGACTCCCCATTTTGAAAAGTTTTGGCTCATGACCTCCATCGCGACCTTAAATTCAAGATGGTGAGCGGAGTTGTTAGAAGTCGAGCAACGGCTCATGAAAACCATCTCAACTAGCACAGGAATATCAAAGTACTGAACCTCCTGGACAATAGCGGCGATGTACGAAGGCTGAAAAGGACCAAACCTCTGGACCTAGTTACACCTCACTCAAGTGATGTGATAAGTGGTAGTAGGTGGCGATCTATACACCACAAAACGTTAAAATTAACTAACAGGGTGAAGTTACTAAATGTGTATACACATTTGTAATAATAAATACGATATTTAAAAAAATGGTTTCAAAATTCAAGTTATGAAAATTTGGAACATTTTCTCCATGGAAATCCGTTTTAGGCCTATCTTAAACGATTCCCAAAGTTTGAAATGCTTTTCAATTTGTACATAATATACATATTATGTATGTATGTGTAATTATCTGATCCTGGAACCGATCTAGAAAATCCGAATAGATTTCGAGATTTGCCAAAGAGGGCTCGGAGCCGGTCTATTGCCGCGTCAAACAACCTATCTGCCTCGGCCAATGCGTCTGCAGAGACGTACTCGTGGAGGTGGACCGGTAGGGCTAGAAGTAGGTCGTTGAACATGACTCGTTGGTCAGGAAACGTTGATATGGCAGCCAAAAATTGCATTGAGTTGAGCCGTTCCGCGATGTTGTCGTGTTGAAACGCTGGGAAGTTAGGCTTCATCTGTCGAAGGTGGTCCCTGTTCACATTGATCGACAAGTTGTGCAGTGCTTAAGCAAGGAGTCTACTATCAAAGCTCCCAGGAGTGCGTTATAGTGTTGAAGAAGGGGTCACCAGTTGTAGGATTTCTCCTTGCGTCGTTTGTGTACTGCGTCACGGATGGGTTCGCTGTAGGCCGATGGAACATGGGGCTGGGAGGTTCGGATGGTAGCTGTTGTCGATGATGAGAAAGAGGAAGGGAAGAAATCCTGAAATCCTCCGGTACCCCACACAGGTCCCTTAAAAGGGCCAGTGACCGGAGGCTGTCCTACTGTGTTTGGAAAAGCCACTGTGCGGTCCCAGTATAGACTCGGAAACGAGCCAGTAGGCACAGGGTCCGTAACCGGTGTATGTGTGCAAGTATTCCTACGTGTTTCTTGATTCGAACCCACATCGATAGCTCTGGCGGTAGTTGGAGTGCTGACAATCGTCCCGCTGTCCTCCCTCGTGGATAGCGCGGAGGAGTCCGCGTCCGTGAGGGTACGTGTTGCGGTCTTTTCCTCAGTCAGTTCGCCATTCGGCTGTAAGGTCGCGATAAGAGAAAATTCCACAGTCCCACCTATATTTTGTCCCGGGAGTGTACTGTTGCCGCCTTTCCGTTCTACGTCGAAGTTCTGGTTGATGATCTGGACGAGATTCCCGCATATCTCTTGCGTGATAATGTAGAATATTACCGGGGATGATTTCCATCCCTGAAGCCGTATCTTGATCGTCGAAGCGCCGGGCTGAAGATTCAACTAGATGGAAGTCGCGTGATGTCGATGCGAGTTCTTCTTGCTTGAGCTGAAAAGAAAAAGGGTTAATAAAAGGAAGTTCCTGCGTCGTACTTCCCCACTGGGGTAGATATGTAGTCTGGAAGTTCCGATGATCGCAGGCGGTCGAGTATGCATGAAGAGGCGAAGTCGAAGGTCTGGAAGCTAATACCTCTAGTGGGCTAGCTGACCAGTATATATACACCTGGAAGGGGATCCAGTAATTAGTCTAGCCAATCAGCGTTGAGCAGGTTCGCGAAGTCGCGAACGATGGTGGCGCTCCTACCAGTGGATCGGATGAACTATCGTAGGATGCTTCTGGTTGGCTGTTTGGTAAGCCTGACTTGACCTTGAGGAGTAGATGAGATAATTAATCAGTACAATCTCGTCATGTGCTAATTTTCCTTTTTTCCTTGTGGAATCTTCGTATAAACTTAATAGAAGAGCGTGTGCGAAGTTTCATTACGATCGGTCCATAAGCAGCGGAGCTATTCGACCCCACGGCCTTCGCATGCTTGTGCATATGCTGTTCTGAATAAAACGTAGTTTTATTCGTCTGGATGCGTAGAGCTGTTTCTTTCTTGATGCGTTTATATTTCTTCCTTATTATTATTCTTTAGATGAGTGAAAAACTTTTCTTATTCGTCGGCCATTTTGTTAATATCCGGAATTTCAATTTCGGTTTCGGTCCTCGAGTCGGCTGGGTTGTAATTTTCCCGCTTGTTCCTCTATTGTTCTTAGCGGTCTTTTTTCTCCGTTTCGGAGGGTCCTTATTTTGTATTAATTATTGCTTCCGAGTCTGGAAGGCAGCGGAAGCTTTGTTTTCAATTTCAAAATGAAAAAAATTGTTGAGCTCCAAAATAAAAATTTCCACTCGCATTTTGCGTTTCAGGG
>JAEMON010000001.1:56446896-56459383 GCA_030264115.1 Lygus lineolaris
ACAGTTCTGATAAACCTGTCACTTATTCCCAGCGTGTTTCTAGAACAAAGCGCACAAACATGTTTACGCTGATCATCTTTTTGTCAAGTAGTACGCTGCATTTAAGCCACACTCTCTCTTCCTGTCAAGTACGTACAGTACTTCTGTATTTGGGGTTGACGGTCTGAATGTTGCTGAGAACTTTGCTGCTGGAGATCAACCAGATCCCAAAAATTCCGAAAGTACCTACTGAGACCTCTCCTCTTCACAGAATTTTGAAGCGTTGGAATATCGTTACAAGTTTGGGAAATTTTCCAGCTTGGAACAACTAATTGGGGTTTGCTTTTTTTCCTTATGTAACGATACTCCTTACCACTGTTCCATAGTTTTTTTTTTTTTTTCAAACATTTAGTTTCCAACTTTCCAGATTCCGCTTTCCCTTCCTCGTTCTCTCATTATCTGGCGAAAGAGGTTCATCTTCTTCAGATAGTTCGCTATCCAGACCATACATTGGGTCTGCGTCGCTATCGTCTAAGGGAGACGAGTTGCTTTTGGCGGAAGATCCTGTGGATTCATCGTCAGCTCCTGATGCTTCGTGTACAGGAAAACGAAAATCCACACAAATTCCGCGCGCCCACTTATTTCCAGGCCGTGTTGGTCATTGGCCGCCCAGGTGGACTGAAACGAAGATAAAGGATAACAACTCTTTTTTGAAATCTGTTCACCTACGACGGGCGTGACATGGATTTTACCCTTGTGCAGTACCTATGCAATAATGGCATAAGTAAAAATTATGAACATGAATCCCGAATAATTCGTACAAAATAAGATGCAGTAGTGACCAAAAATGAAACAAGCCACCATCGTCAATAAAAAAATGTGCTACTTACTTACTGTTGTAGGGGCGTATTTCTACTTGAGTCGTTTTTGTTCCGAAGACGGCGTTGGTTCTCGATGCAAGATAGGCGGAACTGTGAATACGCCGCTGGGAATTCTTCCTCCTTTCAGTGCAATGGTGTCTTAAGCGAGAAATTGTCACTTTTGCACTAATCAATTTTCAAAATCTTGTTCATGACGAGATGGGAAACGGCCGATATCGAAAAGAGTCACTGCTATCCTCAGTTTACACAAAACGTTCCGAATACCAAACTGAACTAAGTCTGCTTCCGCCACTATCACACTTGGCATACCTAGATCCATTTTCAACTTGTACCGGGCGCCGTAAGTGGCATGAATGGAGGAAAGAGTTGAGTTAAAAATCCGCCACTACTGCACGTTAAAGAGGGCTCATTTAGGAGGCTTTTGGCGGCCCTAACTCAATTTTTCAAAATTTGGACTTACGTCACTACTGCTCTCACTCTTATCATCATAGAATGTTACAAGATATATTATATCTGGTAACATTCTATGATGACAAGATGACCACTCATTTAATCAAAGGGAAAAGGAAAGTTGCACCTTTGGAAACTATGAGTGTTCCCCGTTTGGAACTCTCAGGCGCAGTTCTTCTCACAAAACTTCTATCTTCTATCCGCCCTCTGCTGGATCACGTGCATCCATAATCTATTCATTTATTCTCTGAATCAAAAATCACTCTTTCTTGGATTCGTACACTGCCTCATATCCTAAAGACGTTTGTAGCCAATAGGGTTTGGCCAACAGCAAAATTGGCGTCATGTCAAATCTTCTGATAACCAGATCAGATCCTGCATATACATAGGTTTACCTGCTAATGAATTGTTGAGTTGTTCACTGTGGTGGAACGGTCCTAAATACATTCGTGAACCATTCCAGCCTTCTGATATGAGTTTTGATTCAATCAACTCCAGTGAGCATCAGATTGAGCTCAAACCCTCATCAACTTCAGCTTTGATATTTTCTAAAAGTCTCAAGATTTCATTGATTCATCCGATCATAACGTCAACGAGGATCGGGAATGGGGTCCACTGAAAAAACTTCACCTTCTTCGCCGAGCTTTCGATATATTATAATATCTTCATCAGGGCCTATAACAACAACAACAACATAATCCCTAAAGCGGTGTTTTAACTAATAAAAATGCCAAAATTTAATTTCCGATCATTATTCTTCATACCTCAAATTGATTCGCATCGTAACGTATCCACTCCGCCACGTACATAAACAATTTTGTGCCAGGGAGGAACGTCACATAGGACCTCTTTCTCCTAACTATTTAGAAACCGCTACACTACTCACATCTTCATACACCAAAGCCATCACTACCCAGAAGATATTCGTCGTATAAAAGAATGGAAAGCACGAAGGGTTGTGAAGTGATCCGACTCACTCTAACGGATTTTTACAGAATGAATGCCTATTCGTTCTGATAATCAAAATGTACGATTTGAATATATAAACGTGCTGTCTCAATTATTCCAACCTACTCAGATATAGAGACGGAAGAGGTAGTGTATATAAGGAGACACAACAAGTAGGTAATTATGGTTTTTTATTAAATCACAAGTCGATAGGCTCTGATTCTAGGGGGATGGTTAAAATGGTATCAATACCTATTTTAAGGGTTGAACCACTAGGGTAAAGGAAGTTTAGTTATTTCTTGATATCAAATCGACTTACGTGATTGATGTCCCGAAGAGAACTAGAAAGAGAGAAAGGATTTTATGTAAAAAAATTTATCTAAAAAAACTCGTCCCGCTGGGGGGCCTACGACGCGACGTCTACTTTTTCACTTCTTTGGTGTTCATTTGCTGTGGTTGGGCCCCTTTGGTGGGCGCCATCACCATTGCGGTCGCGGCAGAGGCTCTTGCCAGGCCTCGATTACCCCGTCCGTATAGTGAGTCGGATGACCGCCGCGGTGGGTGGGTCCACCTGGGTGGTTCTGGCCCGATTGTGGGGGCCCTGCTGGCATCCCGGGTGCGGCTGCTACCTCTTCGTGGCTGTCTTGGCAGTTGGCTGCGCCCGGTCTTGGGGATGCGTTGCCAGCTGTGTCTGATTGGCAAATTGTGCACATTTGGGGTGTAGTTGTACACCGAAGCTGGGCGTTACTGTCAGTCTTCTCTGAGGGGTAGAAAATACGGGATGAGATTTTCAAAACGCCCGCGCTCGAAAACTTCAGATAGGAAGGTATATTATTCCATTGCTTTTAAATAGATCACGATTTTTAACGTCGAATGAGACCTCGTGGAGTATTTTATGACCAACCGTAAGGACTTGAGGGTTGAACGAAAAAGAGAGCAGAAACTCCAGTGTGAATCGCGAATCCTCCGAGTAGGCCAAATTCCCGTTCAAAGATCAGCTGATCAGATAGAACTTTTTTTCTTCACTCAACCAAGTTCCTTGTTTACTTTCAAAAGCTTCCTTAGTTACTAAAACCTACCTAAAATAATTATAGGTAGGTACCCATTGTACTCGTGGATAGGTGATCTGGATAGAAAATAATAAACCGTTGAGTAAGAATTTTCAGCATTTTATTTTCACTCTCCTTTACTACGTATTTTCAAATAGCTTACAATAAGCAATATGTCATTCACAGTTTAACTATGGTGAGCAGAGAGGTCAACTTCCAAAGAGGTGAGCTCTGCAGGGTTTTGAAAAAAATCTGAACTACCTCCCAAACGACGATGGAGTTCAATTTGTGCATTGTGTTCGCATGCAGCTAATGTAAGTTTCATCACTGGGAACAACATTCTGGCTCATTTATTCAAATGATGTACTTTGGAATCGAGCAATAACAAAAATTATTCTTCTCTCGAGGAGGGATTAAACGACCGTACGATCATAATGCATTTTTCTCGTTTCTCATGAAGAAACTGTAGTGAAAAAGCGATTGTGAGTTTTGAAATCACAGAAGTTTGATAGGTTCTCTGGAAAATGTATTTTCTTTTCTAGATGTGTGGAACCTGATCGGGAGCTGACATCTTGTCCTCGTACATCAATCGTTTGATTCATTGGTTGGCTGAAACGTAGCTCTGGCCGGGGTAGTTTCCCTTCATTTCCCCGAGGCCATCAATCATTGAGACTTGTCATTTTAACGTAACCAAACAGCTATCTCCACAAGTCCTCTTGCATCACGATCCAACACTATATCCGCGATATTCCTTTTCGCTGCCATGATACTAGCGTGTAATGTTGTAGGATAGATTTAAAAAAAATAAAACCTTCGACGAACAAGACAAGATTTATGTTTCATTCTCATGTTTTTGATCTTCTGCTTTCGGAATCGTTCAAGGTTCTCGAATAAAAATTGGCATATAATTAAATGACCAAATATTTGGTTTTTCACTCCTTCAGCAAAGTTATCACAACACAGCACTATGACTGGAAAGAGTGATTCTGTATTTCATTTTATACTTTTTTTTAAATATATTATAGTTTGTTAGAAAACTAGAACCAACAATTTAGGAATGAAAGTGAACAATTTGGTTATAACATGGCGAAATGGTTAGCTGGGCTCTGCTGACTCGGCTTACATCGAGATTGCAACCCTAACATAACTACAGCCATCATAGAATCACAGCCAATCTAGGCTGCATACTCTACTAGGGGACCCATAAGTGGACTATGCTGCCCTTCCCAAGAGCTCAAATTTTTCAAAACCCTGCAGAGCTCACCTCTTTTGAAGTTGACCTCTCTGCTCACCATAGTTAAACTGTGAATGACATATTGCTTATTGTAAGCTAATTGAAAATACGTAGTAAAGGAGAGTGAAAATAAAATGCTGAAAATTCTTACTCAACGGTTTATTATTTTCTATCCAGATCACCTATTCGTAAAGATCCTGTTGGTTATACAGTAAGTACCTACTGTAATTACATCGCGAGGTTCACAATTCGACGAGTACAATGGGTACCTACCTATAATTATTTTAGGTAGATCTTTTAGTAACTAAGCAAGCTTTTGAAAGTAAACAAGGAACTTGGTTGAGTGAAGAAAAAAAGTTCTATTTGATCAGCTGATCTTTGAACGGGAATTTGGCCTACTCGGAGGATTCGCGATTCACACTCAAGTTTCGCCTCTCTTTTTCGTTCAATCCTCAAGTCCTTACGGTTGGTCCAAAAATACTCCGCGAGGTCCCATTCGACGTATAAAATCGTGGTCTATTTAAAATCATGGAATGAAGTTTTCGAGCGAGGGCCTTTTGAAAATCTCATCCTATTTTCTACCCCTGAGGGAAGACTGACAGTAACGCCAAGCTTCGGTGCACAACTAGACCCTAATTGGAGTCAGTATACCGAATTTCATTAATTTTGGTCCATGGTCACGAAGCAAAATGACGTATACAAAAGGTGACCATAAATTTTTGAACTTAAAAGGGGACACCAACCCTCAGTGGAAAATCTTGGAATATGTACCGAATGTGAACGAATATGTATCGAAATCTCAGAAAAGTTGACAAATCACAGACGTATTAAAATTCTTAAAATATTGAACAGCATAATTGACTAATTCATAAACTTGAATACAAACATCTTGTAATTGACTCATTTCAAAAAAAGGCTGCCAAGTTGGGTGTGGCACATAGCTTCCTCGGATCGTTAGGTCATGAGAAATTGATTTTTCAAGGATTTCACGTTTACGCATGCGCAGAGGCTACCGTTGGTCGGCTGGTAATGAATTTCATAGGGGACCAACTAGGGTCTAACCCGTGTAATCAATCAAAATTTCATCAAAATCTGATGAAAATTGTGGAAGTTATGCGTGTTGCAAGGAGTCCCGGACACACAGACAGACAGACCAAACAGACACGAAACCAAAATTGTTCAGGAATATATTACGTAAAAAGCGAGTGGAAATTTTGATTTTGGAGGTAAACAATGTGTCACTTCCCTAAAGTGAAAACAATACTTCGGCTACTTTGGTGGACTCGGAAGCAAAAATTGAGGAATGTTTTGGCATTCTCTTGAGAAAAGGGGAAAGGGAGGTGGAAAAGGGAATGAATGAATGTCTCCTTCAAAAGATTAGATTTCCTTATTCTACTTTATCTTGAAACGTAAAGGATCAAATATTTTTAAGAGGGATGGGGGGGGGGGCAAAAAAGTACATCAAACCCAATGGGATTTGAGCACTGACCAAAATAATATAAAAATAAGGTGAGAAAGAAGAACAATGAATTATATATATAGAATCAGACGTTTTCATTTCATTTCTCGTCGAATTCTAATGGAAGGTCCATTTTGCCTCGGCGAGTGATTGCCATGCAGGTAAGGTTAACATTGTATTCTGTCCACAAGGCCATAACCTGAAATTATCCGAGTAAATACCAATTATTTTGAGTAGGTAGTCTCCGAACTGAGAGCAGGGAAATAACACAATTTACATTTAATCAACGAACCAGTCAATTTGATGACTCGATTTTTAGGAGTGTTGTCTTGGCCGCGCCTCTGTTGGAGTACCGGTGAACTGGAGGGCGAAAAATAGCCGTGTTTTCCTTTGAAATGATCAATTATTTGTATCAATTCATGGAAAAATATTTCCGTATTCGATTTTAACTGCTTCTCTTTTTTTAGTGAGATTTTTGTCTCATTTACAACGTTTCATTTATTAGGTACCTATATATTCCATATCGTCTGAAAGGACATCATACTTGTACATATATCTAAATGATTTATTCAGCTAAAAAATGTGACTACTAGCATCCCTATAGAGGATCTATTCATGAAACTGTCTTCCATAATTTTTGGACTATATACAGTAGCTGAATTGTGAATAGCGTGAATCTTCGTAATTCCGTGGATCTGAATGGTGGATTTCCCCTGAAATTAAATTTCTGGAATTCGCAAATATTTTTCGTTTGTCTATGTTCAACTCAAAAAATGCTGCAAATTATTAGAAGGCGGTACAAGAATAGTTTCGTACCTACCTGTAATTATTATCATCCAACCTTCCTTCATAACGAAATTCAGCAACTAGGCCAGCTTATCAATCTGTTTTGAAATCAAGGCTGTTTTCATCTAATCGAGTTTCATGTTCAAACTCGATTAGATGAAAACAAAACATGATGACCGTTACCGACGAATTTTTTGCTTTCTCACTACTGAAGGTAGGAAGCATGTACTTATTCGTGCAATAGATGAAAAATAATTTTTTCCTCCGCAATCAATATTTTTACTTGCTTCTTAGGTTTGAGAGCTTTCTGAACAATTTAGTTCCGTGTCTGTCTGTTTGTAGTCAATTCCTTGTCCCAGGCAAAACTATATATGAAGTTATGGTCCGACTTTGGAGGGTAGTTGGAGCTCACGCCAAGACAATTACCTATTATATGTATTTTGCCTTGATAGGATCAGTAATAGCTACTGCACATGCGCAAACATGAAATCTGCTGTCACATCCATAACTCAAGGACTACTGGATCCATTTCGGTGAAGTTTTCAGGGATTACGAGGGTTAGATCCTAGAGGGTCCCCTATGAATTTCATCTCATTGGACCACTAGTAGCGTGTGCTCATGCACAAATGTGAATTTCCTAAAACAACTGTTTCTCAGTTCCCGATGGACTGATTTCGCTCAAATTCGGAAGGTAGTTCGAGGTTGACAATTACCTACCAATTTCGACACGATTGGATCAGCGGAATACGTACTGCGCATGTGCAATTTTGAAATTTTTTTTCATATCCATATCTCCGGAACTATTTGACCAATTTCGGCGAAAGTTTCAGAGATTGTAGATGTCTCCAATAGATAGTCCCTTATTATTTGCATAGCCACCGGACCATGCGAAATCATGAATTTCCTGAAACTACGATTTCTCAGTTCCTAATGGGCCGATTTCGCTCAAAGTCGAGGTTTAGTTGAGGTTTGACTCAGAGATAATTGCCCAGGAATATCGTCACAATTTAATATGTGATGGCCACTGCGCACGCGCAAACTTGAAATTTACCGTCATGGGGATAACTCCAGAACTATTCTACTAATTTCGCTGATTAACTGATTGATCAGCGATTCTAACTGATTCTATACGTCCATGTTACAAAAGTGCGGAAGCTATACTGCCCACCCAACTTGGCAGACGCTTTTATTTGAATGTTGAGATCATTGTTGATTTGTTGTGATATGAGATCATGAATTTGCTTTTGCGCGAGTCATGCTCATTTCATTTCTAATTAATCTCTCAAGTTTTGACGAATTGAATAAAAGAAAGTCGTCGTAGCGTCAATTATTTTGGCTGAAGGTCATACACTTCTCAAGGCTTTATGGAATGCCAAATCAACAATTATTCGAGAAGTTTCAAGCATTACTTGTACTTGAGTGGTTTGCAATTCGGACCTTTCCCCTTAATAATCGTGGAAAAGCGTAGTTGAGTGGTTTGTTTCTTATCAGTCAGAAGACAGAATACCAAAGGAAAATAAAAATCGTGGCTAAGAGTAACGGGCTGAAGAATGAATTAATTACGGTCCAGACAGATTGACGATTTTTCTAGCATGTCCTAACCATCTATGTATTATGTACATAGTATACATATGTACATCGATGGTCCTAACCTTGTTAATCCCCGACCTTTTCAGGTAGGTACTGCACAGTCGATGCCAAATTCGTGTGCGCCCAAACTGGGACGTTTTATTCCAACCCCTTCCCCCTTATTCGCAACAGAAAGTGAAGTATAGAATCAATTCAGAAGTTCATCTCATTCGAAAAACGACTGTTTATCCTGAGTTTATAGATACCCACGTAAATCACCGGAAGATAGCATGGAAGGAATGCGTGACGGTCTCAACTTTTTCTATTTACTAGAAGTACTGTCCGTGTCCTCTCGGTGGGAGTGATGCATCGGTTTTATTTCCGTGAGAGCTCACTCAGTTCACGAGGAGCGTGAGAGACCGGCAAAAGTCATTCTCAGACCAAGACACCTCTGGCCGATTATCACCTGCCACTCTCACTCCCGTCTTACTTGAATTTAATACTGAAAGTTCCATTCATGCAGCATGATGAGCGAATTTTCAAAGAATAATTTTAACCGATTTGGTGGGTGGTTCTTATAAGAAATTTCACGCTGATTCCGAATATACCATATGTTCCTATGATTGAGTAATGATTGGGTAATTTACATCAAAAACACGTTATTTCAAGCGAAATGAGCAAATGACCAATTCTTTATCTAGAAAAGTTACTACATAGGGGTAGAATGAGGGACATCAAATTAATCAAGAACTAAGTCAACTTCATTGCTTGAACTAACTATGAAACCCACGGAATCTACATTTCGATGTTTCACTTAAATTGGCAGACGTGCCTACGTGGATCATCTGTCTACGTGGAGCTTCATAGATCCAGATATTACTATACTACGTCTAGATAGGAATCAGAGATTAACCAATTTGTATAGTTACTCCATTGTTCAAAGGCATGAATGCCATTCAAACATACAAGAACCACAGTAAAAATTCCATTCATGCTGCATGAGTTGATTAGCAAATTTCCAAAGAATTATTTTAACCGATTTTGAGGATGATTCTTATAGGAAATTTTGCGCTGAGTCCAAATATACCTACCATATGTTCCTAAGTTTAAGATGGCAATTTATACCAAATCCAAAATGTGACCCCTTGGAGTACTCCAAAAATGCTGGCCAACGAACTCAGCCATTCTTTCGTTGTTATTGACATTTTGATTTTTGATTTTTTTTCGGAATCGATTCTGGGGTCAGATATTGCCTGGAGTGACACATAAGTATGTGTAAAATGAGTATACGTTGTACGTACCCATAGCAATACTTAAGGCACCTATAATATTGCTTAAGTATACATCGAGGCTCGGCCAGGTTAAAAGAGGTACCGCCAACTCAATGTAAGTAACTACGTCTTTGTACACAATGTCATGATCTCTCGTATTTGCTATACTACGTCTAATTTTTTTCTTCGTTTCTTCGAAAATTCGCTAAAACCTTTCTGATGGGAGGATTGTATATTTAAGAGGAAACTTCAGCACTAGTTAAATCTGGGGTCAGAACATACTGGGTCAGTATTTGAGCCGTTTGCCCTTTCTAAGTAATGATTTTCGCGGTTGAATGTTTGTGAAGTGTGAATCAGAAAAGCGCGGAGAGGTTGAATGGGCAAAGGATGTGGTGGAAGTCGGGATGAGTGGCCGTGGTGTGGCGCGGTGGTCGGGAGGGCCATGCTTATCTGAGTGTTAGTATGGGTGTATGTGAGAGACCCTATGGGTGTGTGTGGGTGTCTATGTTTAGAGTGGAGCTGAGCCTGAATTTATTTGAAAGGAGATTTGAATGAGTGTGGTAGGGGGGGGGGGGGGGGGGTCGAGAGGGTTACCTGGGAAAACCAGTGGGGATTTCAAGTGAGAAAACTGCTTTAACCCGACCGCCCCCCTCGTGCCCTCTTCCTTCGCCATTCTCAGTTCCCCACCCTTTCAGCGACCCACCTGCCTCTCTCCGCCTTTTCCTGGTCTCACCTGTAATACCCTATGCATAACCACCATTCATTATTCAGGACGCTGCACGGTGATGATTCTTCTTCGAACAAACACGAGCCCCTACCTAATGTAAAATAATCCCATTGCATATGGGAAGAACCTCCACCATTTCCGCGCCGCTAATAATATTTACATTTCTTGAACATCAAACAAGATGTTTCCGGAGGTTGATGAAATTCGCTCTAAAATATTTCCATCAAGTATCCGACCACTTGCATAACAGTCCGTGTATCTACTCTAGTGTGAATAGCTGTCTATTCACAAGTGTGTAGTATATACCACCCACAATCAGGTAGTTGGGCTTACGGACACAAAACCACTACGACTCAACATTGATGTACATGCCAACGTTTATCATGTGGTGAAGCCAACCAGTAGTGACACCCTTCGATATAGAACTATATCAATATAGTTCTATATCAATGGTGCCATCCAACCACATCGACAATGAATGAACTTCTGAACCATCTATTGTATATTTGAATTCTCAGGGCTTACCCGGCAAACTACCTCCCTTGAATAATCACTTACTATCGATGGACAAAATATACCTTCCCATTTGACGTTTTCGAGCTAGAGCGTTTTGAAAATTGCATCCCCTATTTTCTACCCCTTAGAAGAGATTGACGGTAACCCCAAGCTTCGCGGCACAACTAGACCCCAAATGGGGCCGTATACCAAATTTCATTGATTTTGGTCGATGGTAACTAAGGAAAGTGTTGCGTACGGCGCCGGCGTACGGACAGAGTTTTCCTATTTGAGTTTTGGATTCTACGTAGGTATCGTGGAACGTAAAACATCAAATTTTGAGGGAGGGTTGAAACAAAATTTTTCGTGCTCGTTTTCAAAGGTTCAATATTGAAAATAATGAACCAAAAATAGTCTCTATGTTGAACCGCAATTAATTGTATCAAAATTGTTGACTTGGATATAATTCTGGCCTGCGTACACAAACGGCCTATTCTAGTATGGAGGATTTCCTTTCTAGTTTTGATAGATTATTAGAGTTGGCCAACAAGTAAGTATAATTTGCCCTGCAGTAGTGATTGTGGGTGACTGGAATATAGATTTCAGAGAAGGTTCACCAGCCATGAAAAAAATTTCATCACTCGTGGAATCCTACCGACTATGCAGCGATTGAGAATCCTACATATAACATATTAATGAGAAGGAATTTGTGAATCATAATTTGGAATGTAATAAATAGGTTTACTTGCACTGAAGTGAAATTCATGACAATATATTACTAGGTATGTTGAAGAAAAAAAAGTAGAAATCATCAATGCTAGAGAAGAAACCCATATAATAGGTTTTAACCTATTTTGTTAAGCCTATCTCGCATGACGGCTTTTGTTACAAAATTTGCGTATTGTATCATTTATCAATAAAGGTGAAATGAATTAATTCCTTAATTTCACCAGAAGGTGACACTACATTGAAGGGCACAAAAAACTTCGAAATAGTTTGGAGAACCTCATACCCTCTAAAAAAACTCACTTTTATGGCTTCAGGAGGAATAACACTATTCTTGTAGGTATTGATTCATGAGGCCGTGACAGGGTTGTAAACACAAATTTGATTTCAAAAACCTCACCATCCTTGATACACAACCTACTAATAAAAACGCTGCAATTTATTACACAATAGTTTATTATTTTCTTTATAGACCACCCATATGTAAAGATCTCATTGATATTTAATTCCTCATAATAACTATTAGCCCAATACACTTTCTGTTTATTGGGATCAATGATTTTATAGTGGGTAAGTACCTAACGTGATAAATTATAATCACGAGGGTCACAACCATCATTTTTTCACCTACCTGTACCTAAGTGTACTTAATATTATTATCATCCCGAGAGTTGTAGGTTCTCCATAACGTGATTCAGTAACTGAGGAGGCTCACGAAAGTGAACAGGAAACTCGATTCGGAATGAAGTTACATTTGATCAGGTAATCTTTAAACGGGAATTTGGCCTACAACTCGGATATGCTATCCACACTTGTGTTTCTGCTATTTTTCCCGTTCAACTCTAAGTCCTAACATGGTGCGAACGGTTGGTCCAAATACAGGGTGATTCAGGACGGAAGCGAAAAAAAAAAT
>JAEMON010000001.1:56472939-56493826 GCA_030264115.1 Lygus lineolaris
ACAATTTTCATCCCATTTTGATGGAATTTTCAGGGATTGTGCTGGTACTAGTAATCCCTTTGATGATTTCTTAAATATATATGATATATACAATCATGTTATGGATACGAGGAAGCTATGTGCCACACCGAACTAGGCAGACGTTTTTTTATCGGAACTTGTGAACCAGCAGCAATAGACTCTACTAGATTTGGAACTTGGGAACTAGCAGAGGTAGAATGTACAAAAGAACTTTACCTAGTGTTGAATAGCGAGATGATTGGCTTTGTGCAGATTTCAATGCACGAGCATTGTCTGAGGCTTGCTCGAGGGTTATTGTTAGATTCTCCAAAACCTCTGACGGATTGTATTTGATGATAACCTACTTAGTAAAGCATCTCGAATGCAAAGATCCCGATGAGTCTCAACATCAACCTTTTTAAATTCACATTCCTTGCATAAATGAACGTAGTGTACTTTAGTATTTATCATGACAGTTCCGGTTCAACTAGGTTTTCGATTGATCCTTTTGTGAAATGGATTCAGATCACATTTGATTTTAAATTCAGATTACAACTGAGCACAGTTAAAATCTAAGAGATAATTCTCCTTTTGGAAATGAATGATAAAGTCTGCCTGTTAAGAAAATGCATTAAAGATATTTGTTAACTCACACATTTTATCGGTAAAATTTGCAACAATAGCTGATCATAGATACGAAATAGCCAATAATGAGGATGAGATTAAGTAAATGACGTCAACGCAAAAAAAGAAACCAATATTACGAGGAACAAGGAAAAAAAAAAACAATAAAACCAAAAACCAAAACAACGAACCAACAGAACAACGAACGAACAAAATAACAAAACGAAACTGCAAAACAAGGAACTAACAGAACAACGAACGAACTAAACAACAAAGCAAAACATCAACACAAGAAACCAACATTACAGGGTGGGGCTCAACAGAAGTGTACTTCGAGGTTTTTTCATGCACAGATTACGTATAGTTTGGGGGAAATTCGTGTGATGTAAAGAACGTATCTACTGAAAATTCAAAAGAAAACAATAAAAACAACAATTTTGGATATTTCTATTTTCGAAAAGAAATTGAAGTCATTTTTTTGACAAAGTCGTGAAACACCTCAATACAATCTACAAAAATATTTTGCCTGCGGTTCAAGTGTTATAACGCTATGAAGTACATAGTAGTAGTAGTAGTAGTAGTAGTAGTAGTGTGACTATTATAGGTGTGGGGACCAGGGACTAACACGTCAGTGGAGGTTTATAGGCCCTCCTCCACTGGGTGTATGGGGTCTATAAAAGGAGGCCTAGATCTCAGAACTGTAGTTATCAAGATCAACCCAATACAGAACTATTTCGTCAACTTTGATCGGGAATGGAGTCCACTGAAATATTCACCTTCTTTGCCGAGGTTTTGATAAATGTATTAGGTACCTTCTTCAGGGCTCGAAGGCCCTGCGAGAAGGTAATACGAATGTAATAAATCTATCGAAAGCTCGGCGAAGAAGGTGAATATTTCATTCCCGATCAAAGTTGACGAAAGAGCTCCGAATGACACGCAATAATTTACAAATGATCGTCACATTAATTTCGTCTCCTCAGCACATTACAACCGGTGACTGCGACCCTGAGGGAAACTCCTAGTCTGAACATCACTCCGAAAAACACAAGTCCTTCAAGCTCCTCCGCAACTGCAAGTTCTCACGTATGCGCAGTAAACTTGAACAGTCAACCCGTCGTTCAAGAAATTCGCTAAGTCCCAAATATATCGAAGAATCCTTCAAGTTCTCGCGTCTGCGCAGTCCCACTCTCCAAGACAGAAGAAAGCTACCAATCAAAAAATTCGGTGGATTACGAATGCCCAAATCCCATTTAATCCTGATTGACAGGTGTGCGAAAGCGCAAATGTAATGGGTTGAAAAGCGCAAAGATGAGGGGTTGAAAAGCGCACAAGAGATTCCGTTGGAAGTCTATACAAGTTCGGACGAGGCAAAATTCATAAACAATCAGGCAAATATTTACATGACCTCTTTTACGTGTTCACAATCAACCTGGTCTAACGTCTCACGCAGTCAGTGGAAGTTCACAGCCACAGTGGACAGCTATGCGATTCTTTTGGTTTGACTTTATCCCCGTCTGTAGTCATGTGCGATTTTGAGAAAGCCGAGCACATCAGAATAAATAGTGTTTTTCCCGATACCAACGTCTACTGTTGCGGTTTCCACTTCTAGCTTTTTTCAGAAAAATACATAATCTTGGTTAAAACTAGGGTATCTAAAACATTTTTTCAGGTTACCATACCTCCCTTATTATATTTAATATTGTAAATTGACGATTAAATCTGTTTTATGAAGCGTGAATTATGTGCGCATTCGTTCCCCTCTGTCTTTGCGCTTTTGTACACACACACATTCTATGTTTTTGAGCTTTCGGGTAGGTGGATTACTATCATTTGCGCTTTTGTTCGATAGCCAAAAAATTCGCGAAGTGCTGAATCACATCGAATAATCCTCCATGTCTCCACCTCTGATTAGACGAATTTCAGCGAAGATTGGAATCATTGGAATTAGTTAGGTAATTAAATTTCACGTTGGCTAGTGTTCCAACTGTGATTCATTTATAATTACATAGTACCTACGTACTTTTGTGTGATACTAAGGGAAGTCATCCCTCCCCACTCCACGTTCCAGTCGAAGGTAATGTACTAACGATGGTTGGGTCTGTGAGATTTCAGTGTACTTATTTATTGTGAGAATGTCAATTTGTATTGTAGGTATGTATTCGGTATCATAACGCAACTGTAATGGCCCAACAATCTCCATACCTGATGAGTGGGAGGTATATTTGTGAGGAGAGCTAAGATGATGGTGGATGGAATCTACTCGTTAGAAGAGGCCAAGGAGTGGGCAACTTGGGTGAGCGATAAGAGGCAACAATGGAACGTTTATCGCTGAAGAAGTAAAGGGGGGGGGGGGGGGGGGGGGGGGGGGGGCAATGGGCTTTTCAGCCGCTGAGCAAACGAAACGATTCACGCCCGCGTGCCGCGTCAAAGAGGAGGAAACCTCTCAAATTGAAAAACAAAGGAATCTGCTCCCGTTTTCCTGTTGTTTCAATGTCTGCACTGGTATCTGAGGAAGATGGGACAGAGAAAGTGAGATGATGGTAAGTGAGGTGTGAAGCACCAATGTGAGAAGTGGAGAAAAGTGATATTAACTACATATAGGCTCGAAAGTCAGCAACATTATCCCTCAAATTTAGCAGTGGGAGATCCAGTGGGTGTTAGGCTCTTAGCTAAGGTTCTTTTGAGGATACTGTCTCTCTGAAAAAGTTTCGAAGAGCTTCCATTTAAGCGTCTACCACTAAGCGTCCACACAATGTGGAGTGATTCCAGAAAGTGGGATACTAAATATTTCATACATGATATCCCACTTTCTGAAATACAAAACTTAAGGGATTTTTTCAACTAGTAATTAGCAACAAATAATGCCTCGTAGAGTTGTTCGTTCAACCCCTTGTTATTTGGGTGTATTTTGATTCCTCACTACCGAAGGTAGGAAGCTATGTATTCGTGCAAGAAAAAATAATTGGTTCTCCAAAATCGGAATTTCCTCTTGTTTTTCACGTTTCAGAGCTTTCTGAATAATTTTGGCTCCTCCGTAATGGGAGCTTATTACTGGAAATGTGACATCCATCACCTCTTGATCGAATGGAATATGGATTATGTAGGTATATCCAGTAGGTACATTGAAGGGATTGGCTAGATTTAAATGTAAATTTATTGCTTCTTCACAACCGAAGGTAGGAAGTTATAGGTACGTATTGGTAAAAGGAGTAAACAAATCGTGTCCTCCAAAATCAATTTGTCCATTTGCTTCTTGAGTTTCGAAGCTTTCATGAAAATTTTGGCTCTATCCGTCTGTCTGTTGTCAGTCCCTTGTCCCAGCCAAAACTATATGAAGTTATGGTCATAATTTGATGAAATTTCAGGGATTACAAGGGTTAGCCCGTGACGGTCACCTATTTATTCCATTGCCGTCGGACCAGTAGGTAATAGCTACTGCGTATAAGCAAATATGAGATTCCTGACACAACACTGTTTATCAGTTCCTAATGGACCGATTCCGATAAAATTCGGAGGGTAGTGGGGGCTGAATTCGACGGTAACCTTCGAATTTTCTCACGATTGGATCAGTAATACCCATCACTTAGCGTTAGTGCCCATTTTGTTTGTTTTGAGTGGTGAGAGCAATCATACCCTCCTCCCCCTCTTTCAATTAAAATACAGTCCACTAAACCCCGCCTATCCAAATTTGGTCCTTTGCGAGCCACATAAAATTGTTCCTTGGAATATTCCTTGTCCCAGGCAAAACTACAAGAAGTTGTGGTCCGAATTTGATGACATGTTCAGAGATTGTGCGCGTTAGCCCCGTGACGGTCCCCTATCAATTTCATTACCGTCGGACCACTAGTAGCGTGAGCGCATGCGCGAACGTGAATTTCCTGAAACCCCATTTTCTCAGTTCCTAATCGACCTATTCCGCTCAAATTTGGGGGTGATTGGGGGCTGACTGCGAGACAATCACCTATGAATTTTCTCACGATTGGATCGGTAATAGCCACTGCGCAAGCGCAAACTCGAAATTTGTTGTCATGGGCGTAGCTCCGGAACTACTCCACCGGTTTCTGTGAAATTTGCAAGATTACGCGGATTACACTTTAGACGGTACATTATGAATTTCATAGCAATCGGACTACTAGTATCGTGTGTGCATGCGCAAACTTGAATTTCCTGAAACTACGATATCTCAGTTCCAAATTCATCTATTTTCGTTCAATTCAGAGGGTTATTAAAGGTTGAAAATTGCCTTCAAATTTTGAAACGATTGTATCAGTAATACCTACTGCGCATGCACAATTTTGAAATGAGTTTCATAGCCATAACCTCGGAGCTAGGTACTCGACCAATTTTGGTGAAATTTTCAGAAATTGTTCGGGGTAGCCCTTAGACAGTCCCCTATTAATTTCATAGCCATCGGGTCAGTAGTAGCGTGAGCGCATGCGCAAACGTTAATTTCCTCCCATTTCTTAAGGGGGCAAGGGACGGAGCCCAAAATGTCCTCAAAAATGCCTAAATATCTGCTACCGAAGGGTTTATAAGAACTCTTACTATAACATTATTACTACTTAGGACCAAAAAGTTTAAAATACGGATTACCTCCCCCCCTACCTCGTCCTCTGACCATTTTAGCGTTGCACAGTTTTTTACATTTTTCTTGACCAATTTCCAACGGATTTTGATGCGGTTGGCGGCATTTTTTCTATTTTTCTATTTTCTACGGAGTCTATGTGCCTTTATGCCAATTTGACTTTTAAAAAAGGACGTGAAAATTCAAAATTGGATAGAGAATTGAATGACAAGAAGAATGCCGCAAACCGCATCACAATCGGACGAAAATTGGCAGAGAAAAATGTGAAAAACTGAATTAAATGGGTCCTTGGCCCCGTAATGAACCGATTCCGCTCAAATTTGAAGTGTAGTTGAGGGCTGACGGAAAGACAATAACCTGAGAATATCGCCACAATTGGATGATTGATGGCTACTGCGAATGCGCAAACTTGAAATTTATTGTCATAGGCATAACTCCGGAACTATCCTACAAATTTTGCTGTTCCCTAACTGATTCTATGCGTCCAAGTTACACAAGTGAGGAAGATACACTGCCCACCCAACTTGGCAGAGGTTTTTTTATTTAAGAATTTGTTTCTTGTTTTCAACCTATGACCTTAAAACGGCCATACCTCCCTTAAATTACATCGTAAAATTAGAAATGACACATTCACAAAGAGCGTAAAATTTCCTATCTCCTTATTGCATTTCAAAAGATTCTACAGTAGATTGGGAGGGCGAAAAATTACGCTGGATGTTCTCAGTTCAGTTTTTTAATGAACCCCCCCCCCCCCATCCATCCGAAATCCCTGGGTGACTGGAAAAATGTGTCAATTAACGGAGCCCCTACCGATTAGCCTGTGAGCTTACAATACTCCCGTAAGTTCAAATGCAGGGGGAGATGTGTATATAAAAATGGATTCAAACGGAGATCATATTCCACAAATTTGCCCTCGTAACGTTTTTGGGCCCAAGGCTGTATACTAAGCCAACTTAAGTTTTTTCAAAAATGCGCTGAAATCAAGACTTTTTGATAACTCCGTGGATTCTAATTTTACTTTCGAAGCCAATTTTTATTGTCTCAGAGTTTGTTGCTAAAGTGAATCCAAGGATAATGTGGGACCAAAGATGAGACAAGCGGAATAAATTCTATGGCAGTACTTTGGATAATCTCATTTCGAAATTAAGAAAATCTCACGATAGTATGGGACAATACGATTGTTCATAATATTTCGAAGATTAGATATCGCGAGAATATTATGAGAAACTGCCATAGGAACAGAGAATGAAGATGAAACTGCGTCCATCGCGCTGCCTAAATATAAATCATGATCGATTCCTCTGGGAAACGCGACAGTTGTCCTGTTTGCGTCGGACTTGCGGATTAAAAGAGAATCCGTTAGAAAGGGAGAGAGAAAAAGAAAAAGGGGAGGAGAGATTGTTTGACTGTCATCAATCTTCCAAAAATAGGGCAATGAGGACCTCTCAACATTTTTGGCAGAAAATACAACATAATATCATAATTCAAAATGAATCAATTCTCAAGCTTTGGCTGGCTTTGACATAAAACAAAAATTCGAAACGTAAAGTGAATTATGTCAAATTTTACAGCCATTTTTCATCATATTGTTTCAAAAGTTTATTTTTCAATTTACTTTTGAAGGCACTAAACACTTTTTTCAACAACTTGGGAACGACCACCTCCTACTTTGTAGTATCAACCATTCAACTCCGTTGTATTTGGTTTTGTAGGAGGACGTTATCGCTCGTGAATAAGGATGAATGGAAAACGCATCGGCTCCCTTGTTTCCAATGAATTTCCACGGAAATGCTCTACTTTGTGTTCGAGAAACGAGGATGTTTATCTAGTCAGGTCGACCAGGTGACGACTGCGAATATCGGCGCTTGGGGCAGGTGTTGTTGGTTAAAATTATTCGCGAGGGTGTTGAAGTCTGGAAGCAGCCGAGTGGAGTGCAGTCTGTCGGTCGTGAAAGGTGAATTGGGCCTCTTTATGCGAGCCTATAACGATGCAGCAGCAATGGATAGGGGGGTGTCAGAGTCAGAGGCATGATGACTAGATCAGAGATAACTAGCGAAGGGGTCCGTCACTTCAAAACAAACCTTACTTCTCAGCGAACGCGGGGCCTTTTGTTCTTCAAATTTAAGTGATGGAGTATTATTATCTCTCTGTCTCATTCAAACAGCGCAGAGCGAGGAACAGACGTACGATTCGAAAATAGCATTATTATGATGCCGGACCTTTCGACTTGGGTAGGCATTCCACTCTAGGAGTTGAATGTTATCTCTTGTTCACTTCAATCATTGTAGTCAATATAATTAAATGTACGGAAGGACCTGTAGGGGCGACCCAACTTAAAATGTTCCCTTGTGTACAGGTTAGAACGGAATTGTTTGGCACGACAATCGTGAGATATGCGTGAAGAGCGTTTCAGGGGAGGAACCAACCCTTGGGTACCCTTCGTTACTGTTCGGAATGTGCGGTTCATCAAATTAATGCTACTGTACTCTGCTGTACGATAAGTGGGAGACTTGGTTACGAGTTGAACTAACAGTAATTTACTGCACGTATGAATATTGTTCATCATTCAACGGAGGTACCCACCACAATGCAACTACCACGTGTGCATTGACTCAAACAACATGGGATCCAATCATAGTAGAACGCAATTTATTCGTTCCTTCTCTACATTCAATCCAAAGTTATGGTCTCTGGGGCTGGTTCAGCTTTCCATCGCTCCTTGTAATAACTTTCTAGTGTTTCTCATTCCAAACAATAACTGCTTGGACGCCTCACTAGAGGTAGTTCCATCAATTATTGTGTTTGCTTCCCGAGAAGTTGGTTCATTCTCCTCCTCTACATCCTTTAATAAATTGTTGATCTTCAGTAGGGAAGCCTCGAGATCAAATTCAAACCAAGAACAAGGGCCCACCAGGCCCTTTTTCAACCCTTGGCGTATAGTTCTGGAAGTAGGTACTATAAACCAGAATATACCCTTAATGTTCTCCCCCCTTGGTGTTCCCCATCTTGGGACAAACAAGTGTTCTAACTCTATGATTGAAACGTTGTAATGGGCAGCGTATTGTTGAGGATCTCTCAGGTTCTCAGGGTGGTCGAATGTGTGGAAATCGATCGGTTTCAGGTAGATACATTGAATTTCGTTGAATAAGTGTGGAAACGGAAACATAAGGCCTCGGCCGATTCTTCGACGGCCGAGCCTAAAAATACTAAAGAATGCCTTTACAGAGCTGAGCGCATTCAAGCGGATAAGCGCTAACTGTCACAAAATGTTCTGGTATCGAAAACTGAGAGTATCTGCACAGTGTCCAATACATACCCTCGTATCCATGTCGTAGCTATTCGGGCGGATATCCAGTTCAGACCCCTCTCGAACTCGTCCGAGATATCGATGATGACGCGCTACCTGTGCATCGAACTAGACTACCTACCTGACGTACAGGAGAGCTTCAACGAGGCCACCGTATGTGGCCCGATTGATTGGAAAGGGATCATCAAATCAATCATTTAACGGATAAGTCACAATAATTGTTGCATCTCAAACCAATCGGGAGCGTTCTTGCAATCTGGTGTCTGGAGGTTTACGCCGGAGGTTATAGCTAATATATGAGGGAAGAAACAGCGATCATTTTCGGTACGTACTAAGTTGGCGGAAATGAAAACGATGCGATGGAGGAATACACCTGAACGTCTTTATTAATCCTGGCTGTGGGAGTCGGTGGAACCTGACTCTATAGCCCCTTCCACTCCGTCATGAAGATGAATGGTCTTAGGTTGTCATCACTAATCCACCCCGGCCCCCGGCCTCGACTCGAACAATCCTGCCTTCCTCTTATTTCATTACCAACACTTGTTCCCTTGTTGGCGCTGTCGAGATTATGATAACTCACGTAACTATTTGAGCAACGGTTAAAATACAGAGCGGACTGCCCGATACACCTGAGGAAATCGCGAGGTCAACTCATCTTGGATGGCTGGTGCCTTAATCACCCTAACATAACGCCCCAATTCTCCGTCCCAAACTAACACCTTAACTTCCTTGATATTGGATTTAGAAAATAGCTCCATTCCCTCTACAACAGTTCGTTCAATGTTCTACTTTCATATGAAATCCAATCGAAATTTCACCGACATGTCCAGTCCAAGGTTTGGAATCCAGTTTGAAAACTGGACATGATAAATACTTCGTCATTAATTTGTAATGATTGAATTTTCCCTAATTTTGATTTACCCTAATATATATTAGAATTTCGTTGTTTTAGATTGAATTTTCAATATTGTTTGTTACATGAAAAATGAAGCTGGAAACGAATCGTGCAAATCAGTACGGTAACCATAAGAATGCACCTTTTAAAAGTACACGTAAAAATATCTAATCGTGAGTAATGATTGAATTTTCCCTAATTTTGATTTACCCTAATATATATTAGAATTTCGTTGTTTTAGATTTTCAATGATGTTTCGATAAATTTTCAATATTGTTTGTTACTTGAAAAATGAAGATGAAACGAATCGTGAAAATCAGTACGGTAACCATAAGAATGCACCTTTTAAAAGTACATGTAAAAATATGGATTAATTTAACCCAATTCGATCAGTATGACTTGATGAGAAAATTTTCAATAGAATGCTTCCGAAGATTTTTTCCAGAATTTTCTTCCCGTTTAAAACAGTAAAACACTTACTGATTGGAACTAGAGGACACCTTCGAAGCAGTAACGGAGGCAGGTATCTTAAATTTTGTTCAACAAAAAGTAGTCAGGAAACTGGAACGAAAGCGCAATTTTCTCATCTTTTCAGAAGGGAGGTAGAGGATTTGTTTCCTTAATTTTTACCTCGGGGCGCCACTTTCGTTTTATTTGTTCACGTACAAGGATCTCAGCGAGGGAGTTGGATCATGAAACGAAATGAAGCGACTTTTGTCAGCTGTTGATACGATCACGTCGTGGCGTCTTCTTTACTTGAAGGTATCAACTTCCCAGATGCTCTCGATTGTTTGAAGGTTTCACGTTTCACATTCTTTGTACTTACCGACTTTCTAATGAGACGCAGGAGTTCTCAAAAGTAATTGCCAGTGAGAAGAGTGACGGCGTTATCCAAAGTGTAAGATTATTTTGTCGATATTCGTTTCACGCCGACCTGGTAGACTCTAGTTTGATCTGAATTGCGTCATCAATCCTCTTCGAGCCTCTTGTTTCTCAACCGAAGCCTTCGAGACCCCCTGGTGCCATCCGTTTCATTGACGGAAGCGCCTCATACCTATCAGTTACCATAATAGTTGGTTAACGGAACAGCGACGATCCGTGAGTTTAGTACCTCCATGACCGTGAAGGAAGAGCTTTCGTCATGGAACCCATGTCCGTCGTATCCACGGTGTCTCAAGGAACGTCACGGAACGTCGCCCTTCCATCGAAGTCGACGTTTCGTGAACGGACGTCCTTGACGGATTGTCACGGATGGGTATTTGCCTACAAGTCCACTACGGATGTGTGTCCATCCGCGATCGGCCCGCCGTTCTTTCACAGCATTTACCATAGTGTATTCAGTTGTAGTACTAGTTAAACGCAACTAGTACGCAAACCTTTTCCTTTCAGTAATTCGAGTACTCGTAGGGCCTAAATCCAATTGCCTGTGTATAATGAAATACATCTTCTGTAATTTTATTTCTTATTGTATTTTGTCATACTTCTTGACTCCACCCGGATATCTCCGGTACAGTAGGTACTGAGGTGTAATAATAGGTGTACCTATTCAAGGATGCACACGCTACCACTAAATTCCATTACGTATACAACTTGTAAAGTGATTCAAATTACTTAGATGGATTTTTACAAAGCTGATTTCCATTGTCCTAGTACGCGTATGGTACGATATGAAATTAATAGTTATGCTATTCCAGTAATACCTACCTACTCAGATAAAGAACTGGGGAACGTCGTGTGTATAGTAAAAATTCAATAGGTACCTACTGTGTTAGTTTATTCAATCACAAGTTGTTATCCTCGTATTCTATGGGGGATGATGAAAATGGTGAATACCTAATTTAAGGATTGAACTGCAAGGGTGAGGGAATGGTTAGTTGTTTTGAAATCGAATCAACTTACGTGATCGGTGTATCGACATGAACTAGCAGGAGTGCAGGGAGGCCCGCATAGCAGCATTGACATGTGAACTGGTAACTACTACCTGTTCACTATGTTACAAACTATTACAGTTGTATGCTTGAATTCTAATAAAAACTATGCCAAAAATAAATTTCATTTTCGTTGTAAATTTTCGTAATTATTATTATTTTTTTGTTTTTAATACGTACAAGGGAAATCAGATTTCTCCTATTTCCTACGATTCTGTGAGATTCTCGGAGTCATGGAAGAACACAACATAATCTTCATTCCAAACTCTATGATGCCCGGTGAATAAGACATCGATAACACGGGTGGTGAAGATTAGAGGGGTCACGGACGGAACGTGACACGATATACACCCAGAGCCGAAAGGCTAATCAATCCTTCAAACATGCCAACTCGACGTTTGAACTTAATTGGAGAGGCCTCGCCAAGACAAGACACCCACTCGACCTTCACTTGTATATAAGCTGCTGAAAGTAGGGTGGGTTCTGTATTAGGCTCTAATATATTTATATTTGTGGGAACGCTGACTAGCAGGTGAGGGGGTAGAGTTGTTCCATAAAAGGTGCAACATAATTATGATAGTCATCCGTCGAGCCAAAGTTGGCATAAACGGGTCTTGGAGAATGAGACGCCCGCATGGTGGTTGTTGACTCTCAGGTCACTGATGCTGTGTCGCATTGGGGCAACCATTATGACCGTTTTGTGATGAAACTGAACGGAATCTCGAGCTTGGAATTGGCAATCGGGGGTTCGCTGGGGTGCTGAATCCGAATTTGTGGTCGAAAATGAAAAAGTCTGACCCACTGAAACACCTCACTCTCTGCAAGCATCGCTCACCATACAGACAATTACTTATACCCTACAATTTTTATTTGTAATCTATTTTAACACGGTAAATGATTTATTAAAATCATTTTGTTGTGTACAAGAAAATTTTTATCTGGGAGATGAACCCTCTTGAGACGAGAGAGTTTCCCGTTTATAATGTACAGACTTTAGGAAGTTGCCTGACACTGCATTTATTTATTTATATTTCGGTATTTTTTTCTCCGAGTTGATATCTCGAGAAGAGGGGCCATATTAAAATCCGAGTCCGTCGGGGTTAGTTATCTTAACGACACGCAACATACCGTGCCTCATCTTGCTATTGCCCGCCCGACATGGCAACGTTAATGAAGCTCCTACGTTTATTTCCAGTGCATTTCCTCTTGTTACTGCGCTGATATCCGAGGGAAAAAGATTTATGATTCACAGAAAAACTACGAAATGAAATGAAAACAGGGAGTCCAAATCTCTCTGCGATAACAACGTGAAATGCCAAGCGATGGACTAAGTGAGCTGGTACTGGGCAAAGGACCGTCGAGGGAAACGCGAATCAAGTCAGCAAATTACGATTGGGCGTCATTTATTGCCGTGTGCCGGTGTTGTTGGGGCTATTAGTAACAATACCAACGGTATATGTCTGCTATGATTGTATGATAGACATTGTTGGAGAAAAATATCGCTCTCAGGGGCTAAAAGCAGTCACTATGGATGAAGAAGACATCAATGAGTTGAGCCATTTCCCTTGGTATCGAGAAAAGCCACCAGAACTTAACCTTTACTGGGTTAGTAGCCAAACAGCCTAAAGTGGAAAAACCGAAGCAGCCGTCTAGTGGGTGACAATGTTTTCTGCAATGAATATAATGTTGATTCGATGTTTTCCGTCGTTTTTATGATTCATTTCATCATTGTCGAGAAAATCTACGAGAATAACAAAATGAACATTACATAAATATTATCCCTAGCTGATCAAAGAAACTTGTTTTTTTTTTTTTTTTTTTTTTTTTTTAATCCATCTGGAAACTCCTTTATTATGTTGGTATTAACTAAGTTATTATTATTAATAACTAGCTAAATATGTGGGTGCACATATTTATAGCCTGATTTGTATTTCCGCAATGGTGCTTCCTGCATATACATATAACAAAACACATGTAATGCTCCAGATTGTAGCTACTATTATAGGCAACTTCACAATGTCTACAAATGTGCATTCACAAACTAAGTAAGATTTATGAAAGTGGTGCAACCCGGCGTATGGAAGGTTTTGTGACGAATACAACAATAGCAGAACGATAAAGGTGAGTTGAGCCTTTCGGAATTCAATAATCGGGATGGATCGTTCAAAATTGGCTAAACTAAACTTAGGAACTCATAATATTTACCGGCGACTTACCCAATGCAGTACAAAACCCATTTGAGGGGCTGAGAATGGTCATGGTCCGAGTGTTCAGTTATGGATGATGTTGGTCTCACTGCTCTATATTGAAAGATCCAGTGGAGGCATATGAGACGGCAGTTGAGCACGTTAAGTCAACGACAGCTCATAGTTGTTATGTGAATTGTCTTGTTTTAAGTGAAAGCATAACTCACTAACTAAAGTATGGAGCGCGAGAAATGACAGTTGCCTGGTTTCTCTTCTCGGCTCGAAATTGGACGAGGTTGTGTGGAGGGTGCATCTGAAAATTTTGGCTGGGAATCTGAGAAAGCGTTTTCCTCCTGAGGCGTCTACCATGTGCTGTTGCAGCAAATGTTCTGCTGACCTCGTATTATGGATTGTGTGAGTCGCGGCTCAGATATGGAGTTCTGCTGTGCGGTAATTCTACTGCCCCAAAGTCTATCCTACGACTTCGAAAACCTGTTGTAAGGATTCTTACTGTCCCTGCGGCGGATGCGCAATGCCGGCCCCTTTTCAGGCGCCTGCACCTTTTGATCCTCCCAGCATTGTATGCTTCGGCTGCGCTGAACCGTATTGGGAGCAGTTTCGACGACCTGCCATGGCCATGGGATGACTAGGATAACTATGAGACGAGAAACCGGGAACTTCTGAGCTTGCACCGACACCGTCTAGGTCTGTCAGAGAAGATGAGTTCAACGTACCTATGCGGGAGTTAAATTATGAAGTCGTCTCCCCGCCCATTTCAAAACACTATACCAACAAAGGTTTTTGAGAGGAAGATCAGGGAGAATCTGATCGCTTGTGCGCCTTATCCCGTCGAACAACTGTCTCCAGGGATCTGGTATTAACCCAGGTACTCACAGTGAAATTGAACTTTGCTCTTTGTTGTTTACTAGTATTATAACTGCAGCATGACTTTCCTGTTCTCACTTTTGTTGTTTGTTATGTTTGATTATTAAATTATTGTTGCTTATTGTAGATTGACGTTTGGTAGATACTCTTTCTATGGTGGAAATAGAAACAATTTGAATTTGAAGCGGCCAGGAAACCCAGATTTACTAATTAGGATTTTAATTCGGGCTGATCTAGAATTATCATCTTACATAGCCGATCAGCTAAATACCCCGAATTCATCAATTCCCCAGAACTCCCTCTTTGCGTTAGATTTGAACAATGGTGTATGCACATAGTTTTTTTTTCCTTTTCCAAATGATAGATCTTAGCGAGAGCTTTTCGAAATGGTGGAACATGAAGGGTATCTTATTATAATACAAGGGTCTTGAAGTTAATATGATGACGTCGCCGACCCCCCTCCCGCCTGGGGGGACCTTTAGTAACCAAATAATTCTGACGTCTCGTTCCTCTTCCCAGCTCTTTTCTGGCTCAACCAGAAAGTGGCTCACGGGGGTTTTGAGAACGCTGAACCCAAATTTGAGGTCAAAAATGAGAATTTCAGACCTATGCCCCTAAACGCACACCCTATTACGAATAGCCTAGCATTCCAATTAGACTTTTCCACCGCCCTGGTGTGCCAATAAACGGGTGTGTGTTCGTGGAAATGGTGTCAGTCGTCTTCAATTTGCATGGAACGAAAAAAGGGGAATTAAATGATTCTGATAGATCTACTGACTGCAAAATTTCATTATTACAGATATGGGTAAGTAGGTAGGTATATTGCAGATTTTCGCGAAGCTTCTTATTACTGCGTACTTTGTTGTTCTTTTGTTGTTGATCCAACTCCATCCACCTACATTTGGTTCCTTGAAATATTTTTTACTGATATGTGCTATACCTAGAGTGCATCTCTACTAGAGCATAATTCCAGCTGAGTAGTTTTCCACGACACGAGGAGAAAACGCACGGAGAATATCGTCTTTTCCTCTTACAGTTACTGAAGGAAAATCCTCTTTAACATGTACTCTTACACCGTTTCTGGCACATCATGTAAAACACTTATAACGAAGTCTCTCGTTATGGTTCTATTAGCTTTTTAGTAACTCCAGTGACGCAGCGTTATGTGAATTATTCATGGGAAGATTAAGCTTGAATTAAAGAAGAGCCCTTTCAAAGGGATAAAAGGCTGACACCGATTAAAAAAAAAATTCTTTAGAACAAAAAATGGGAAGAATATAGCAGTTCCCTCGCTACTTTGTAGCTACTTATCGCAAAAACAGACTAAATCATCAAGCAATGAGGGACTCTATTGACAATGCGGGTTCAACTAAACCTCATTCATTCTGACTAGGTACCTTCTACAAGTAGTTAGGTATTCAAATTGACTACCTACTAGTTAGGTAAAATTCCCACGAGGCGCGGAAGTCCACTTGCTGAGGTGAATAGTGGGCGCGAATCTCTCAAAATTTCAAGCAGTTGGGAAGGAAACCCCTCCCTTTTCCATCGAATTAAAAGCATCTTTTTAATTCGATACCCTTTTCCTGCTGGTCCCGTCCAATTAGGGAACTCAAGGGACCGGAGGCCGTCGGCTACAGGGCGAACTGAACCTTCATATCAGCGCAGGTAGGGCGGAGCGGAGATTTGCCCCTTCAAGGTGTTTCACCCTTATCACATTATCACATTCTACATCTACCGGACCACTATATACCGTGGGCACTTGACGCCTGGGCATCTTTCGGTCGTATGTTAATCAACCGAACGGGTTCCAGAAAAATCGAGCAATTAGGAAATAACTCCATCGTTGAATCTTTAAACGAATAAAAATTTACTTCCTCCATCCGCCCCTTCCCAGGGGATCAATACTGATCGCAGGAGTCCGTATATAGGTGACGGTACATCAGTTAAAATTGCTCTGATGGAGAGGGAGCGACGTACCGTTATTACTGTACACTCCTAGTTCCCTAAACCGTTTATGTATGGGGCCGAACGACGAACGTAAAACGATACCTACGACGATACAGACCGTCATTTGTATAATTAATGTGATTTGCGAGGGCGGGGTTCCCCAAACGACGTTACCGTGAATATGTGCGGTGGCTCTTTGCAGACGCTTTTTGTTCGGCTCGTTTTCACAATAAGTTCTATTTTGCGGATCGATTACACCCGCCCATATAGCTGAGTGACCAAGTTAGCTGAGGGCTAATTAAACCAGCGCCAGTAGGTGTACCAAAATCTGTAGTGAGCATTATGAGAAAAAAAATTATAATTCCAGATGGGAGGTATATAGGTTTGAGTGGTGTTCTGATCAATATGAAGGAACATGGTTTTTAACGCCAAGGGATATTTCCTGGCGTCGCTCATTGTCGAAATGACCAATACAGGTGTACAAAAGTCAAGTTGATCAAAACTCCTGTGTTATACAGATATTTTCTGGCGGGAATTGCCATCTTAAGTATTGGAACTTATATGGTACATTCGGTTGGTATCAGTACAAAATACCCTTCAAATAATAACATATTTCCCTGGAATAATAGTCCATCAAATATAAAACATTTTCATAGTTCAAAAAAAAAATTAAATGAAATGGGTGAAAGTTGAAATGATTCTGCGGGAAGCTAGTAGAGACACGTGGAGCTACACGTGTCTCTTACAGCTCCCCGCAGAACCCCCCCTCCCCAGGTGGATGAGGTGGCCGGGTAGAGGTTCGTACCCCCTCCCTACCGGGTGTGTATCCTGAGGGTATATACAGGGGTATATATATATGGGTATATACACCATAGTATACATTGTAGCATAATTCTGAGGGCGGTGCTACAAAAATCAAGTTCCAAGAAATTAGAAGGCACAAAATGCAAGGTAAACTACTAGTTGGCCTCCAAACCACCCCTTATAACCAACCCTCTGAAACCTTCCTAGAGAGTGAATTTAATTATCCTTTTAATTTCTTGGTTTTGGTTTGGTTTGTTTTGTTTTTTTATATTTATTTTATTCACAATGGAAAAAGGTACCTTTTTAATATAACAATTTTACAATAGTATAGCATTTGACAAACAATATTTGAAAAAGAATGATGCAGCAGTTGGGTTGATATGTAGTGAAGTCCCAGAAGTAATTTAATTGAAGAGAAGTCCCAGCTGTTAACTTGAAGAGAAGTCCCAGAAGTTATTTGAAGAGAAGTACCAGAAGAAAACAGTTTTATGAAGAGAAGTCCCAGAAGTTAATTTGAAGAGAAGTTTCAGCCCCAAATCCTGTAACTGCCAAACTGATGAATTAGTCCCAGAAGAATAAGAGGAGTGCAGGAACCCTTGCGGGTCGCATTTTCAGCGATTTACAAGCTTCTGTGTTGGGAAGTGTCTACCTAGAAGCCCAGAAATACTGTAGACCACCAACTAACAATCACACAATGGCCAGGAAGCTAGATCCTGGAATCATGAACACAGAAGCAGGGAGTTATTAGCACCCTCAAGCTAATAACATGGCGGAAACATTTCACAGGACCCAGAAAAAAACGATGTTGACAACCTCCTCTGAGCAAAATTGGGCACAACATATCCCCACAATAATGTTATAGGGATGAGGAATAGACTGTCATCAGATGGATTTTCAGCCTCACAACGAGTATTCGGCGTAACGCCTCGGCTGTCCCTCGATCTACTCACGCTAGCCGCCCCTGATGTTGTACTGCTCAAGTTACGTGACACCTACCGCAAGCATGTCAAGGGATACTACCCCACCTTAAGAAAGAATGTGAGTCACATGGCCACTCCAAAATCGAAGCTCACCCCACCCTACCAGGGCCCATATGTGATCTCGGCTAACAATGGAAAAGACGTTGGCATCTAAGGATAACAAAGGGCAACCACACAACGTTTCAGTGGACAGATGCAAGCCTGCACAAGCAGATGGTTAACAAACCTCACGCCACTCCGAAACCCAGCCCCCACTTCCTGAAAACGCTCGCACTCTTCGTCAATCTGCCAGAAGCTCAGGCCGTCTGAAGCCCAAGAAGCATAATTCTACCATGTCTGTCCTACAAGACAGCCTACCTACTAGCCTTGTCGCCCACTCCACCACCTGATTGACGCCTCGATCAGTGCCAACTGACGCGTCCGAGCCGACCCATCGCACCAAAGAAGAGTTGACGCCAGAGGCTAAACCCCTGGCTCAGAGGATCGTCAGACCAGTACAGCCGCCTCCGCACAAAATGCCGCCCCCGCTGCCCAGACAACAGTATCACATTACAACGTCAGCTGGAAGGCCTTCCATCATGAGTATTGAGAAACTGGACAACCCGACGAGATGTTTGAGATTGAGTAGGTATTACCTACTAGGTAGGTTATTACTGCGTCAGCTCAAAGAGCCCACCACCAGCATTAGTGCATTGAACACTTGTTCCATGAGCCACTGATGTTGCGCTGCGGATTTGTTGAGTTTCCAGAGACAGTTCATCAAACGCAATTTTTAACTGGTTGATTAAATAATGTTCTTCCGATTGTATTGAGGCGGAATAAACTTTATCTTTCACTGTCACCCACAGGAAAAAATGTAATGTAGTCAGAACAGGATCGTTGGATTGGCCGTAGGGGACCTGTGGCATGGCCTACAAGTTCTCCAGATCAATGCACTAATGCTGTCGGTGGGCTCTTTGAGATGACGCATTAATACCTACCTAGTAAGTAATACCTACTCAATCTCAAATAATACTGTTTTCGAAGCTCCAATAAAAACATTCAAACCTACATTTTATGTTCATACTACCCGCCTACCTTCCTGCTCCTATCAAGCAGTTTATCAACAGATCAAAACTTCTAAAATTCGCTAAAAATCTTAGGTACAATCTTGAAAGCTGGCGTTCTCATTTGACGCAGAATTTAATTTCCTACAACGTTTATTTCGAAGTGTTTTTAGATTTTCCAGATAATTTCCGTGTTTTTTGCCCAAATCACTCAAAAAACGTCGAAAAAAGTGTTTTTTTGCGGAAAAAGTGGTCGAGATTTATCCAGGGATGTGGTATATTCGTGAACAGCGTGAAATTTCATATAAGACCTCTAAGTAGGTCCGTTACGTTTGGGACCACCCTTTATATCCCGCCCTAACACTCGAAAAAAGGCCATACAACGAGATCACGTATCTTGTTCAATCATGTTTTCAAACCATTACACCATCTTTTGTATAAAGGTGACGTGGGGCACGCTATATCAGACTTTCGAAACTATCGTAGTAAAAAATTAGTACTCAATGGGGAATATTTATGATATTGACTTTTATCCACCTATTTAGACGTTTTGCCCCCCGCCGTGTCCCGCGCTGACTCAATTTGCTGGCACTACCTTGACACAGAAAATGTCTACAACAATCACAAGTTTCATTCATGATACCGTTCCGTTGATATTTGAAGTTTGTGGACATATTAGTAGCCCTTATTATATTAGTAGTCCTTATTATCAGGATGCACTCGCCAACAGAAATAGTTAAAATATAGTTATTCCGACCTATATATGGGTTTTTCACGGATTTGGATTTAGGATGGTCTGAAACGGAATTGTACGTATGTGGTTCTCTTCTTTTTCTGATTAGTGTTTTCCTCTTCTGACCTTGATCGAGAACACTAGGACGTACGGTTTTGCTCATTGGGAACTTCCTGAAAAGAACAAAATGTTTAGGTTTCGATGCCACCCATAGGATTGTAGCAGGGGTTTGGATTTATATCGTGCTATGGCCGTCAGGACGAATTGTCAGTCCTCAAAGTGACACTAAACGGTATCGCATACGAAACCTCGAACTCAAAGAAGGTATTATTTCGAAGTAGTTCTCGATGGTTCATTGGATGATTGGATTTCGAAGCTGGGGAACGGCCAAGGCTTGAGAGCGAGGGGACTATTGTCGAAAAGTTCCTACAACCTTGCTTCACACCGCTCTGAATTCATTAAACTTTTTCCTTCAGCATTCGTTCATAACCATTAAAACGAGGGCGGGGGAAATCGGAGGTTGGGATGCAGTTCTAATCTAGCGTATCTCTTGTTGGAAAAGTTGTCGGGGAAGAGTTCGTATACATTAATATTCACTCAATCTTTCGATTCTCATTTCCTTTCGGCGAGATAAGGTGGGAGAGTTCAACTCCCATCAACTGTGCAGTTTCATGCCATTAGGTTGGCGTTCGGTTTGCTGAACTGTATTATCAACTCGAATCGTATAAAATCACAAGGCCGTCAATTGTGCTGGGTTGATAGTTCAACATATGAGTGTTTGGCTCAAGTCGCCAGATTGAAGTTTTCATTCATTGTTTCAGGTATGTTGGTTCAGGTGCTACTTGCTACCAAGTTTGATTGCTTTACTTTCCTGGTGAGTATCGATATATTTGATTATTCCCATGATTATAAGCACAAAACTACTACAACATAAAAAAGTTCCATTCATGCAGCATGAGTTGGTGAG
>JAEMON010000001.1:56548693-56558958 GCA_030264115.1 Lygus lineolaris
TCGACAATTTTCATCCGATTTCAATGGAATTTTCAGGGATTTCGTGGGCCAGGCCCTAGATAGTCCCCTATGAAATTCATTACCAGCCGACCAACGGTAGCCTCTGCGCATGCGTAAACGTGATTCCTCGAAACATCAATTTCTCGCGACCTACTGGTCCGATTTTGCTCAAATTTGGAGGGTAGTTGAAGATCGACGGTTTGATGGTACCCTACGAATTTCATCAAGATCGGATCAGCGGTATCCACTGCGCATTCGCAAAACTTGAAATCCTTGCAACACGTATAACTTTAACATTTTTCATCCGAATTTGATGAAATTTCCAGGGATCACGCGGGTTAGGTCCCAGATGGTCTCCTATGAAATTTATCACCGGCCGACCAACGGTAGCCTCTGCGCATGCGAAAACGTGAAATCCTCGAAACATCAATTTCCCGGGACCTAATGGTCCGATTTCGCTCAAGCTTGGAGGGTATTTGAAGATCAAAGGTTCAATGATACCCTATGAGTTTCATGAAGATCGGATCAGCGGTATCAACTGCGAATGCGCTAAACTTGAAATCCTTGCAATATCAATTTCTCGCGACCTAATGGTCCGATTTCGCTCAAATTTGGATGAAAGTTGAGGATCGGAGATTCGATAATGCCCTATGAGTTTCATCAAGATCGGATCAGTGGTGCCCACTGCGCATGCGCAAACGTGAAGCTCTCATAACTTCGACAATTTTCATCCGTTTTTTATGGAATTTTTTAGGGATCGTGCAGGTACTAATAATCCCTTTGATGATTTTTTAAAAATATATATGATATATACAATCATGTTATGGATACGAGGAAGCTATGTGCCACACCCAACTTGGCAGACATTTTTTTATTACAAATGAATACCTGCTCATTTTCGTTCTTACCCTCGCAAACCGAAGACGGCGCACAGTGGGAAGAAATGCGAATCTGACTGTTCAAAATTTCTCGACTTCGCTCGTCAAGCGATTCTTATAGAAAATTGTACGCTGATTCCGAATATACTGTATGTTTCTATACCTGTAATAGCTTTTTAAGACATTTTTCGACAAAAAACGTGGAAAAACGCGTTTTTTATATACTTTTTAATTGTTGTATTGGAACCAATCAAACAAACGTCATACGGAAAAGTTGTAGAGGATAAAATTCTGCGTCGATTGCTCACCTCAAAAAGAAAACAGCCTAAGAAAGTAACAAAGTTATCTAATTTTAAAGTTATACAAGCCGAAATATACCGTGTTTGAGCATCTAGAGGTCAACCTCGACAATGATTTGAGTCCCCCCAGAAAGAATGTTGTAAAATCTAATGCAATGTGGAAACTATCATTGAACTTCATTCATGGGATTCTTTTTAACAATTTACAAGAGCTTTAATTTTCCTGAAATTGCCTGTAAGGGAGAAGTGGAATTTTGAAGATCTACCAATATGAATCTAGCACTTGAAAATTCTAGAAACGCATGCAGATGAACGCGGTTTCATTCATGCTAAGTGGGTGAATGTTTGAGGAACAAACCATTTTTTAACAATTTTGGACAATATTTAGCCATTTTCACCTCTGAAATTTGAAATACGATCCCAGTAATGAACGTAAATTGCCCAAAAATAACATTTTCTTTCAAGAAAGAGGGATGGGTGCTTCTCCAATTATTGAAATCATTTTCAGCTTATGAAACCGGTGCAAAGTGTACAGCCGTTCACAACACAATTAAAATCTCAACGCCACTAGAACACATTCACACACTCATCGACATTACAGTTTTTTTAAATCGAGGTACAAAAAGTTGACTTATGCTAATCTCAAATTACGAGTTACCTATATAATAATATGAACTAAAGATGAAAACCAGACAGTTTAACCATTGAAGAAGGACCCATCCCTCTTTCTTGGAAGAAAATATTATTTTCGGGCAATTTAGGTTCATTGCTGGGGTTGAATTTGAAATTATAAATGTAATAAATGGCAAGATATTGTCCAAAAAGGTCAAAAGTGGTTTGTTCCTTGAAAATTCTCCATTAAGTCATTCAGCATAAATCAAACGTGTTTAGTTCATGTGCATGCGTTTCTAGAATTTTCAAGTCTCAGAAGTCGTAGTGGTAGATCTTCAAAATTATACTACGCCCTTACGGGAAATTTCGGGCAAATGAAACCTCTTGTAAATTTTTAAACAATAAACCTTGAATTAAGTTGATGATAATTTCCACATTTCATTTGATTTTGTGGGTTCTATGTGGTGTGAAAGAGTCAAAAATTTCCTTAAGAATCACCCACCAAATCAGTTAAAATGATTCTTTGAAAATTCGTTCATCAACTCACGCTGCTTGAATGGGACTTTTTCTAAGCTGTAACAATTATACCTACCGAGTAGCTCGGCCGAGTAATCGGACTAGTCGGTTGGTCGGTTGAGTACTCGACCGAGCTACTCCGATGGGGGGAGTTGGTTCAGCATAAACATGGCACCACGAAAAATAGGCGCGCTCGCCCGCAAAACCTGATTACACTCGCCTAGCGGGAGAGCGAGAGGGTGATTCGGGGGGGGGGGGGGGGGGTCCTTATTCTGCCGAGAAAATAGAACATGGTGTCCTTCGCTGACTCGCTCAAAATCACTCGCCCGTCATTTGGCCGAGCACTGCCAGGGCCGATTACGCAGTTGTTTACTGGGCAGGATGCACTGTCTCGGCCAAGCGTTCGATAGGTGTAATTGGGCTTCTAGAAGAGAAATAATTATTCCATTTCCATAACTCTTTTCGTTTTTTTGTCTCTAGGTTAAGTACAGCCTAGGCAGTACTTACGTTGCTTGGCCTGACAAGTTTGGAAATTTTTCTTTCGATAGGTACCCGGTATTGGAGTATCGATATTTCTGTTCCCATACTAGTACTAAGATCGAAAAAAAATTACTAAGATGAAAATTAATTATCGATTATAATAATACTCGTACTCGGCATTCTATGTACTTACTCCCTTGCAAAGGAGGTATAACTACTTCAGTTGAATTAAGGGAAGACAATGCTTTTCTCCATGTATTTGTTCCCTTTTTCTTGAATTGCGGGTCATTTGAGGATCGAACCTATAGAGCTTTATGACTAAATCAAACATGGGGGTTGCACGTAGGCAACCGCTGGTTCCATATCTCCGTCTCGTGTAACAATGAGTTTCAATCTGCAGAAGGATGAATATTAAAGAAAGCAAAACGGGGAGAATTACGTGAGGCTTTCGTGTGTGCCAGATGACGTGTTTCAGATGACGGGTGCCTGCGAGGCCCAGTGAGAGATTCACCTTTGTATGGCGTGAATTCGAATCGCGGTGGCCACCTGCTCCAATTCACTATAATAACGTTCGTCTCCAGGAGACGGAAAATCGTATACGTTACAACTGTTTGCGCAGTACGAACAGTTCATAATACATAGTTCGGAACTTTGTCTCGAACTATTGAGCTGGCTGACAAGTAAAAAATTAGGAGCGAACTGTGAAGAAATTATAAATTGACAAAAAAGGGGGACCACTGATTCTGAATATTGATGAATTTGAACGGTGTAGTGTTCTCTGGTACATTCTTTCGGAACATGGTAAGGAAGACGATGTATTCAGTATCCGTGGTATTGTACCTACTAGAATTTTCTAGGGTACCTAACACCACCAAAACGGCTTTGACCGATCAAATATGCTTCGGAGTGCGATTTAAACTTTAAATACGGTGCATAATAATGATTAGAAATATAGTCAACATTGCGAGACCCGGGAGGACAAAATGCCTTTCTGGGGAACCTAGCTGAACCAGCAGTTCTAGGTTGGTTCACAAAGAGCAGCACCCATACGGCGCCAACAACAACATGTGGATAAGATTTGCTTTTCATGGACAAGGGGAGTTGCAACTGCAAGTTCGCGTCCTCAGTGGCCTAAGTCGGTAGTCGTTACCAAAGTAACGACTTTTGCCGCCAGGCAACCTCGACGAAGGATACTATTTGCATAGCGCTGAATCCAACCCTTCTGTTCTGCGTCAGTGTAGCGCCAATAAGGAATGCTGAGCTATTCAATGTTACTCGGAGAAAATATAATATGTAGGTGAATGATCCATAACTAGGAAGAAGGGCAACTCAGCATTAGAGTAGATGGACAGTGGTAGGCTCTGTAACACAATTTAAGTACCTTTTTGCGTTCCATGGTGTTACTGTTCGTACTATTTTTCCCGTTAATCGTTTGTTAACTCTTCCCAAAGCTAATTAGCTTTAATTTTCTCAATGATAGACGATTAGTATTTGTTAAATGCGGAAATTGGACGTATGTTCCCGCGCCATTAATAGGCATTGGAACTCCAGGAGTAGGCAGTGAAATGTACTTGAAACTCCAGTAGTAGGCAGGAAGATTCACCATTAGTAGGACTTGAAACTCGAGTAGTAGGCAGGGAAATTTACCTACCAGTAGTAGGCAGTTGAATCTCGATTACATAAATGATAATTCTTCTTTATATAGGTACCTCATTTCAATTGATAAAAATCCCTCACCTTTTGGTCAACCCGTGCTTGCTCAGAATAGTTCGATCAGGTTGAATTGATGCCTACCTACGTTGTGTAAACTGTCCAGAGAAATTTGGTGCAACCCTTTTTTCATTTTTTATTTGTAGAACGGATGTGAATGTTACTCTACCTCGTGAAAGCAGCAATGTGTCTAAAATATGTACCTCGATGTTGGAAGGTGGATCCCAATACCTGACAAGGAATCATCTGAAAAAATTTCTAAGCTTCTCGAGGGATTTCTCATAATAAGACTGAAAACTGTCATCCATTCAAAGGAGCCGATACCCCATCATCAGTTCGGGTGATAAGAAAAACACTCCACTATACAATTGTTTACGTACCTTACTGGAGAATCCGTCGTGACTAGCAAGTCGAGTACAGGTGGCTCAACTTGCTACTCGACTTGCTAGTCATGACGGATTCTCCAGTAAGGTACGTAAACAATTGTATTCTTATAACTAGCGGAACTAATCCTTTAGATTTAATACTCCACTATAGATCGAGTACATCGCATCACAGGAGTAATTGAAAACAGCTTTGAGAAGAAACAAGTTCGTGCTAGTGTTTTCCTTGATGTTTGGAAGGCATTTGACAAGGTCTGGCATGAAGGACTACTTTTAGACTTACAAGATCAATTTTACCTACTGCTAAAATCATACCTCTGTGAAAGACATTTCAGAATCAAGCTTGAAGGAGCGTACTCTATCTCAAAGCATATTGAGGCAGGCGTTCCTCATGGAAGTGTGGTTAGGCCGCTGCTATATCTTCTTCATACAAATGATGTCCCAAGCAACGAGGACACAACCATTGCGACTTTTGCGGACGATACTGCTATACTATCGGTAGGTGAATCCGTCGAAGAAGCAACCCCATATTTACAGCTTACTGTTTGCGATATCTGTGTAAGGACCAAACAATGGCGTCTCAAACTAAATGAACAAAAATCCACTCAGATCAACTTCACGTACAAACGAATAACTAGTTTGCCAATCATAATGAACTAACACGCGATACCCATAACCAAAACCGCTAAATATTTGAAAATGACACTTGACACAAAATTGAAATGGAAAGAACACGTTAAAAAGAAAGACGAAGAATTGAAGATAAAATTTAGAAAATTGTATTGGTTACTCGGTAGGCATTCCGAGCTTTCCATACACAACCAACTGCTAATACACAAGCAAGTTCTGAAACCTGTGTGGGGGAGTCGTGTTCCAGGAAACGAGCCGATCCTACCTAACAGAGAATAACTGTTCAAAGGTTCCTTACACAATGTCTCATAGCCACATGTTACCTAAGATAAATTATACCCTCAGTATGCACGTCGAGCATCATAAATCAGGGATGTCCCCCATTATCCTCGGGAGCCCTCTGATACATGATCAATAAATTAGTCGCTAACGTTCATCTCTTCCCGATCAGGATTTATCTACATCTTTGATGAACCGTGGCCCTTTCCTCTCATCAAGTAGATGGAGATGCCGGTCTTACTCTCTCAGTCGCCAAAACCGAACAGGATTGGGGGAACAAATATTTTGAACAAAAGCAGTTCTCGCAAATGTTTTGCAGCTATCTAATGGAGTCAATGCAATTCCCACTTTCAAGCTGATGATGGGTGCTCCAGCTGTAGTCCCTGTACGTGAGAGAAATCAGGTTGCTTCGTACTTGCAATGTGATCCTCTGGGATTGATTCAGAAAGTTTTAATATGTCGAGAATATTTTAGGTATCTAAAACAGTTGCGGTACCTAATGCCTATTATATTTACTTAAGAATTCCGTCTGACTACCACTCCAGTGAGGGAGGAAGGAATTGTGGAATAATATAAGTAAATAGGTATCAACTCTAGTGTATATATTATTGTATCCTTCAAATGTGAGGCTCTGAATACAAAGGTGAAGATAAATACCCATCATCAGGAATTGAACCACAAGGGTAAGGGACAGATATTTTATAGTATCAGAGAGGTACTCTAACTATAACTCTAGATAAAATAAGAGGAGTCAATGGGACCTTGGCTGCTCCCTCACCAGCTGTCCCATAGAGAAGCGAACAGTGACTTCATCACGTACTACTTCCCTCACGCGTTGAAACTTTAAAAATTTCAGATTGAATTTATGATGGAGAATTTTAGATTTTGATTGATTTCAGTGAGATATTTGATTCTGTTTTGTCAGAGTACCTACAGTGGTAGGGAGGAAACGTCGATAATATACCTACTAATTACGACGTGTTATCATATATTTCCAAGTTCCAAGTCTTCCAAGTTAGTGGAAGCATTGTTTTTATTTATGTGAGTAGAAAAAAATTCATCGCCGGTCTTTTTCGGAAATTCGTCCCCTTGCCAAATCTACTTAGTGACATTTTGGGGATTTTCAATTGAAGCACCTTATAGGCGATCCGCACTACCCCGGAGTTTATATTCTCGGTAGCCATTGCCTCACCTCCCTGCGTTAGGATGATGGGTCTCAGGGATGGAAGAATAGTAGTGGAATTGCGTTTATTAAATGATCATATTATCATTTTTGTCATACAGGTAATAAACACTGTACATTTGGGTATATCTACATGCCCCTTACAATATGGTTTTTCAATTTATTCCTTTTGCTGGTAAACTTCATCGATTGTTGTGTAAACCGACATTTCACAATATCTACAATCAAATTTATACAATCATTCGATTTCTTCTCTTATAAACTTTTTTCTTGCTTCAAAGCTGATATACTGACGATCGTCGCAGGGGCAAATGTCTTCACACTTATCCTTCCTGGTTAAAGATTTTGATTCATTACCTCTTCAGCAAAGTTTTACTCATCGAACGAAAACTGACGGTATTTCGTGGAGTCTTAAGTAACCCAACCAACCTTCCGATCCGTGCCACCTCTTCTTCCAGATGAGCGAAAGACGGGACATACATGCCCTGCGACATAAGTGCCATGGCCCTTCAAACACTCCTCGATGCAGTGCGCAAGTTATTTGTCATGTCCTCCCTCCACCATTCATAGTTCTGTTCGACCATTTCTGCTCTTGCTCTGAACCTTAGCCTGAACCTGTGAGCTCAAGGTATATGCGCGTCCCCTGTCACCACTGCGATCCAGTTCTGCGTACTGCTGATGGTATACTGAGATGAATTTGTTCATATATGTATTCCTCATCGAATCAATGGTTAGCCATTGAGAGTGTACAATATGACTCTTTACAAAAGCAGTATTTTCTCCACCCAATGATCCGATTTTGCCAAAAATTGGAGAGTAGCAGGGACTGTCCCCTAAAAGATCCTCCTAGGCGTAAGTCAAACTCAGTCTCTTACATGCTATAACTGTGCTTGCGTTAACGAGCCTACAAACAAAATCTAGATTTTTCCATTTTTCACAATTCAGTGGTCCAATCTCGTTAAAATTCTACTGATAGTTTGGCACTGGCTCATGGTATTTAAGCCTTCATTTCAACGATGTACACAAATCAGAAAGGGTGTCAGGAAGTTGTGTACTACTCCTACTTGGCATACGTTTTTTGTATATTTTTTTCAATAACCAACCTTTGGGAATCGAGGATGATTTATCTGGTTTGTTTCTCCGCCTGAAAATTATTTGGTAAAAAAGTACTCGGCTGCATGGTGTGTTGTTATTATAATACCTAGCCGGCATTCAGCCAGGAATTAGGTATATTAAGAACTCACATGGACTTCATATTTTATTGTTACTACATTTCAGGTTTGACTAGGAGTTCAGGTAAGATCTGGTTGAAAAATGATGGGTACAGAAGAGAGGGTGAAAACAAGTCAATCAAAACGAGCAGATTTTGACAGAAAATTAACGTCAAGAGCTGGTTGTCTTGGTGGTCCACCAAACTTAAACCAAACTGATCATGCTCGTTTTCGATACTACAGATCCAATACTGTTCGTAGATGATCTTAACAGATCAAAATATCGAAAAACAATATTGTGTTAGAGTATTTGACGTCGCCTCTCATATCTGGGTAGCTCTTCCCCTCAAAGTTATTGCGAGGAGATGAGCGGGTCATTTGTCAAGTTCAACTTCCAACATTAGTGCAATCGTTTAAGCGCGGCAACTAACGAAGGATAATCTGCTGGGAAGCTTTTTGCTCAAAACTTTCCTCGAGGGAAAACGCAGAGAAAAAAGGGGAAGAAAAGAGCGTCACGTTATGTCTGAGAGCACGCGAACTTATTCAGGGCGCTTATCGTCCGGGGTGGGATGAGCTGTGTAAACACGAACTGCAGCAGAGGGAATGCGATTTCTACCATTTTAACGTTGACTCTTAACCTTGATTACCGAACTGTGAAACTTTTATTGGTCAAATTGCAAAGTTGAGGCGAATAATTCACCATTCTTATTTCCGAATCCCTGTGGGTCATATTACAGTATGAATCCATCCTACTTTGTTCTGCTTCCGAGTCTACCAAGGTAGCGGAAGCATTGTTTTCACTTTTGAAAAGTGAAAAATTTTTTGGCTCCAAAATCGAAATTTCAACTCGCGTTTTACGTTTTAAACCTTCCTGAACAATTTTGGTTTCGTGTCTGTCCGTCTGTCGGTCTGTCTGTCTGTCTGTCTGTCTGTCCGGGAATCCTTGCCACACGCATAACTTCCACAATTTCCATCCGATTTTGATGAAATTTTCAGGGATTACGCGAGTTAGGCCCTAGATGGTCCCCTATGAAATTCATTACCAGCCGACCAACGTTAGCCTCTGCGCATGCGTAAACGTGAAATCCTCGAATCATCAACTTCTCGCGACCTAATGGTCCAATTTCGCTCAAATTTGGAGGGTACTTGAAGATCAGAGGTTTGATGGTACCCTACAAGTTTCATCAAGATCGGATCAGCGGTATCCACTGCGCATGCGCAAAACTTGAAATCCTTGCAACACGTATAACTTTAACACTTTTCAACCGATTGTAATGAACCTTTCAGGGATTACGCGGGTTAGGCCCTAGATGGCCCCCTATGAAATTCATCACCAGCCGACCAACGGTTGCCTCTGCGCATGCGTAAACGTGAAATCCTCAAAACATCAATTTCTCGGGACCTAATGGTCCGATTTCGCTCAAACTTGGACGGTATCAGAAGATCAGAGATTAAATTATACCCTACGAGTTTCATGAAGATCGGATCAGCGGTATCAACTGCGCATGCGCAAAACTTTAAATCCTTGCAATATCAATTTCTCGCGACCTGATGGTCCGATTTCGCTCAAATTTGGAAGATAGTTGAGGATCGGACATTTGATAATGCCCTATGAGTTTCATCAAGATCGGATCAATGGTACCCACTGCGCATGTGCAAACGTGGAGCTCATAACTTCGACAATTTTCTACCGATTCCGATGGAATTTTCAGGGATTGTGCAGGTACTAATAATCCCTTTGATATATATACATATTTCATATATATATATACAGTCATGTTATGGATACGAGGAAGCTATGTGCCACACCCAACTTGGCAGACGTTTTTTTTTGTTACATCTAAATACCTTAATGAAACAGTTTTCTGCAATTTTCACTGAAAATAGAATGGGCAATTGTTTTTATTTAGAATAAGGTTTGGAGCTTTTGTTTAGTATGTATATATTTTATATAGTATAGTTCTAAATACCTATAATACATCTAAAAACGTCTGCCAAGTTGGGTGTGGCACATTGCTTCCTCGTATCCATACCATGATTGTGTATATAACATATGTAGGTATATATAAAAAAATCATCAAAGG
>JAEMON010000001.1:56576047-56588775 GCA_030264115.1 Lygus lineolaris
TTCGCTCATTAACTCATGCTGCATGAATGGAACTTTTTTCTTATTGTATTAGAACTGAATGCCAATAATTTCAGAACATCATTGTTACAAAGAGTGTTTTAAAGTTTTCGAGGCTTTCTTAGTTTTTGAGATCTAATAAAGCTAGTGGATTTTAGTATATTTATTATTGATGACAGTGTGACAACGAGTTTCATCCTACCTATTTTTATTTATGAGAAATCAACCTTCGGGCGCTCACGCCTTTTGGAGGGACACAATCATCCGCAAGGAGGAGTTTTCACCGCCTTACAATTAACTGCATTTATTTTCTCAGTATTTAAATTTTTGAATTGAATGACGTTGAATGGCGCAATGACAACAATTTCATATATTATTTGTGGAGACCAGGTACCCCTTGCGAGGGATCCGGCTCCACCTCATTAGAGCCAGGGTAGGAGGTCTCCTCCCACTCCTGGCCAAGAGTATATAAGGAGCTTGCCTGATCAAATAAATCACGTTCTACATCACAACTCAAACCAAGACCTTATTATTTTTCTTCTCCTTATATTATTTCCCTTGTTATATTTTCAGATTTGTGTTCATGATATTATTCTACCAAATTTATTGAATCAATAAAATCTACCACACTATAAAATGTTATTAAAATTGAACATTACCAGTTATATAACTGAAAAAAAGGAAATGACTAAAAAACATTATCACTCGAAAATCTTGATAAAATGACTGAAAAACGCAAAGTGGGTATACACTTTTGATTAAAAACATTATCAGGTACTTGCAAATATCAGCGTTGCTAGAAGGATGATTCGTCAACATGACAAAATGTCAACCTTGCAACTGATTTGTGAAAGTTACAAGGCAGCTGAGGAATTATTATCTGAGGATTACCATATTTTTTGGTCGATAGTTTTTGGCGGCTATCGGTCTCGCTTACCTGAAAAATCAAATGCGGGTTTAGTAAGGTTCTTCTCTACGAAGGTGGTGTTAACACCGCCCACGCGAGCCCTCGAAGGTTAAGGTGGTACTGAAGGAGTGTTGAACAGTTTTTCATTCAGTCGTTTCTTTGATTTCCTTATAGCCTCAGAAAAAGTGGAACAATATTATCAGAGCATATATATTTTTGGTCAATAACAAATCGAAAGTTCCTACGAGTAGGTACGTACTATCGATACCAAGAATATCGATAATGTTCTTACGCTGCAACACAGGAGGGCTGAAAGGGGAAAATGTGAAGTGAAATGTAGGGAGGAGAGAGACAGACCAAAAAAACTTATGACTGTTTTCCATTGCTAAATGAGATGGATTTCGAGCGACGGTCATTAAGGCTGATTATGAAAAAATGTAAGAGGTTGAAAATATTATTATCATAGCAAGAGAAGAATTTTTTTAGACGGCAGATGATGGAAGATAGCTATCCCTTACCATGACCTACTTCCCTCGTAATGATAAGCCATTGTTCCTCATAATGAAAATTTCGTATAATATTTTAACGTTTAAGATCAACGTATCCCAGCACATATGATGACCACAGTGCTTGTAGAGAATGAAACTCTACTTCGTTTCGCAATTCAACCCAGACAAAACTGGTTTTAGGCCATACTCCACTCGCCAGACATGGATAGCTCTATATTTTTAATTAGCTGCACATAACATATATTGCAGACTTCGCAAAGTTCCTTGCGTATAATAAGACTTAAATATCGAATATTTTTAACGTTCCGAGCGCCACGTGGGAGTCGTGGTGCTAGCCTAACAGCAGGAAATGGTGCCGCACGGATTCAAGTGTTGGGTATCGTTAAACATGGATTTTGGTTTTGTGAGTTTATACTCGTATGTGTGAAGTGAAACATCATTCAAAGAGCACCTGTTTAGCATAATAATTTGATGCGTGTTATGGGATGGATGAAGAATGATCTTCGAGCCTATAAATTACGAGCAATAGTTTGGCAGTTAGCTTTTTATATTCCTCGTCGGGTATTGCTAGCATCACTAAACAAAATCTTTTGAACTTTTTAGTTCCTTCTTAGAATGGCCCGAGTGTTTTTGATGAAGTTCACGATTATCAGGTACAATCAGGTACAATTGTACTCTTTATGTTTTCACAAATGGTAGGTGAGTGTCCAAAAATACTCCTGATGCTAGAAAAAACTGTTGTGAGCCGTAACAAGTAGGAAAACAGCACATGTCCGGTCTAAAAGGGTAGGTAAGGAAAGAAGTGAGACGCTCCGCGCTAGATGTTTTCAATCGGGTTAGCACCTCATCCTCTTTAACTCTCATTTCCCCTCAAAACCCCACATTTCGGGAGGATCGGGCATGTTTGCGAGTGGAAAAATTTATTCTTACCAACAAGTGGAAAGATCTAAATTAATTTGAATACTTACGTGTATTTCCACAGGTCATTACCATTGAGTGGGAACTTGGAAATTCAAGAGTGACTTGCTAACGGCAGACGAGCTTTTACTGCAATCTTAATTTGAAATTGAAATAGGCTCCTGCGATCCTTTCCTTATTTACGTTAACAAAACTCTCAAGGAGAAGTAAATTCTCCTGATCTCCAGTCTTATTTGCATTTGTCTTCCCACTTTTGTGGTAAGAATTAAAAGAAAACAATTATGACATCCAGGAATTATACACAACATTTCCAGTTTTCGCGTATATTGTTTGCCTATTTCACATAACATGGGAAGAATATGGTAATTATTTCAGGAATAAGCTCAGTTATACAATTTATATGGCACCTTGATTTGACGTACGAACGCACATATATAATAAAAACGGTATAACAATCTTTCCGACTTATCCAATCAACAATGTGTTTGCTACTTATGTTTAGAGCGCAGACACATTTCCCCCATATCTATGGCTATCTACAGTGTTATAGTTTTCAGTGGAAACGGCTGAATGGAGACTGTTCTCCAATGACCACATAAGACTAGGTACATGAATGAAAGGCAAACGAGGCACCTAACTCGTGATTGTAAAAGAAATGGGAAATCAAACAACCATTTACGTACCAAGTATATCTGCTCAAATTCATTGAAATTCCAACATAATTCAACAGCCTACTACTACAACTTCTTTAAATGATAAAAGGGAAATTTCTAAGGAGGGAAGGCAAACGTGGAAACAGTTATAAGATAATGAAACGTTTATATGGGAGACGTCTGACTTTCATCGTCACCCTCCAAAATCACATGGTATCCTTAGGGGACGCGTCGTAACATTCTACTTACATGTACATCAATAATATATAGGTTCTGTTAATTTCGATAAGTCGATTTCGATGATATTCTTGAAGGACGCACAAACATATTCCATAATTTCTTCATCTTCACCGTGGAGCCATGTGTTTTGTACAATACAAGTTCTAGAACTTTTTATCACGAATATTTTATACCAACTTCGGCGCTCCATAAGTACCACGTAGAATAGTCCAAAGATTATGCAATTTTCGCTAAGAATGTTTCATAATGCTAGACATAAAAGGGGGTTGCAAGATTTGCCGTGGGTAAAAGATTCGGGGAAAATTGTCTAAACCAGGGCTTCCCAAACTTGGCTTGCTATAATAACTACTGAGGATCCCTCTTACAAGTATTTAGATTTAGATACATGACACTAAATTTGTAGTTTGTGGTAAATAAAAGTTTAGCAAATTAGCCAGGCCATGCCTTATTAGTAGTGGTGGAGGGGAATATCACTATGAAAACAAACATCACATTTACAAAATCAACTTTATTTACAACACAAAAATCAAATTGAACAGAAAGGAATCGATAGGTAGGTGCAACTATTGTAGGTAATCGAACCGAATAAATTCAAACGTAATGATTTGAACATAGAGTCAGCTTGATTAATAGGAAGAATGAGGTTGTTCTAATTGGCACAATTTAGAAATATCTGGTTTAATTTTTGAAAGCCGGAGTCGGATGTCGGGTTCAGCATCTAGACGACTTCGGTGTTTAGTATTGGTGGTTGCATTTCTGTTTTCCAGGCGTTGTCAAAAATGGGAGTAAGTATCACAGTCGTAGATTTCAAGATGGAGTCTGAAGTTATGTCTATCAGACATTCGTATTCACTTGAAGAAAGACTTGAAGAGGCTTTTTTGGAACTGAAAACGGTTCGACCACCCATTCATGTTCTTGCAGAATTGTATTTCGAGCAGTAGGGAAGTAGTGCTCAAGGGACTTCCAAACCGCGAAGATATTCACATATTTCATTAGTCAAAGTGATTTTCTCAAGGTCCAGTTTGTTTTCAGGTGAAAAATCATTTAACGCAGGAAAACACTCCACCTCTTCCTTCCGAACAGATTCAACCCAAAACTGGATTTTCCCCGTTGACCACAGTTTGGGAATCCCAGGTCTCATCATTTTCGGACGCATTTTTGGATTTAGATGAATTCGGAACCCCATTTTGTAGTTCGTTATTGCTTGAACGAACGCGATTTTCGTTGTGGGGGGGCCATTGGTATGATACAGCTCCCCACAGACGAGGTTATGCCACTATCGAGCGAAAACCGAGGGTTTTCCTTCCAGCCAAAGTGGTTTATACAATTTCGGGGTGTTCGGTTCCAAACGAACGGGGGAAGAGGGCGTTGGGATAATTGGGGTTGTTACCCTCGCATCCGCTGCTCGTATGTGCCGTCGACTAAGAGTAACTGCCCAACTGGAGCGCATACCGTTGAAATTCCGTTTACACTCGCGAATTAACCAGTTTCCCTCCGGCAGTTTCAAGCTGAAGAAACGCGACTTGATTCCCTCGGATTCTCCACACTGGCTTCCAGGGAATTAGAAGATCGTCCTACATAACACCAGCCTCCACACGAAGAATTTTGCAAGACTTCACACTACTGCAGAACAAGCCAAAATCAACACCAACAAGACAATCGTGTTTATAACAAACGGTTAACATTTAGTGCACAAACAAGCCAAGATGAAAACCAATCGCGTTTATTATACATGAAAAATGCACAGACAGACAGATCTTGACTAGATGACGTTCACCTTCACAGAAAAACTGAGGAGTAGTGACAGTAGGGCATTTTGGCACTGTGAGGTTGGTGTCACCGATGACCCAGAAACAGCTGGAAGGGTGGTTTGGAGAGGGTGTTTCAACCACATAGAAGTTTCTGCAGGAGGTATAGTTCATTGGTAATTATGGACATTTTTCTCGGGTTCGAAAAATAATATATCAAAAGAATAAAAAAACAATTATTATTATTAGGTATAAAAAAAAACAAATCATTATTACGTTTTGGTGATGGAACTTCAAACCCCTTCCGACAGTCTCGTAATGAGAGATGAGTATTTTTTTTTTTTTTTTTTTTTTTCAGGTCGATTCTCAACTGAAAGTCTTTTGGTCAATCCATGGACAGCCCTAAATCTAGATTGCTCCAATGAAATTGTAAACTACAAAAAACGCTCTTGTGATCGCCCTATTAACGGAGGAAAGATTGAAAAACCCTCTCAAGGCTAAAATGGTTAGAAGGGTGGTTGTGGTTTTCTCTTTTTTCAACTTCAGTTTCAAGTAGTAAATAAAAAGGTTATAAATAGATTTCCAATAACCACATTTTTAGTCGATGACGGTACCCCAGTAAGCAGGCAAATTGAATGAATGGTATGTCGACTGGTATAAATCGTCAAAACCATCAAAATAAAAAATGTTCAAGCCAAATTTAAGTCAAAAAAGTTAAGGTCAAGCCAAAATATAAGTCAGCAAAACAATCATTCAATAAATATTTGGGGCGGGGCGTCACAATAATTTCTGCACCCGCGGAGATTAGAAAAGTAACATTTTGTGGGTTTTAACTCGAATCGTGCTCATCGGAGTACTTTTCAGGTCATAAGGCGAATTGGAAGTGGTTTCTAATTTACCTATGGTAAGAGTGGTTAGTTTCATCAGAATCAATCCTTAGAGTGGTTTGAGCGAAGAGAAGATAATGTTCTTCGCTCGCTACTCCCACTGTACTGTATAAATTAAGAGGATTTCGATGAAATTCTCTGAACCTACCGGATTTTGTGGGTTTGAAAGTAGAGCCACTAGAACTTTTGCTGTCGAATATGCTTGTGAACTCGTTCCAGAAACTATCCTCTAATTGGCTGGTGGTGGTCGAGTTCTGGAAAGCAGAAAGCTTGGCAAGTTTGAGTTTGGTTGATCCCAAGTGCTCTCTAGTCTAACATAAAATTGTTCGATATTCCCGGTTTCTATGACCTACCAGTCATCAACTTACCTCTTTATGAAACAATATCGCCTGACCAAACCTAGATCCGTGTATCGTGAACTTAGTACCTACATACGAATAGCGATTGATCGCGTCGTGTGTGGGATGTATATTGCACGTTAGAGGGCCTTTCAAGTAGTTGATTGCTTCAAATTCCATTCTATCATGAAAATTCAAATGGTGAGCGATACCGTTGCTCTAAAACCTCTTGCGCGGCATTTACTTGAAAATTCCGATTCCATACTAGATTTCCTACAACTTATAACGATGTGATTGTGTGACATTCTCAGTCAAAATTATCTCTAAAAATATAGTGAGTAGATACTCAACATCAGCCCGTTATAAATTACTCATAACATTAAGGTCTGCACGATAAACATTCGTCGCCTGAAATTCAGGGAAGCAATTATGTATAGACACTCTGAATCAATGGAATGAGTGACTCATTAGAGTCTGCCTCCTGCAATTAGAGCTCCTGATGTCCGATTCACGCATTCTCCAAATCACCCTCTAGTGTAACACTGACAATACCTGGTAGAAACTATACCCTGAATACTCTTATATTCTGAAATTCTGTTGGTATTTGTGCGAAGGATAAATCGATACTGTACGAAAAGCGAGAGTGTGCATGTGCATTTGCCCCTGATTTAGAACCAACTCCTGGGGGATGAATTGACTCTGAGTCAGATAAAGGGGCGGGATTAATTGGCACTAAAAAGGGTTAAGTTGACGGGATAAGTTGATGTATAGCTTTTTCGTTTGTGCAAACCTTAAATCCAGGTTGTTGATGACCCAATTTCTTACCTCCAACTCGATTCCCCAATCCTGGTTACATTGTTTCTAGAGCCATGGCAAATGGCTCCGCAGTTGAGCACCTTAGTGATTGAAACCTTGTTTGGGACCGATCGAGTGATAGATATTCATGAATCACAGGGATGAGGAGATGCCCAAACCTGTATCACGCGCCTCCTATCCAGTTGTGAGGGAAATGATGTATGATACTTCGCCCCCTCTCTTCTTCGTCTACCTTAAACTTCTCTCATTTGCCGCATCGTCTGAGCTGTTCCAGCTACATCCCCGGCCGGTCGGCGCGAGGTCGGCTACTAACAACAGCACGTGACTCCCTCGGTGCTCCATCATCTCCATCGAACTGCCTCTAACCAAATGACAACCGATCAATCTCAACATTGACGTGGCTCCTTTCCAATGAGACTGTTCCTGTCCTGACCCTCCGGGATTTGTTTTCGAGTTATTCGATCAAAGCCACCACTGGTTCGCCTAATATAATCTTTCCCTGTGTCCGGTCCCTACTTACCGGAATACCGGAATTCGTGTCATGTTTTTACTTCATCATCATGTTCAGTGTTGTTATTGTTCCATTATTGCTATCGATAGATAGTATTAACCTCAACATAAATCTCAAGTGAGTTTCTCTCTACATGGATGTTTATGTATGTATTACTCATTCACACTCAAACCCCAACTCCCATTTCGATGATTTATTTGAAAAATGGTGGCAAAAAATGAAGTTCCTGGACAGGATGAAGAAGCTATACCAGAATAATCCCATCTTCTTCTTTCATCTTGAATCGACGGTCCACCTCGACCGATCCACGGGTAAACGCTCGTCACTCTGAACAGGTGTTCTATCATTTTTGTATCACCACTGACGTTACAAGAAGTGAAGTTTTAAAAGCATGGAGAAGCACTGTGTCAGGTGTTCTATTATTTTCTTTATATCGCCATGAAGGTGAAGTTTGTTCCAATGGAGAGAAGCTTCTAAAGCTATACGTGCTAGCTCTGGTGATGAATTGACTAGTAACCAGCAATATTGCAGGTTTTAAAATAGAGTATCGCAAAACTACATTAGTTTTAAACGATAGTATTGCAGCCATAAATCGGGCGGAACGCCCGAATACCATTATATTGTACCTACGGCTAGAATGAACGCATTTCATTTCTCTCTTTGTTTTTCCAGTGGGTGAGCCGAAATTCCTTTGGTGGATTCCACCTGATTTTCTTCCACCTGAGAGAGCAATGCCACTGGGAACCAATGACGATTACCACCCTCCTTATTGTCTTGAATTCTCTCATCTACAATCTTTCTTGGATATGTTATATTTGGGGATTATCCTCAGTGTGCCATATGCCATTCCAAATGCCCTGAAAGTCCAAGATCACCTCTAAGCATTGAGTAAGCTACCTATATTACCTACATGAATGTCTGCTGATGTAATAATCTCCTACGAAATCGTAAAACACCGGGCGGAAATTTTATTTGTTTGAACAAACTTGACAAAACTACAACTTCACGCCCCATAGCTCGGAGGCTACAGCGGTGGCGATATGATATACTTCCAGTCATTTACTTTTGCGGCCAACCTCCACGGGAAAACTTCCAACGTCGAAATAATTCTTCATCCGGTATCTCACGAAACCATCCATAAATATTCAATATCCAGCTTGCTTTATCGCAACTCCCACTTTCGGTGAGGAAAGGTATATAAAAAACGGTAGGCCTACTTGTCCTCGATTCCCCCATAACCTGGAAGTTTAATATGGAGATAAAACTTTTCAACATCAATTTGCCAACCCATTATCTCCGATCTCCGATCTCGCTCCACCTGGCCTGATCAATAACCTTTGATGCTGAAAACCGTTCAAGGTCTCTCTTTTCGTAGCTCACCAGTCAAGCCGTAGTAGTTTGCCGGGCTGAAAGGCTTCCTGCAGGAAGATCCTACTTCCTGCACCAATTTTCCTGTAGCTTTGTGATCTCCGCCCCTGACATCGGATCGTTGCCCTCTTTTCCTCTTATTGTCGAGTTCTTCATAGACTCCTTTGGAGCGTTATATTTGCCATTACGCCATTATTTCCGGACAGCGCAAAAGAAGCCTCTAGGTGAGCACACGTGAAGACCGAGTTGGTGCGGTTCAAGGAGAACAACTCTCATTTCACCTTTGCCTTCAGTCCTACGAGGAATAAAAAAAAATGAAAATATTTCTAAAATTTATCAGGAAAGTCATTGCATCACGTATTACTTTGTGATGATAAGCATGTCCAATTGGTCGTATTTTCCATTAGTATGATGAGTATTCTACCTGATTGAAACATTAATAGGTATATTAATTATATTTGTTTATTTGTTAATAACACGGGCTTTCGCCCAATTACAATAATATAATAATAATTAATCGCTATAAATAATTATAGTCCTAGTTATACAACAATAATGTAACAATATTCAATCAATAAATAATAAGTGAGCAGGGCAGTGGTAACAGGTAAGAATAGACGATAGATCAAACAATAGAATAAAAACAAACAGACGAGTAACAACTGGGTATTAACCTTCCGGTGGGCGCGCGGCAGCACTAAGTGCTGCCACGTTAATGTTTATGTGAAAAGTGGTAGTTGAGATTTTTAAATCGGCTAGGGACATTCAGTACCTGCAGTTGGCTGTAGTAGTCACACAAACCACGCGCCAGATGTTGTTTTCCGTCCTTGCCGTAGTCACCAGTCGAGGTTGAAACGTGAAAAGTCTACTTTGGCAGCATTCCGTGCTGCCCGCGCCCACTCATGTAAGTAATTTTATTTTTAGAATATTCGTGAGGGTTATTGTTTTACGAGAGGATTTGACTCTGTATAAGGTTTTCGAACAATGTTTTATTTAGTCTATTTCGTAGAAATAAGTAGGTAGGTATATCAAACGTTTTTCAAGCAATAAACTTTAGTAGTGTAGTGCATTTTGAAAACCTACCTAATATTTCGGCTGACAGATTCTAGTTTCATTTTATCATAAGTTTTATTTTTGATCTTGTGAAATTGGCTTTATTAAAATAATTCGTTACCAACGAAAAATAAATATAATTTTGTTTTACTCACTTACTTTTGATATTTTTGAAGTTTATTGAGGAACAATATCTAGTTTATCATTGGAAATAAATGATATTGATAGGCTGTAATATGCTCAAGAACCAAATATATAATTCAGTTCGATAAAGACAGTTGTGCCTGATGATTTTACCTGCTTTAACTCGACAACAGGGTTGCTGCATGAGTGGAAAAGCAAATTTTCTGGAGGCAGCACTCAGTGCTGCTCGCACCCGCTCGTGTGAGTTTCAAAGGCGCGCCCACCGGAAGGTTAAAAATCTAAGCAAAAACTCAAGTTAAGCAACAACACTCATTCATTCACTTGATTTAATTTTAAGTTTGAGTGAGCCCTGTGACTCCATGAAAATGTCCACCACACCGGAAGTAGCCAGGCGGTTGAAGGACTCCTGAACACGAACAATTGGGTCATTCCTCTCCTGGGTTATATACCGAACCTAATCATGCTGAAACCAAATAGGTCAAAGTAGTATAAATAGATACTCATACTGTTCATATGAAGTGATCAACTAGACAAATCCATGGATCGGCAGTTGTTTATTTCTAAAGGGACATCTCTTTATTAATTGATCACTTCTTATCCCCGAACTAAAAGCAAAATTTGAGTAATTTCTGATTAATAGATCGTGAGTTACAGCGGTTTGTTGACACGCAAACACTTCTAATCACAAACTCAACTACCCTCAAGAGTAGAAATTTCGAATTTTTTCCTGAAATTAATACATTTTCCTGAATGGTAAAATTCCAAAAACGAAAACACAAAAGACTTCAACGGTTCTGGAATTCCTCATTGTACCTAGCAATACTTCATTCCTGCGGCGAATAATACCATTTACCGGAGAAAATCTACAGATGCGCGGGTTTCAAGTATAGTATAGTATGGATCTAGTAAATCGGTACTCAAGGTATAGCTATCGCTGGTACATTTATCTGCTACATGTGCCGATTCGTAGATAACGTGGGCACATTAATACAAGGCAACGACGACTCTGTTGATATACATCCTATGTTCACTGAGAAAACCTCTTGGTGCTGAAATGTGTGGTGTTAAACAATAGGTTTTACGTAATACAACGGAGTAATAATTTCTAAAAATAATAACAATTTTTAATCAGGTAACTATTAAGTATGGATGTAATATGTGTTTGAACATATCCAATATGTAGGAGTAATTCCCGAATATTCGTCCTCATCCATGGTCAGGTATCCTAAGAGAAACAACGTACATATTGTATTGTTCCTGGTGAAACGACAAATAACGATGAAGTGGCCATAACGCAGAAGACATATTGAATAGTACATTACAGAAGGAAGGAGCGAAGAAGGACGTAGCGAAGGCGAAGGTGAAGAGGGAGGGAAAGTAAATATACAGCAATACCAAAGAAAGTCGTCCGTGTTACGGAAGGATCCAATCGTCTTTCCACGCAATATACGCCGAAACATAATAGTTTTCCTCAATTCCTGCTGTTTGGCCCAAGAAGCGGACATAAAGGATGAAAATATTAAATGAAATTATTTTTGACAGAAAGTGGGAGCTTAGCGTTATCCTCAATCTTTTCTAAGGGGAAACAAATAGGACATGACATATTTAAAACGCCCTAGATCGAAAACTTCTAATGCGAAGACATAGTTTTTCCATCGATTTCAAAGTGATCACAATTTTTAGCGTCGAATGAGAACTCGAGGAGCATTTTAGGACAAACCGTTCGCTTCTTGTAAGGACTTAAGTGTTGAACGAAAAAAAAAAAGAGCCATAACACGAGTGTGAATCGCAAACTTTTTCGAGTAGGTCATATCCCCGTTCAATAATGAGCTGATCAAATATAACTTTTTTTTCGTTTTCACCAAATCGAGTTTCTTGTTTACTTTTATAAGCTTCCTTAGTTGCTGATTTACGTTATGAAGGACCTACAACTCTCGTATGATTTACGGTAGGTGCTTACGTACTATGAAATAATAAATCACAATAACCGGAAAGTGTATTAAGGTAATTTATTTATTATGAGGAAATACTTAACCAATGGGATCCTTACAGGTTTATGATCTATACAGAAACATAATAAACCGTTGTGTGATCATTTGCAGCGTTTTTTAAATGGTCTGATGCTCTTGTACCTTGGTGATGAAAACCCCAGCTTTTTGCATCGATTCATAGTTTCCAAAAAAAAGGTCATTTCGTACTTTCCGCTACCTCTTCAAGCTGTTCTTTAATTACTATTGTGTCACCAATAATTGTGAGGACTATTGTAAAATGATCGAACATGAGGGTTTCACTGCCTTTGACATAGATGAAATTGCTTGATATTACTTTGTTCACAAAAAAAGTCAGTATGATCTGGAGCGTTTGTATGCGCACAATTCCTCTTAACTGTACTCAATGGAGAGCTTGATGAAAAATAATTCAGCAATGTTGGTCTGGTACGAAGACGCCAGGTATTAGGACCAATAGTATTTTGGGTTTCAGTATTGTATATGCCCACTCCCACTCTGGATTCATCTGTATGAACTTTGTAGTGCAGGCGTACCTTTACAGCTCACCCAACATTGCTCTGGTAAATGTGGCTAGCACTCTCGTTTGTAGGATAATTTTAGCGAATTTTCGAAGAAAATGAAGCTATTGCA
>JAEMON010000001.1:56637640-56647667 GCA_030264115.1 Lygus lineolaris
AATTAACGTTTGCGCATGCGCCTACGCTATTAGTGGTCCGATAGCGATGAAATTGATAGGGAAGCGTCACAGGAATAACCTGCACAATCCCTGAAAGTTAACGGAAGTTTTCTCCATTCTTCCACAAACTGCACCCGTAGAATCGTGAGATTTATACCAGAAAATCAACCAATTATATTCAATAACTCAAAAAACGCAAAAAAATCGCAAAAAAAAGTGAGTGAATATCAAAACTAGAGCGCTTAAGAAATGAAAAAAAAAAGTGCTTCCTCTTGGCAACTCGTGGCCGTGTGCTACTTTAACTCAAAAATAGGTCAATTATCATTTTGAAAAATACGGTATGACGTACTTATAAAAAACATAGGATTAAATGCTATTGTGAAAATTTTAGCAGGTATAAATTGTTCTTACTCCTATCTATGACTTCCATTATTCAGACAAAGAAGCCTCGGACGGTTCTGGCCATAACTAACTGCCGTATAAACGGAATAAGTTGGAGGTTCATAATCGCTGATAGTATGATCTTGACCGAACAGAAAATTATGGCACGTTCGATTAAAGTTTCCACAGCTAAATAAGGTTTTGAGGATGTAAATATTTACGTTTTGGGAACTTCAAACTCATGATAAACAATAACCAATATAGAAAACTCCCAAATTTTAACTTGACTTTTGTCCACCTAGATTGCTCATTTTGCCCACTGTGCACCGGCCCGATCCCTTCCATCTTCGAAAATGTGCCGATGTCTACACTCCACACGATGACTACTCATACGTGAAAAGGGGCTCATGATTTATATTAGCTCTTAATTAAGGATTAGTGATCATGTGGGCGGTAGGGGACAAAACTCGCCGTCCTTTACGAGCTCAGCATGCGACAAATGAACTTTTCATAGACATTTCTTGTCTCTACTGCGAAAGGGGAAAAAAATTGTTCATTCGGTCAAATTATTTAGTGGATGCTAAAGGACGGTTCGCCTCCACCTAAAGCCTCACCAGGTCGTTCGAGGAGGCCGTCATTCTAGAGCTACGTGGATTTTATTGCTGCAGTACGAAAGACCCACTGTGACCTTCGCGGATGCTGGCTTCGCAGTAGAGCTCATTATTTCCCTTCCTAGGAGTCCTACGCCGAATGTCTACCGCTACAATCGGTAATATTTTCTGTCGACCCTTTGTTTTCGTAATGCTACGGTCTGGAAAAGAGTAGTGAACCACGTATTGCATGAGAAGCTAAACAAATATCATTGCTACCTGGTTATGTTCAGTTCAGGTTTCTCTTATATGTATGTATTTGCTCCATGATAAAGATTGTTGTTGACCACGAACCAGAGAAAACCTACAACTTGCTTTAAAATATTACTCTGAACGGTGTTAAACTTCATTTTATATAAAACCCTTGAAGCTTAGCCTTCGTTCTTTCTACCATAGAAAATCATAACATGCGGAAACGAGGAGCTATTTCACCATCGCTTCTGAGAGAGATGATTTATGCAGCAACGTGAGGCTCCCTACGGAATACCGGTAGTCTATTTCTTTGGAACACCAGCACTGAGAAGTAAGTCGGGAAGCGAAGGGTGAACAGGGGGTTATTGCCAGGCTTCAAGGTACAGTCCCGTCGGGAGAATCACCGTCACGTGGGCTGAAGTCAATACCATCTTGACACAGTAAGCAGAGAAAACCTTCAGAATGTTGATTCGGAAGATCGCGGTGCATGATGCGATGAAAGGATGATGTGCGTCCAAGGGTTCATAGGGCCGTTCTTGATCTATTACGTTATCCCTACCACCCCAGGGATGCTGCTCTTCTATAGAGTACACCTGTAGATGAGATATAAACAAGTTTTATCGTGCAAAATAACTGTAATTTTCTGCCGTTTTGCGTCCATAGGTCGATCGTTATATTAGAGCCAGTGGCTAAAATGGTAAAAACAGGGAACCTGGTTTAGGGTTCTTCAGTGTGTCTAATCCTAATATTAGCGTTCAATAATCGCCCGGGCATCGATGAAACTCCGTTCGTGTGTGCATTCATTGAGAGCAGTGGTGGATCATAAGTTTATGACGTAATTGTGAATACATATATGTATTCCATAATATATATTCCAATTTACTCATGATTAATACTTTTTTAAATTTATTCGTTGATTTGCGAATGAGAGGCCACTGGAAAGTTGCACTTATTATTATCTATTTCTACAAACATGAAAATATATTCACTTTCAAAATTTTGTATTCAAAGAAATGGTGATTATGTTGGTCAAAGTAATGATATAATAAATATTGCTATAGATATTGGTCTCTAGAGCAACTAAGTAGGTACCTATAAGTAAATGAGTCCAAAATACTAAATGGAAAGTTAAGCAACGTCACTCGCTTCAACCTAAAAAACAAACTGAAAAATTAACAAACCTACGACAAAAGACAAGAGAACTAACAAACATAATATTGCTTTTCAAAATCAGGTAAGATTTAGCGAGGTTAATGGATATCAAGAACGAAATCACTGCAGCCTTATACTTGGGCTTGGAGCAGGTAGTCGGAGACTCAAGTTCCACATTCAATTTGTTGTGCAACATATAGGGAATATAATAAGGGCTCTTAGACGTCAAAACTAGGCGATTTGGAGGATTTGCAACTAGGCAGGGGCTTCATGGTAAATATAGTGAATATGGAACAATGTGGGTAATTTCAAAACACATTCACTATCAATAAGTTTTTACTGCCTATACATGATATCAATACGTAATTAGTAAAATTAGTAAGTTATTAGTAAAATTAGTAATTTATCCTTGTAAAATTTTTAGGGTAGGTTCCTCCTCCCCAAGCTCATTGTAGAACCGACTGGACGAGACTATAGGTATAAAAGGCTTAATTGAGGGAGCCCTTACACAGAGCGGATGTTATAGAAAAGTGATGGAAATTGTTTCAGTCTTTCATGCAAAAAACTAGTACGATCTTTCCAAGACAAGTTGGAATCTATCTGTATACCCAAATATCTGAATGTATCGACTCTGCCTAGCTCCTCTCAGTTACAAAATTTTGGGTCATTACAAGAATGAATAACAATGCCCCGCAAGAGATCAGATCTGGAAACGTTCCTAATGGTCATGAATTGGTTATTATCATGATTTAATGTTATAGATAACTATATCGAAACCAATCATAAACCATATCAATTATCATCAGTTGAGCTTTATCGAAAACAGTCATCCAACCATTGCTCACCAACAAAATGACAGCATCGTCATCAAACAAAAACGCCTTTCCATTCCGCAACATACTACTAATTTTGTTTATTTGAATGAGGAACAATCGCCCCCAGAGTGCTACTTCGAACCGCGAATCTTGTGAACCAAAGACAGACCTCGTTTTTAGAGTTTGGTCTCGCCCTTAAGATCGTAAGATCAGCCTAGGCTATTTTTGAGCACTCAGTGTCAATTTTCGGGATTGACTCCGTGGCTAAAGGGGTCCACGGCAACTGGCCCAAATTGCAACTGGCCTGAAGGCCCTTTTTAGGCCTGGAAGCACAAAACTGGTTTAATTTACACTCTTTGCAACTGGTCTAATTATACCAGTTGGAAGGCCACAATATTGCAAGTGGCCTAGTGTGGGAACATGCTTTCAACTGACCTAAGCGGCAACTAGGCTAACATTAGGCCTCTTCAATTTCTAGCCTTCATTCCGGATAGAAGTCCCATGGACGTCGAGCGGAACTTTGGAGGGGAATTAAGGGGTGAATAAGAAGACCGGTGGTGTCGGCGTCTTCAGTACCTTCCTAGCTGCCAGTGATTAACCAAGTGTTGTTATTGCTGTTCATTAGTGCCGCTCCCCTACTGCCCTACAGCGTATTCTTTGCACCCCCCCTTCCAGTATGAGGCCCATCGGACCTCTCTATCCGTGCCCCCACAGGTGTCCACTGCACCTATCTATACTCCTGACTGGCTTTCTCATGATTCAATGACAGACATTCAATGCCACTAATGGTCGTGATTACGAAATTGTGGATTTCGTTGTTCTTGTTTTATGTCGCACTGTTTTAGAAGGCAATGGTACCCCCAAACCCAAAGGGTTGGGGGTACCAAAGAACCAACAGGTTCTCCAGGAACCAATGGGTTGGGGGGGAGGGGGTAACTACCCTCCAAATTTGAGCGAAATAGGTCAATTAGCATTTTTTCTTTATTCTTTCAAGTTTTTATTTTTATGCTTTATCAATAAAAAGCTTTTCCTTGATATGATGGTTTTTGACTGGATTCCTGAAGTTGGTGTGAATTTATTACACCAAATCAACGGAAAATATGTGGAGAAGTCCAGTGGACCTCACTATCCGTCAGAAAGGTCTATCCGGACTAAAGGCTAGTATTGGTTCTCCAGTCGTCGGGAGAAATTTTTGTACACATGTCGGTTGTTTTTCACGTTCATAGTTTCCTTATTCCCTACGTTTCGTTTCTTACAGCCGTTATGGATAAAATGTCGAAACAGCATATTAGAGTAGGTAGGTAGCTACTGTGTTAAGTTTACATTGTAGGTGCCAATGAGACAATTTTTTATAGCCTTTCGCAGTAGTGAACTAGTAAACTTGACCTACATAAATCAAGATGTCCTTCCGTAATCCTTTGACAGCTAACTAGGGAAACCGTCCCGAGTTTTGGGCCGGTTGCAAACAGTGTGCTGCTGGGTCAGATGCAAACCCTTGTTTAAAGAAGTTTTGAGGCCAGTTGCAGTTTAGGCCATTTGCCATTTGCCATTTGCCGATTGAGCCAATGGCCTAGAACAGGGTCCCTAAAAATACGACTGCCAATGGATGAGCAATGTGACTTCCTCACTTTTGTAACATGGACACATACTATAATATAATCGTTTAGTGAAAATTTCAGCGAAAGTGGTAGAATAGTTCCGGAGTTATGCCTGTGACAATAAATTAAAAGGTTGCTCAATCGCAGTGGCTATTACTGAGCAAGTCGTGACGAAATTCATAGGCAATCGTCTTGGAGCCAGCCCCAAACTACCCTCAGAATTTGAGCGAAATCGGTCGATTAGGAACTGAGAAACCGTAGTTTGAGGGAATTCATGTTCGCGCATGCACGCAACTTGTCATCCAACGGCGATAAAATTTATAGGGAACCGTCTGAAGCCTAACTCTCACAATCCCTAAAATGTCATCAAAATCACACCAGTTTTTCCTGGAACAAGGAAATGACCACAGACCGACAGACAGAAACAGACCCGGAATTGTTCAGATAGCTTTGAAACTCAAGAAAAGTTCCAGTCATGTGCGAATTTTCGAAGAATCATTTTAACCCATTACTACCTACTTCAACCAAGTCTTCAATGATTTAATGTTCACTTTTCAAACCTCTCTAATGTAGATTGATATAACTTCTCACAAGAAACGAAGATAACGAGCGAAATCACTTAATCAAGAAGGTCATTCAAATTACAACGAAAATGAGAAGCCAAGTAGAAAAATATTCTCGGTTGTGTGACAGAATCTGTTGTGTTTGAAATTTCAATAGTGTAAATTCGAGGTATTCTCCATCTCAGAGGTGTTTTTGAATAAAACTCTCCTTGGTGCGAAAAGGTCGACGTCCATCAATCAACCTCCGTAGCTAATCGAAAAAGGAAGCCAAATAAACCTTTCGCCCTTGCAGCTCTCTAATAATTCCTTAGTTTGTTGTTGCCCTGGAAGTTGGTTTTCCTTCTTCTTTTAACTTCAGTTAGATGTGACGTAGACGGAGCGAGTGAGTATTTTCTTCCGGAGAATTTCGCCTCTTTTCCAGTATACCTCATCACTGACGCTTTTGGGGGTGGTGTTCTTCTACAAGGATACCCTCGATGTGTACCGAATTATTGATCCTAGCATCTGAATAAACATGTTTACATGCTCCTCTGAAGAAAAAAAACGACAATTCGAATGAATATATTTTAACAGGTGCTATAAGGAGTCTAAGAATAAATTTAACAAATTACCAAAACAATAATGAAGTCGCCGCCACAAACTACCCCTTCCTATCAATGAAGCAGTCGATTAAAAAAAACGGACTGGGAGCCCAGTTTCTTTCCCACACTTAGTTGACTTGGGCAGAGCTATCCAATGCTCTGTGATGTTGCTGTGACTCGTTCGGAAGGCGTCAGAGATCCTTGTGACCCTCCCGGGAAAAGATCATAACGACTTTGGTCTTCAGTCGATGTTGATGCCTGTTGTGGTCATGTCTTCTCTAGACTGATGGCTGTTCCTGGACGTGCAGTTGCTTCCGTTTCTGGACTCTGGAATTTAGGTTTCAATCTATTCAAGGAGACGGATGTATGTTTTCCTTCGACCGTACGTAGTCACTCCAAGAATGACTGCAGGGTATGGTCCTTCATAAGTAGGCGTCAGGCTTGAATTTCGCCTCTCCTCCAGTATAACCACGTGCGTGCATTTGTCCAATTCTGTATGAACAAATTTTGGGGCATTTTGCAATAGGAATGCATATCGATCGTCGATATTCTCGAAATATCGATATTTGGCTCCGATGTTTGATATTTTACTATTGATGTAGTAGACTTGCGAAAAACGTTCTGTTGGTTGAACCAAATCGTCAGTAGGTACACTACTCTATCCATGTTGCCGTCGAGTGTCTTTTGCCATCGAAGTAACCATCCACACGGGTCGAACGAAATCCGTGGAAACGTCACAGAACACTGGTTGATCAACACAGCAAGGCATTGTAACTCGCTTTCACGAGATAGCGCAACCTAACTCGGCAGCTGACAATTCTTCCTCTCTCTGCTCATGTACCAGCTTGTTGTAGTCTATGAACATCGATCACGTGTAGACGAGAATGGCTATCATCTACCACATTGTCTGTGCCAGAAACGTGCTGTATATCAGCTGTGTACTGACCAATATAGCTTACTGACTGGCCTGCCGTGAAACTGCTTTGCCTGGCTTCTGATCTAGGGCTTGTGGATGTTTGAAGATCTATGAAGCGCTTAACTGAAGCATTTAAAATGCCAAAAATTCATTCGCTGTCTTATGCTCTATTGCTATATTATTATTCAGTGAGACTGAATCTCCTCAAAAGTAAACCAAAGGGTTGCCATCCTCCTGTCAATTTCTACTGAACACTACCACTCGATGTTCAACTGCCACGGTCAACCATCAATGATCGTGGTTCGTCAGATTTGAGATAGGGCGACATAGCAGCAGATTTTAGTTGGTCTTTACATTATTAGAAATCCAGAATAGCCTCCTAAGGCTTGCTTCACACTTATTCGGTTTCATTCGGTTCGGTCTGTATTCGATTCGTTTTCTGCCGCCGTTTGTTCGTTCACACACATGAGGTTCCTATTAGGTTCCAGGGGTCCGCGATGTTCAGTCACCCCTCGCCCACCGGAGATAAGCGCTCGTTCTCCAAGAGAAGACTGAAACAAAACCGAATATGAACCTTGCAAGTGTGAACGCGCGGTGGACTTTGTATGCCTTGGACTCGAATACGCGCCGAATAGAAACCCGACGGAACCGATTCGTGTCTTGGGAGCGTTCGGTGCTATGAGGTTTCTATTAGGTTGCTGTTCGGTCAGAATACGCACCTAATGAATCGGTTCACACGCATTCGGCACTGCCGAAAACGAATCGAATACATACCGAACCGAATGAAACCGAATAAGTGTGAATCGAGCCGGAGCTTCATACTTATTCACGCTCCGCTTCTCTCCGGTGGGCGAGGGGCGACTGAACATCGCGAAACCCTGGAACCTAATAGGAACATAACAGGAACCTCATGCGTGTGAATGAACGAACGGCGGCAGATAACGAACCGAATACAGACCGAACCGAATGAAACCGAAGTGTGAAGCAAGCCTTATTGCCCTTTCAAATAGTCTGCGAGTGTCAATGGGCTTTGAGCTGCCTTTGGCAAAAATTGTCGATACAAATTGAGGAGTCCCAATAATCACCTTAATATTTACCATGATAGATTTTGGTGGCTCGATTGTGTTTATTTGCTCTACTTTGTACTGTAGGTACCTACTGTTGGTTTATACTCGACAATCCTAAGTCTTATACTTTTTATTATACTTTTACTTTAATTGTGTTTGGTTATACATATACTGGTAGTATAAGTTTCAAAATGTGCTTTCACTTCAGTCTTATCATTGAAATATATTAGCCTCTTTCATCCGTTACTAATATTTCATACAATATCTCTTGTTCGCAGATATATGGCTGAAGTAGTGCTGAAGATCAACACCACGATGTTCATGCTAAGTCCCCTCACTTACTTCATGGCCTCAATAGTGTTCGCAAAGCTATCTGGTAAGTTGTATATCTAGTATGTCATTCAATCTTTACTGCATCACTTAACAGCTTCCTCCGATTTATCGAATTTAACCTAAATGTGAACATTTTAATGGGGTGAAAAATTATTAATATTATTATTATTTGATATTACAATACCTCTTACCCCCTTAGTTGACAGTTTGAAGGAGCGAAACCCATTGAACTGTTATTCAGGAGACGTTCAGTATTGTTGTCGTCCCAGATTGGCAAAAACGGACACTGTGGCCCAGTTGTACCGCTCAAAATCGCCTGAAAGGAAGGGCCAAAATTATCCCCCAGTCTACGCCGTCGGTTGTAAAGAACAAGTTCTTATATTACATCCTTCAGGTCTCTATTCGGTGTGTCTTTAAACTACTTTTTCTTTGTGTGGTCGCATTTCTTCATTTCGCAATCAATCAGCCTAATTATTTTCAGATTTCTGATCTCGCGTTATACTCGTATGTGTCATAAAACAGATTGTTTACCCCATAAAACTTCCAATTTTCGTGTGTGATGAACACGAAAATCACAATTTTTTAAGTAAAGGTCAACTTGATGATCTTTCATTTCCTTGATTATGGAAACTTATGGTGATCCTTCATATTATTTTAACTTGAACAGTCAAACATTGATCGTATTCCTTTACCGTTGACCGGCTTCAAAAAGGAGGAAGGTCTCTTTATTCGATGGGTGATGGAACCAATAATGTGGTGCAGGTGTATCGTTGTTACTTCAGAAACACCCTGTAGGTACTTATGTAGAGATATGCTTGAATAAACGAATAATGTAGTGCTGAACATCGTAGGTTACGAGAGAGATACCGGGGTCTTGTGACGAAGACCAATCAACCCTGTCCATCCTACTTTGATGAACTAAAATTGTCGCTATTAAAGTGGTTATGGTACTCTAAATTACCAAGATTTTCCATTTTTCTTACTGAGTATTTACGGTTTGCGAATATTTGTTAAGTTTTATTGCAATTCATTTCCAACTCCATGCGTGATTGTTATCATGTTAGGATGAACTACCGCAAAATTGGCATTTAGTCAATTATTCCTGAACCATGAGAGGATGGACCAATCAGCTACAGTTTCGAAGCTCAATTGAGCGAATGACCTGGCTTGGAGTGAAAGTAAATAGAGCGAAAGTAAACAGGAGGTCTAATCTGGCACAGTTCGCAGGACCAAACTGACCTGACTAATTAGGGGTCCAGACGGATCGCCGTCAACAACTTCGAACCTCGACCGCTGAAGTCTTGGATGTGTTGTTTTTCCGCCCAATTTCACCACTTCAACGGGGTCCCGGCAGGGAGCAAAGGATAGATGGATGTAGGTCATCGTGTTTCCCTTGATCATCTTACCAATCAGCGATCACATTTTGAAAACAATATTCTATCCTCAACAAAGAAGTCAAATTCGGGTACAAGGTTGAACATATCTCTTGTCTGTACCATTGGTGGGGGAAGTTGCATTTCTGCCATCCATAGTTCTTACCCTCCAATATCATATTCATTATTACGATTTACGATCTGATAATATCATGATAATGATATTGTTCGTGGAGTACCATGTTAACAAGTAAGAATGCATGTTTCTTGGGCGTTTCTACCATGAGTGACAAGTGATGTCTAGACAACAATAGACTTCTCGTTTGGACACCCAAAATCGACTACAACCAGTTTACAGTGTTTTTGTTTTTTAGCGAATTTTCGAAGAAAATTAAGCTATTGCAAT
>JAEMON010000001.1:56712123-56724948 GCA_030264115.1 Lygus lineolaris
ACAATGCTTCCGCTACCTTGGTAGACTCGGAAGCAATAAGGAATCGTTCTAAGAGAAAAAGAATTTCGATGGAGAAAAATTTGCATAACTGAAATTTTGATGCGACTGCAATAGCTTCACTTCTAAGGGCCGGTTCCAAAGAAAGTGTAACCCCAGGGTTGAAGCTTACCTTGAGGTTTCCTTACCATGATAAGAAAAAGTAGCGTTCCAAAGAAGTAGGCAATCGATTTATTTTGCGATTTATCGAAAAGTTTACCATGGTACGTAACCCTGCAGACCCCCAGGGTTGGAGTAAGTTTACCATGGTTAAACGCCTCAGTCTCGACCATCCACCATCTTTGTTGTGATTGTGTTTCGTGCTGTGCGTTATTCTTTTCGATTTCGAGTACTTTATTTTACAAATATGGACAATATTATCGTAGAAGTTAGCGAAGACGAGTATTTCGGGGAATTTGCAATCTTCATGGAGCCTCGGCGACTCCGTCAGCGAGTTTGTTAGCCCTATTTCGATACTTGAGGCGAACGCGAGTTTTTTCAACGTTTTCGGCAATTAAAACAAGAATGTGCTATTCTCCGTACCTAATAATATTATAATTGAAACCTACTTACCAAGACACTGTTTAACTGTATCAAAAATTGTGATATTCATTACCTATGTGATCGAAAAGTAAGTACGAAAATCATTCTACTCCTCTCTAGTTCTTCAATTTTAACTAGTCAACAAAAGTTTTTCAAGTCAAGTGATTATTCAGTCAGGTTCCTGGAACACTGGTCAAATATGAAGGTGTTCTTTCCAAATATGAAGGTCAAATGTGAAGGAAATCTTTCCAAAGAACTTAGTTTTGCCTTTCAATTTATGTATTACTACCTATCTGCCAATAAAAAATATTTGAAGACCTAACTTCACTTTCTCATTCTTTAATCGACCCTGAATCCTCAAAAAATCAACTGATTTGGTAGGAGACCAAGACCAATGACCAGTACCTACAGCTTTTTGGCGCATTGTCCTGTTGAGGTAGGTACTTACCTACTTTTGAAAACTCGAAAGGACACACAAAGCTACTACTTTTCAGTACTTCATTTCCTTGAAATATCTAGGCGGGCGTACCTACTATTAGGTAGTTGTTGGAAAAAAAATGAAAAGATCGGCAAAGCAAAACATTTTTTATGCATAGCGTGAAAGCAAAATATATATTTTAAAAAATATATTCTTCAAAACCAGATATCCACCCCTATTTGTGCTCAGAAGGAAGATTTCTAACAGTTCTGAAAAATTAGTAGGTACTTTAGGTAGGTATTAGGTAGGTATTTAGGTAGGTCTATTATATTCGATGTCAATATTCTTTGTTATGTGCCTTCGAATTTATTGATTATGGTTTACCTGAGATTACCTAAATCTATAATATGTACCTAATAGGTACTTATAATCATAAAATGTAGGTTATATGACCCTTCATCATCTCAGAATGTTTTGCTGAAATTAGTAGATACCTAATATTATTGTGAGGCTCATGTGAATTGTTTTGATACAATTGTAGAAACTTATTCAAAGGAAAACAATTTCAATTTTGAACTTTCCGAAAGTATTCACCTATTGAACTAATATCATTAGCTCGAGTATTTTGAGCAACTTCTTGATTAGCTAGGTACCTACCTAGTAAAAAAGTTTTTACAATGAGCGAGCTGGACACTTCTTTCTTTCTTGGCTACCGAAAAGCAAAAACTAGGTAGGTATAGGTTGAATTGATTATTTGTTTTAAGAATAGTATTAGGTAAGTACCCACCTTCTTGTGCTATAAACTACCTGGGGTTATCTGAAAATCACGGGGAAACAAAAAAAAAAGTCCAGTAGGTTGTAAATCAGCCGGTGGTTTAATGAGCAAAAAAAGGCAAAACAAGTACAAATTTCCGATAGAATTTCATCGTTGGAGCGTATCCCAGTTGAACATACTGCTCAGAATTAGGTACCATTACTTAACGCACCGCAATAAACGAAAATGTCAACAAAATCAAGCAAAACAGGAGAGGGAAATAACACGAACACGTACACATCTCCGCGCGAGCGTTCATTCATTCCTTGTCACCCCTTCACTCAAGGTCTATTAATATTAATAGCAAAACAAACACAACAGAGATAGTGGTAGTAATAATGACTTGAGAAAGTTGAAAGGGGAAAAAACGCGGGGGTAAGTTATAAACTTTCAGGTTAGGATGGGATACAGTGTTGCCAGAATGTTGCTTCACATGACTGATTTTACATGGAACTACAGATTCCATGAGTGAAACTTCATGGATTTTTTGCCTCCATCATGGATTTCTCTTGTAGCATCCATGGTTACACGGTAAGTCCCCAGGGTTGGCCGAATAATCGATTCTATCAAGGTAACCTTACCACAAAATGTTTTTTGGAACGCTCAGCTCGTCAACCCCAGGGTTACCGAAAAATCGAAGTAACCTTAGGGTTACGTAACTAGCAAGGTTACTGATTTCTTTGGAACCGGCCCTCTTTGGGAAGCCAGGCTCGGGAAGCGCCCGCCCCAGCGCAGTTCAAATCCTATGTATTATTTTTCACGTTCGGGGTTTTGAAAATTTCTCGATTTACGTACCTACGTTATACAACCATAATTTCATAATTCACGATGTGAAGCATACTTTTTTCAAGTTTATTCCATCCAGGGAAAGCTGGAAGAAATTGATCAAAAACCAGGTTCAATGCAGATCAGAAAAACATGGATACTTTAAGTTTTTACTGGAATGAATCCCAAATATTGATAGAAAAAGTTCAATTCATGCAGCATGAGTTGGTGAGCGAATTTTCAAAGAATAATTTAACCGATTATGTGGGTGATTCTTATACGAAATTTCACGCTGATTCTGAAAATACTATGTGTTCCTATGTTCATATGTGTAATTTACACCAAAACCTCAAAAAACACGTTTTTTTTAGCGATTTTTGAAACCAAAATTTCAAAATTTGAACCCTTGATGCACTCCCAGTACACCCATCAAGAGTTTCCAATCTCCCATCTAAATCGTTTTCAGCTCATCCATCTCGTTCAAATCTTTACCTATTGAAGGGTCCGAGGGAGCTGCTTGTGATTGGGAGGAGGGAAAAAGTGACGAATGGCGTCTTGCGATCAGATCTGGCAGAGCAGAATGCAATCAGACTAGTTCGTTACAACCTATTCGCACCTTCATGAGCCGTTTGAAGGATTGATTGCTTCAAGAACAGGAATCCGTCGACAGAGGTGTCGGAATTATGTTGATTGTTTAGTTGTTGGTCATCCGTAGGTAAGGCTAGAGAATTGACTACTCACTCGAGCTCCTCACAGGGATAGTAAAAAAATTCCTATTCATGCAGCATGCGTTGATGAGCGAATTTTCAAAGAATAATTTTACCCGATTTGGTGGGTGATTCTTACAGGAAATTTCACGCTGATTCCGAATATACCATATATCTTCCAATGTTCTTATGTGTAATTCACACCAAAAACCTCAAAAAACACGTTTTTTTTAAAGCGATTTTTGAAACCAAAATTTCAAAATTTGAACCCTTGGAGTACTCCAAAGATCCAGGCCAACGAACTCATCCTTTCTTTTTATATTATAGACATTTTAAAATTTTGTTGGATTTTTTATCTCGATTCCTCGGTCAGATATCGTCTGGAGTGACACATATGAATAAATAAATATAAATATAACTTGGGGAGAAAATTGAAAACACTCGCGTGATATTATAGGTAAGTATACGATTTTGATACAGTTGGTTGAAAAAAGAACTTTCGGAAAGAAAACATAAATATGAAAAACTTTCATACTTTGAAATTTTCTTTCCAAAAGTTCTTTTTTCAACCAACTGCATCAAAATCGTATACTTATAATATCACGCGAGTGTTTTCAATTTTCTCTCCAAGTTATATATATATGTGTAAGTGTGTGTGTGTGTGTGTGTGTGTTCGTGCGCGCGCGCGCGTGTGTGTGTGTGTGTCATTCCAGACGAAATCTGACCGAGGAATCGAGCTAAAAATCTGACAAAATTTCAAAATGTCAATAATATAAGAAAAAAAGAAAGGTTAAGCTCGTTGGGCAGAATTTTTGGAGTGCTCAAAGGTTTCAAATTTTAACATGTTTATACCAGAAGTTGCCAATGCAGAATGACTTTCAAAGTTCAGGGTATACTTGATCGAACAATTACCAACAGGAGTTACTGCATTCAGTGGAAGCATGATATCCAAACCCAGTTTCACAGGATGTGATGAAAGTAAGCAAAATGAGCGAAAAACTAAAAAAAATGGACCATTGAGCCTCCCTCCCACTATTTACCTGACCCTGGAATCGAGATTAAAAAATCCAAAACAATTTCAAAATATCAATAATATTTGAAAAAAAAAAAAAAAAGGAATAGGTCGTCGGCCAGAATTTCTGGAGTACACGAAGGGTTCATATTTTGAAACTTTTGTCAAAAATCGCTTACAATCGCGTTTTTTGAGGTTATCGGTGTGAATTACCATCTTAAACATAGGAACATATATGGTATATTCGGAATCAGTGTGAAATGTCCTACAAGAATCACCCACCAAATCGGTTAAAATCATTCTTTGAAAATTCGCTCATCAACTCATGCTGCATGAGTGGAACTTTTTTTAAACCGTTTTTAGATTTTCCAAGACTTCAGTGACATTCGAAGTCCTTGAGTTCCCTAGTACTATAGTTTTAGTCTTTATTAGTACTCTAGTTTATTACCATAGTTGCTGGTTTATTATTTTCAATAATGAACCTTTGGAATCGAGCACGAAGAAAAAATCTCAACCCCCCTCAAAATTTGAGGTTTTACGTTTCAAGATACGTAGAAACCAAAAATCGAATGAAAAAAAATGCGTCCGTCCGCCGTACGCCGTCCACCGTCCGCCGTACGCAGTACTTTCCTTAGTTACCATGGAGCAAAATTAATGAAATTTGGTATACCGGCCTCATTTGGGGTCTAGTTGTGCCGCGAAGCTTGGCGTCTTCTCTAAGGGTTAGAAAATAGGGGATGTAATTTTCAAAACGCCCTTGCTCGAAAATTTCAAATAGGAAGCTATATTTTTTCCATCGATTTGAAATAGAACACAATTTTTAGCGTCGAATGAGACCTTGCGGAGCGTTTTAGGACCAACCGTTCGCTCCCTGTGAGGACTTAAGGGTTGAACGAAAAAAAGAGAAGAAAAACGAGTATGAACCGCAATTCTTCCCGAGTAGGCAAAATCTCCGTTCAAATATCAGCTGTTCAAATGCAACTTTCTTTCGATTCCACCGAACCAAGTTTGTTGTTTACTTTCAGAAGCTTCCTTAGTTACTGAATTTCATTAAGAATGAATGATACAACTCTCCGATAATGATAATTACAAAGGTACCTACCTACTCATTGTCGCCAAGAGATGATTGTGAACCTCGCGGTAGGTGGGTATTTTATGTCAATAGGATCTTTGTAGATGGGCAATCTATGCAGAAAATAATAAACCGTTGTGTAATAATTTGCAGCGTTTTCAGTAAGCGCTACAGTTTTATGGTTCCCATATATGGTATGTGAACTAAGGGGAGGAATCACTTCAACAAACTCGTACAAATAAGAAAAACGCACTATAATTATGAGAATAAAATGGAAGCAGGGAAATTCAAATGTCAAAACATTACACTTTCCATTATTTTTTTAGCTTTTTGATGCCAGGGCAATGCCCAAAATGGCCTTATGAGTGGGAGCCTCATTGTCTTATGGAGGGGGGGGGGGGGGGGGGGGCGCCTTATGGAAGAGTTAGTACTATTACACCTACTTTTGAACTTAATGTGATTATTATTGTTTTCATCAATTGACTTGTAGTAGATTTTATTTTATTTACTTGATTGTAAGGTAGGTATCGTTAATGTTTTCACATGAGTCACAATCAATGCCTACTTCACGCCTACTTCTTTTGAAAGTGCTATCCAGTATCTAAAACATTGGTGCCTTTATTTGACACTAGCTCTTGTTGGACTGAATGAGTGCCTTGTAACGGAATGTCCCGACAATATTGGAACTGAATGTGTTTACAAAAAATCATAACGCTCTCCTGAAAAATTAATTTTCCGGACTTATGAGGTTTTTCCTGCTCATTGGTGCTTCTAGGTTCGAATCCCGAACAAATGGTCGACCTGCGGACAATGAGGTAGTTTTCCTGGAGTTTATTACTATTTCACTACTTTATTTTGGAGTTTATTACTATAGGACGTTCAGTGTTCACCGCTAAACATTTGTTTGCGTCTCGACGGTGGGACACAAAATTAGTAAAGGGAAGCGGGTGCGGTAGTGAGAGAGAATAATGAGGAGGTTGATATCAAGAGAGAAAGAGTGAGAGAGAGGGAGAGGAGAGAGAGAGGAGAGAGAGAGAGAGAGAGAGAGAGAGAGAGAGAGAGAGAGAGAGAGAGAGAGAGAGAGAGAGAGAGAGAGAGAGAGAGAGAGAGAGATTGTTTATTTATTTATCGATGTGTAAATAAATAGGACCTAATGGTCCTCTCTTACTTTATGACAGAAGTTAATTTACAATTTGATTATAAAGTCAGTCTTTCACTTAATTCTACACAATTTAATTTATTGATGTTGTTATCTCGTACTTCCTCTTAAAAAACAATTCCACTATTATTGCAGAGATACTACGTACGAAATACTATTATATGAATACAAGTGGCCTACTACTGCACAAAACTTTATGGTTCATTTGTATTTTTCTAGTAAAATATGCTTAAGGCGTTTTTTAAAGTTCGTAACTGATAATGACACATCAAAAACATCTAGGTTATTGTTGTACAATCGAACACTTTGTACATGAAACGAATTGCTATATTTTTCGGTTCTATGCCTAGGTAACTGTAATATGCTTGAAGCCTTGCGTGTCTTAGCATTATGTATTTGCGACATATATTTGAACTTTTCAAACAGATACCTCGGTTTTTCGGTTTTCAGTATTTTGAATAAGAATACCCCAAGTCTAAAAGTCCGCCATTCTTTGATTTTCAACCATTTATTGGCAATATAATAAGGTGTGACGTGTTCATACACTGGAAATCTGTAAATGAATCTCAAACAAGCATTTTGGGCAAGTTGCAGCTTGTCCGACATTTCACTGTTCATATCACAGTACGCCACAGCACTATAATCAAGTATAGGGAATAATAGAGATAGAACCAATTGCTTCCGAATATCCTGTGGCAAATTATGCGCTAGTAGTCGTAATTGGTAAAGACCCTTATATACTCGGTTGCAAACAGCAGTCACCTGGTCTTCGCACTTCATTTCTCCATCAATAAATAATCCTAGATTTTTGATGTATTTTTCAAATTGCAGTGGCGTGGAGTTTACTATTACGGGCGGGACATTAGACTCATTAATCTGTGCGAGATACCCCTGAGACCCCATGAGTAGGACTTTACATTTAGCGGAATTAATCTGTAGACAATGAAGTGTACACCATTCAACAAGCCTATTCAGGTCGTCATTCATCAAGGCGACTCCAGTTGAGAGCTCAGCATGATCTGCCCCAATAAAAATCTGCAAGTCATCCGCATACAGCTGATATTTGCAGTGTTTGAAACATCTTAAAATTTTATTAATATAGAGGATGAAAATCAAAGCCGACAGCACTGAACCCTGAGGGGTACCCACAGAGACAGGAAACCATGAGGACTCCAAGCCATCATTGGTCTTAATTTTTTGTTTTCGCCCACTCAATAAAGACTTGAACCAGCCTATCATACTTTCACTTACATTTTATGGACGTATTTTCTCGAGTTCTGTCTGGCGATATCGGTTCATTAGGAACCGAGATATCGCGGTTTCAGGAAATATGTTTGCGTATATATACAATACACGCTACTAGTTTTCCGACAGCGATGAAATTGCTATGGAGCCGTCTAGGGCCTAACCCTTGAAAATTCCACCGACAATGGTCGAGTAGTTCCGCAGTTATAGCTATGAAAATACATTTCAAGGTTGTATATTCGTAGTAGCTATTACTGATCCAATCGTGACGAAATTCATAGGAATTTTCTTGGAATCCGCCCCCAACTACTCTCCGAATTTGTGCAAACCGGTCCATTAGGAACTGAGATCGTAGTTTCAGGAAATTTACGTTTGCGCATACGTACACGCTACATTCGGTCCGATGGCGATTAAAATAATATGGGGCCGTCACGGGCCTAACCTGCACTATCCCTGGAAATTTCATCAAGTTTGGACCATTACTCCATACAGTTTTGCCTGGGACAAGGAATTGACTACAGACAGACCGACAGACACAGAACCTTCAAAAAACTCTGAAACGAAAAATCAAGTGGAAATTTCGATTTTGGAGGACAACATTTTTTTCTTGCACAAACTCATACTTTCCTACCTTCGGTAGTGAGGAAGCAAAAATCAGAGCTACCTACCCCCACTAAATTAATATTTCCCTATCGATCTAGCCTATTGCCGACTGGCCAGAACTGTCCAAAACTGGCCCAACTGGCACTAACTTCGTTATTTAAAAAAGGAATCCCCACTTTCCATTACAGTATCGGGATCTAAAAGTTTTTTTTTTTTTTTATAGATCAATCTACCTACTTAATATTTCATAATTAACCGACCTACCTCCATAACGAAATTCAGTAACTAAGGAAGCTTTTAGAAGTAAATCTGAAACTCAAGTCGAAGAAAATGGAAAATGATTGCATTTGATCAGTTGATCTTTGACTGGGATCGGCCTACCCAGAAAGATTGACACCCCTGTTCCTGATCTTTTTCCGTTCAACCCTCAAGTCATTGTTGGGAACAAATAGTTGGTTTTCTTAATTTTTTTCTTTACTCAAAACTCTCAAAATAACGTCGAAAGAAAAGAAAAGAATCTGGTTTTGCTGAAAAAAACTGTTTAAGTCTATGGACCCTCAATTAGGAATGCCTATGTCTTCGTGATCAACGTGGCCTCAAAGCAACATCGTTAAGTTTGGGCCTTCCTCTGTATAATGAGGTATACATTTGTATCTAAATAAAGATTAGGTAGATCTTGCAATTGCATGAATAAAATTGAATATTCCTCCAATATTTATTGAAAGAAAATTTTCTCAAATATCTGGATTATTATTTAGGTATAATTTAATTTTCCTTCATAGTAATACGATCAAGTTCAACACAATCTTATCATCAGCACAACGCAATCTTATACAATCTTCTCAAGGTATTATTAGATAAAATGGATAATTGATCAAGTTGAAAAGAAGTGTGTGTGTGTGTGTGAACGTGTGAGTTCATGGTTTCCTACAACATTCACATACTACAATAACTCATTTGAATGAACTTCTGTACTTATTTTCATCATTTTCAGTCAAAAGTGTATATTTTCAATCAATAAAAATTGGGTTCCTTAGCTCATTAAATGCATAAAAAAGGGGAAACGGCTTTTTAAATTAATTCTAAGAACTGGAGTTGAATCCCGCAAGTGTGGGATCCCGCGCGGGATTGCGTTCTGTCCCGCTTGGTCCTGCACGATCTCCAATGCCGCGCTGGATTGTCACCCTTGTATTCGATGGCGAAAAGGGAGAGGCAATGAACACACAAGACGATCGCGATAGAGAATGATTTATTGGATCAATGGATAGATGGTGGGATGGCGGCAGTGATGCCAATAATACATAAATTAATATCCCTCTGACACATCCCTAATTGGAAGACTGTTTCACGCTTGGTACGGCGAAATTTCTGGATCGCGAGTGTTAGAAGACCTAGCTCGCGGTAAAAAGATGCGAACGCGAACTCTGCACCAGGCTTCGCTGATCGAATGCTCTCTCTTCTCACTGATCATGGGCTTAATTATTCAATTGGAAGTTATTTTCGTTTTAGCTCCATAGAGCGTGCCCTTATCTGACCAAGTTTTGAGGAGTTGGGGATTGAATTTCATGTAGGTATTTAATATTTTGCTCGTTGAATCGAATACTAACACTCCCGAGATTTTTCGAGATAGGTAATTATGTACTACCATTTTAGCGAATTTTCGAGGAAAATGAAGCTATCGCAATGGCTTCAAAATTTAAATAATGCAAATTTTTGAAAATTTTCCTCATGGAAACCGTTTCAGACCACTCTAAAACGATTCCTGAAATTTAGCACTTTTTCATGTGCATATATATATTGTTAAGTTGATAACACATGTGTCTTGTTTGAGATCAAAAGCACAACTCAACTTACTGTTTATTTGGTAACCTAATAATAATAATGCAAAATAACTTGGTAGATGTCATAGCGATACTGGAGTTGGTATCAACTCCTAACAATATCCTCCCTCTTCTTTAGAGCTGGTCCATATAATGCCAGATGATCTGCGTGAACAACTCTCGTCTTTCGATTTGCCATCCGGATTCGGAAGACGACATCGCTCAGGCTTTTCATTATATCGCAGGGCCCTATCCAGTTCGACTGCAGCTTAGGGCATACACCGAAATACCAAACCTTGTCCCCCACAGTAAACCTAGGTGCTTCCGCTCTGACATCGTACCGCTTCTTGCTATCTTGTGCAACTTGCAATAACTTGTCCAAAGCAAGCACATGGATTTGATGCAGCTTTTCTCGTAGCTGCTGGGCATAGGTACGTGGTTACTGGCATGCTCTCGTTGGGACTTTTGTCAACCAGCAAATGAACTGGCAGAGTCAGCCCTTGACCTAGGTTCAACTCTGCAGGCGAAAAGCCTGTCGAGGAATGCTCCATTGCCCTGTATGCAAGGAGTACACATCATGGAAGCCATAGGTCCCACTCTCGTTGATTTTTCTCGACGGTTTTTGTGAGCATGCTCCAGTGTCCAGTTGAAACGTTCAACCAACCCATCACTTTGGGGGCGACTTGGTGTGGTCCTCGTTTTGTGAATTCGCAACATCTTCATCACTTCTTCGAATACTGCAGCTTCAAACCCAGTTCCTTGGTCTGTGTGAAGCTCTCTTGGGAGCTCAAACCTTGAAATCACGGTGTCTACCAACCCTCGAGCCAACGTCTCTACCTTGATGTCTGCAATAGGGAACACTTCAGGCCATTTTGTTAAGGTAGTCAATGACTACCACAATGTACCTACACCACGATCTGTCACTGGAAGTGGTCCCACAATGTCCATCCCTACCCGCTCAAATGGCGCCCCACTGGTATGTGTCTTCGTAGGCGCCTTCCCTTTGTGGTTGTGTTTCCTCCGGCACGTGTCACAGTTGGCACAATGCAGTTTTATGCCTGGAGGCCAGGCAAGTAGAATTTTGCTCAGATCACCCCAAGAGTTCGCTTGCGACTAAAATTTCCCAATCCATGCCCAGCACTCAACACCTCATCCCGCCTCGCTCGGAGCACCAGAACCTGCTCTAAAATTTGAGTACCCGCTTCGTTCTCCCATAGCCTCACTAAAACACCATCGGAAATCCGCAGATTTCCAAACATAGCCCAAAGGCTTTTTGTCACAGGCCCCAGGGGTGTGACTCGCTCCCATGGTGGCCGCTTGCCTTCCTCAAACCAGGTGTACACAGGATGCAGTATACCATACAGGGTGATTCAGGACGGAAGCGAAAAAAAAATTGGGTGAAACTAGACCCAAAATGGGGTAGAATGCCACCAACCGCACCTTTATATCTCAATCTGTTCACAAGATATAATTTTGTTTTCACAAAACCACGTTTTTTGCCATGAAAATCCACATTTCTTCACTTTGAAACAATTGTTTTCCATTTTTGACCACATTTTCTGATTCAGCGTTAAATTTTCTATACACCCAATGCACATTCATACTCAAAAACGAACTCCTAAGGACCAAGTTCACGTATTCACATATTCACGTATTACAGTAGTTCAAGCATTGACAATTTAAAAAAAAATTAAGTTTCTGAAAATACTTGTACGTTAACTGCATTTCCAAAACACGTGCTGGAAGCTGTCAAATCTCAGAAAAACTAGCAAAATCAGCTTTCCAATGGTATGGTAAACTTTGCGATTCCTCATCGAATTCATGGAGTAATTCAAGTTTGAATGCGGAAAAACATCATTTTAACCACGTTATTTTTTGTACTGAAATTCAGTAAAATGACCTCAGACGTACAAAGAGGATTTCAAATGGCCCTGAAATCCTTGGAATTATCAATCTGAATCATATCACCACAACAGCAAACACAAAAATATTGAGAATCCGTTTGTTAATTTTGCGGTAGGTACTCGTATTTTTGTATTTGCCTACTGTTTTTCCGCATTCAAACTTGAATTTCTCCATGAATTCGATGAGGAATCGCAAAGTTAACCACACCATTGGAAAGCTGATCAAATTTGCAAGTTTTCTTGAGATTTGACAGCTTGCAGCACGTGTTTTGGGAATGCAGTTAACGTACATGTATTTTCAAAAACTCATTTTTTTTTAAATTTTCAATGCTTGAACTGCAATTGTGGTCCTCAGGAGTTGGTTTTTGATAATGAATGTGCATTGGGTGTATGGAAAATTTAACGCTAAATCCGAAAATGTGGTCAAAAGTGGAAAAAAATCGTTTCAAAGTGAAGAAATGTGGGTTTTTATGGCAAAAAATGTGGTTTTCTGAAAAAACATTTAAAAAATCATATCTTGGGAACAGATTGAGATAGAAAGGTGCGGTTGGTGGCATTCTACCCCATTTTGGGTCTAGTTTCACTTAATTTTTTTTTTTTCGCTTCCGTCCTGAATCACCCTGTATATGTCCCTACGTTTAAGATGGTAATTCGAACCGATAACCTCAAAAAACGCGATTTTAAGCGATTTTTTACTCTAAATTTTCAAAATCTGAACCCTTGGAGT
>JAEMON010000001.1:56768353-56782365 GCA_030264115.1 Lygus lineolaris
ATTCGCTCACCAACCCATGCTGCATGAATGGAACTTTTTTCGTTCAACCCTAGAGTCCTTAGAGGGAGCGAACGGTTAGTCCTAAAATACTCCGCAAGGTCTCATTCGACACTAAAAATTATTTTCTATTCGAAATCGATGGAAAAAATATACCTTCCTATTCGATGTTTTCGAGCTTGGGCGTTTTGAAAATTTCATCCCCTATTTTCTACCCCTTAGATATGACTGACGGTAACGCCAAGCTTCGGGGCACAATTAGACCCCAGATGGAGCCGGTATTCATAATTGCATTAATTTTGGTCCATGGTAACTAAGCAAAGTGCCTACGACGCGACGGCGGACGGGCAGATTTTTTTTCTGTTCGATTTTTGGGTTCTACGTACCTATCTTGAAACGTAAAACCTCAAATTTTGAGGGGGGGGGGGGGGGGGGGGGGGGGGGGTTAAAATTTTCTTTTTCGTGCTCGTTTCTAAAGGTTCATTATTGAAAATAATAAACAAAAATAATTCAATACCTACAATACGACAATGATTTTTTCCCCGATTTTTTTTCTGAATGCTTGTTTTAAATACACACTTGATTCACATACTGGAAACTAGGTAGGTATTTGGTTGGTGGAATATTGTTGCCCAAAAATTACCAGCTTGTCCTCCTTCCATTGCTGCTTCCTCCTTTGTGCCCAAGGAGCGGATAAATCGTTCATTTTCGCGTAAGTTTCGCTTTTGAGTTTCTTCAGGGCGTCGACCACAAAGGACCGCGCCTCGAGGAGAAACGAATTGGTCCTTGAGGTGATGCTGGAAAGATTCGGTTCCATTCGTGGTTTTCGACAGGGTTGTAGGAGGTGATGCCCATAACACAGGGGAAAATCGGCTTTGCAGCCGACGTAGGTAGTAACCAAATATTCTAAAAAGTCTCCCAATTTTTGTTCACTTGGCACATCCCTCCTTTATAATATCTAAAAACGCTGTTTCCACTTCTTCAGGGGGCAAGTACGCTAACCCAAAAAATGTCTTCAACAATTTACTCACTTCGTCGTGCGCAACGTAGTTTGTTTGCACTCCGACGCACTGAATTATCCGAAACAATGCTTATATCGAAAATTAAAATTGCAACAGTTGACGTTGGACCCGGGGATGTTTTTCGTGAAAGCATTAATTGCAACTAGTTTGAAGTCGAAGATGCAGTGTTCCGAGATGAGTATGTGGTTGGAATAAGCACACTTAGCAATGAGTAGTACCCACACACTCGAACAACACAGTTCCGTTTTGGACGGAAGAAAGCAAAATACCAGTGAGAGGTACACAGACATTCATAAAACGCGTGGATAGTGTACAACTGTTCAAAAAATCTACGGCAAACGTAGAAGGTGCCATCGCATAGTATTATTGACGTTTTACATAAAAATTTTAGATCCCGAACTGTAGTCAAAATAACGATTTCTGAGTCAATATCGTCATGGACGAATTTCTCATCTCTTGGTTCGTGTGAGTTGTGGTTAGCACTTTCAACTGTTCAAGAGCTTCTTTACGACTTTTGGGATTTGCAGGATTTGATGGATTTTTTGTTGATTGCGGCGACGTCTTGATTTACCAAGTTTTTATTTTCTATCGACGATAACGCTGTACCTACGTAAAATCTTGATGGAAGGCCTTTCGGTGAGTTGGGGGTTGGAGCCTGGTGCTGCTTTACGCTTGCAACCATTCTTTACTTACTGTCTCTCAACTTCGCGATCGGTCAAACGTGGATGGTTATGACCTTTTCCATCTGTCAAAATGTGGGTCCCATCTCTATCAGTACGAGCTGAAGCAGCACATACCTTATTTGTACAACTCCACTTGATCGTCCCGTCATCGTACACGTGATACTTTCCAACGTTCCAGGACTAACCGTTCGTACCCTGTAAAGATTTGAGGGTTGAACGAGAAAAAGGGCAGAAACACAAGTGTTGTAAAACTATTATAATTGACTGGGATGATCGGAGGGTTGACTACCGATTCCGTTAATGCAAAATAATAATGATAAAGAATGCTGATTCAAAACGGCTGACCCGGAAGTGAGAAAATGCAGCACATGCAAGCCCTGCGTGGACGAAACTCCAAGTCAAATATACGAAAATTGGCTCACCTGATGCTGATGTGCGCTCGTTTCGGTCAGCGTAGGATGGTAGAGAACGTGGAGGTCCTAGCAGTCCGTTCAAATATCGTAATTACGAAGAATAGCGCAATTTTGGGGGAAAAGGAAAGTACACTATAAGGGCACACCTGCAGGTGATTCAAAATATTAAAAAATGACAAATTTAACTGAGGCAATACTGGCCTGAAGAAGGAAAATTACGGGAGCGGAATCGTGGTCCATTCGTTAAGAGGCGAAGTGGTTGAAGTGAAGGGAAGTGAAGATGACTTCTCTCGCCAGAGGGCAGAGCGAGCAGCACAACTTAGCTGTCCAATCACGGACGAGGTGCGCCAATTCGCAGCAATTCAAATTGGGATCCCACCCCGCAGAAAACAATACATAGTGCTACCTATTCTCGCTTCCAGGGTAGAAAAAATAATATAAAATAAAAATCAACATTACTGGGGAGGCATTTCATTGAGAAATTAAAATGAAAATAATAAGAAATATCTCTATCGCAAATAAACGACGTTTTATTAAAATTAGACGACGAAATTTCCCCAACAAGTGTGAATCGCGAATCCTTCGAATACGCAAAATTTCTGTTGAAAGATCAACTGTTCAAATACTTGGATTTTTTTTTTCTTTTTCGCTGAACCAAGTTTCTTGTTTACATTCATATGCTTCCTTAGTTACTGAATCACGTTATGAAAGACCTACAACTTTCGGATAATAATAATTACAGAACCTACTCATTGTACTCGTTGAATTGTGTACCTCGAGACATAATTACGGTAGGTAGGTAATTACTTTATAAACATCATAATATAATCTTATTTTCTATGATCTACATAGAAAATGATAGACCGATGTGAAATAATTTGCAGCGTTTTTCAACTAAAAATAAGGGTTTTACAAATATATAAACTTTTGTAAAGTCAGTCAGCAATTTTTTTCCTCTTATTTAGAATGTTCTATTCAACTTTTTTAATAGGTCATATAATAGTGAAAAACATTTTTTTAAGTGACAATTTAGTAGGGGTTTCAACAAGTTTTTCTCGTTCTGCTCACTGACGTTCGGCACTAATAATTGCAATTCTTGTGATTCTACCCAAATTACTTATATCCTATATTTGGATTACGTTTCCTGTAATGGCGGCATTTCTGGTGAGAATTACACCATGGGCGGCTCCTAATATTCTAATGGCAGTTCCTCATTTTTAATTACTATTAATGGTAGTTGTAAAACCCATCACCATTAGTTACATTCGGGAATAAGAACTGTGCTATTCGAATTACATTTGAAAAAATATGAATGGTGTAAGTAGCATAATTATTATTATTATTATTTTTTTTTTTTAATGCAGGTAATTTGAATTTTTATTGGTAACCCCATGTGATGAATTTTCAATGGTTATCCCATTTTTTCTAAAGTAATTGAAGTTTGTGCCTAATGGTTATTGGAATTCCTTTTATAACCACTCTGATACCTACCTAACTATTAAGATGATGTGGCGTAGACCACCGCATTGATACCTACTCCTTGACTGGCCTATTATCGATCTACTTGGGCTTCTTTTTTTAATACGTATAAAAGTACGCTAATGTCAATGACGCATTCTACATAAATTACACTTACTGATTTCTTTGAAAGTAGGTATTTCATTTTATCCAAGAAGAAGCCAAGTAGGTATCCATAATCTGAGACAACCAAGCACCATAACAAGTATGTGATTTTTCTGTTCATTGAGCATTTCGAATCTGATTTTCTTATGAAAACTAATCACAGACTGTAGGAAATCTGCAATTTAGTTTACATAGTACCTAGGTACTGCATTAGGTACCAGGTTATTAATTTCAGCGACAGCATTATTAGGTGCAAGTTTAATTTGGGTAATAGGTGAGTACCTATAATGATCTGTACCCTCAGGATCGTGGTACCGTCATCTTCATGATCTGTCCATGGTAAATTTTATTAACCATCCATGAAATGTTCTTTTTCACCCATTTTTATAGCGTCTCCTGTTTTCTGGACGACTCGAGCTCTCACAGAACAGAAAGGTTATGAACAGACCTGTGCAGGTTCAAGAAAAGTTTAAACTTTGAAGAGGATTGGTTCGGTTTTGTAAACGCTGGTGATCACCGTGCTTGGGAGCACTAGATAATATGTACTTCAACGAAAAACACAGATTTAAATTTATAATTATTGAGTAAAATAAACAAGTAGTTATAAGAATCCATTCCATTGTTTTTTTCATGGTTTAATTTGTGTGTAGATTAAGCTGCCTACTCTATACTATCAATGAGTATTGTTGCTAGATTAAATTAATATTTGTACATGAATGTATATATTTGACTGTAAATAAACATATACGAAATACACTGCCAAGGACATGGCACAGAAGCTTCCTCGTGGCCTTCACAGTATGTCACCATTAAATTTTCAAAAAACTAGCAATGACCGGTTCGCCATGCTCATGACGATAGAATGCTTGGCAACCAAAAATTAACGAATCGTTATTTTTGGCAATACAAAGCACGGGGGCAACAAAGATATAAACCCGCCATTTACCCTCAAGCAACGGATAAAATTCACCGAAAAAAGGTGTTTCTCTAGTTTCTACGTTTAGGTCTTATTGAAAACGTGAAATACATACAAGAACAGATTTTACAAACGTCATACAGGTCACACTATGACAACAAATCTAAGTTTGTAGCTATTACTGATCCAACTGTAATGACATTCATAGGTCTTGAGTCAGCCCCAACTACCCTCCTAGTTTGAGCGAAATCGGTCCATTGGGAACTGAGATATCGTAGTTTCAGGAAATTCACATTTGCTCATGCGCCCACGCTAGTGGTCCGATGGCTATGAAATTAATGTTCCCATTCGTCCACTGAGAAGTAGATTTTCATAGAGAAACTTATATAATATTATTACAACTGACAACCGTCGGCGAGCCCCATGGTTTGACTCTAGATGCACATGTTTATCTATTATGGATCTAATTTAAGTTGTATTTTCCAGGGATTTTTAGGCTCGTCCATCAGAGAGTCGGCCTAGGACTTAGGTTTTCGTTTTCGTACTTATTAGTTATTAGAAAAAACTTCACTGTACTTAGGTGAAAACGACCGGTTTAGGATCAGCATTAGAGACTCTGCATGCTTAAAATGTGAAAATGGACGAACCTCCCCAACTCACAACCCTATGATCCAAAATCGTGAAAATTTGTGAGGTAGTTCAAAGTCAGGCCTTTCATGGTCCCGCATGAATTTGGTCGCATCAGAAAATCTGAAGGTGCATTTTTGAAAAATAAATACCTAGGTACCTGTTGGACGAGTTTTATTAACGAATTTTCAGGAACCAATTTAGTATCAAATTATTAGAACAAATTTAGCAACAAACTTTTCGTTACTCTCCAACAAACTTTAGGAAATACGTTCAGCAACCAATTGTTAGAATCTGTATATTCCTAATTTGTAGAAGTACATTTTCATATATTGCTTCCTCGCTACCGAAGGTAGGAAGCTATGTATTTGTTCAAGAAAAAAGTAAAATGTTGTCCTCCAAAATCAAAATTTCCACTTGCATTTTACGTTTTAGAGATTTCTGAACAATTTTGGTTCCGTGTCTGTCTGTGGTCAATTCCTTGTCCCAGGCAAAACTATATGAAAATGTGGTCCGAATTTGACGAAATTTTCAGGGATTGTGAGCGTTAGTCCCGTGACGGTCACCTATCAATTTCATCGCCCCCGGAAGACTAGTAGCGTAAGCGCATGCGCAAAGGTGAATTTCCTGAAACCCCTGTATCTCAGTTCCTAATTAACCTATTTCGCTCAGATTTGCAAGGTAGTTGTGGACTGACTCCAAGACAATAACTTTTGTATTGCGTCACGATTGGATCAGTAATAGCTACTGCGCAAGCGCGAACTTGAAATTTCTTGTCATAGGCGTATAACTACTCCATAACTACTCGACCAATTCCTGTGAAATTTGCAGGGATTACGTGATTTAGACCCTAGAGAGTCCCCTATGAATTTCATCGCCATCGGACCACTAGTAGGGAGTGAGCATGCGCAAACGTGAATTTCCTGGAACTACGATTTCTCAGTTCCTAATGAACGGATTTCGCTCAATTTCGGAGGGTAGTTGAATGCTGACTCCAAGACAATTACCTACCCATGAATTTCGCCACAATTGTATAAGTGATGGCTATTGCGCATGCGCAAATTTGAAATTTATTGTCATAGGCATGCTCCTAACTCCGAAACTATTCCACCAATTTCGTTGAAATGTTCACTACCTAACTGATTCTATACGTCCATGTTACAAAAGTGAAGAAGCTATACTGTCCACCCAACTTGGCAGACTTTTTCGAACAAATTTTAGGAGAAAATGTTAGCAACAAACTTGAGCAATGGAATGAATTCAGTGTCAAATTTAGTTACTACCAAATTTAAAAAACGTCTGCCAAGTTAGGTGGGCAGTATAGCTTCCTCACTTTTGTTACATGGACGTATAGAATCAGTTAGTGAACATTTCATCAAAATTGGTAGAATAGTTCCGGACTTATTCCTATGAGAACAAATTTCACTTATCCGATTGTGGCGATATTCTTAAGTAGGTAGGTATACTTGTCTTGGAGTCAGCCCTCAACTATACTCCGAATTAGAGCGGAATCGGTCCATTAGGAACTGAGAAATCGTAGTTTCAGGGAGTTCTCGTTTGCACTTGCACATGCGCACGATGGCTATGAAATTAATAGGTGGCTGTCTAGGGGCCACCTCGTACAATTCCTGAAAATTTCGCCGAAATTGGTCGAGTAGTTCCAGAGTTATGGCTAAGAAACTCTTTTCGAAATTGCGCACGCGCAGTGGGTATTACTGATCCAATCGTTAGGAAATTCATAGGTGATTGTCTTGGAGATAGCCCCTACTACCCTCCAAATTTGAGCGAAATAGTTCAATCAGGAACTGAGATACAGGGGTTTCCGGAAATTCACATTTGCGCATACAAATAGTTCGTAGTCGATGAAATTCATGAAGGACCGTCACGGGGCTTGATTGAAATCGGATCAAAATTGTGGAAGTTATGGCTGTTACAAGGAAATGTGGACAGACAGACAAGAAACTAAATTTGTTCAGGAGGCCCTGAATTGCAAAATGTGAGTGGAAATTTTGATTTTCATTTACCTACATTTTGAAGGGAAAACAAAAGCTTCCGCTTAGCAAAAGAAATGTTGCAAAAATAGGTAAGTTACTAACAATCCTTTGGATGCACTGAAGAAACCTACTGACTTTGTAGAAAGTACAAGTAACTACCTCTAGTGATGACTCAGAAAATGATTCGTCTGCAGGTACCTATTGTTCCAGAGTAGCTTCTAAATTCTCTTTATCCCCAAAAGCCGCCATAACTCTGTGGACTGAAAATTAAAGTAGGCAATTTAGTGTGGACACAGGTTGTGCTACGAACTAATTCTCAATTCACTCAGGATGAAGTTGATCCCGAGAGAGTTGAAGTTGGATACGGCCTTGGGTAAGCTGCCAGAAGAAGTAGGTATTGATCTCGCCTCTGGGGTTAGGAGCATTGGCGCTAGCTGATGTTGTAATATTACTCTTGGAAACCCGCGAGGGCTAGCACCCTGAATAAACGTTTAGTGAGCAGTTAGTCAGATCTGGATTGGTGGTAAACCCTGTTAAGAGTGTGGGTCGTCGGTTCCCTTGGTCCCGTCAGGCCGCCAGCATATGATGGAGGTGATGAAGTCATATCATAAAGCTCAGGTCAATTCTATTCTGTGTTTATAATAGGTGGCATGTTCATGTTGGTTATCACATGATGTGGAATTTATGAGAATATTTTCGAATTATTCAAGCTCAACCAAAGTACCAATAGATACATTTTAAGGAAGATTCTAGCCCCGTGGTACTTACCTCATCATCCGATACGGCTTTGTTAGCACACCAATTAGTGAGCTACAATAAAAATTGCAAGATCAAGACTTTGTGGCACCATACCTCTGTACTACAAATCCTGGGAAAATTGGGAAGTTGATGCACTCTACCCAAGCACCAGATATTACACTTCAAGGAACTATTGGTACCCACCAATTTATGCAGCACATCCTGCACCCTAGTAAACTGATGTACCCACTTTCGGAAAACCCTTTTTAAATGACCCCGTGGCACATGCCCCACATAAATATTAAAGTCCCTGATGAGGCCGAATATACTGCGAAACTAGTCGGACAACCAAACTGAAGAGGCCGCACTTTATTTATTCACCCTCAACCCCTACAAGTTATGTTAACCATGGCACCACACACTAATGCAATTCAGTGATATTCTGTGAGTTATAAAAAATTTTGAAGGCGATGTATGAGAAAGAAAGTTACACCAAGTTCGAAAGAGTTCTGAAAAACCATGGCTGAGATTAATTATAGCAGTTTCAAGACGCAAATTGAGACGCTAGAGGGCCAGGAGAACTGGACGAGGTGGAAGTGGCAGGTCACGCTGGTAGACACCGAAACACCATAAGATTCTTGACGTAGTGACAGGTAGTACTCTAGTAGTGAGGAATTTAGTTTTGCACACAGTAGTTCAAGGTGGTAAGCCTTCAATAACATCTATGATGTTGTTTTGATGGGTTGCTTACCTAACATGAGAACATCATCGCGTAACTTCAATGTGGTGCCATAGACTCCACGGGGGGGGGGGGGGGGGGGGGGGGGGGGGGGGGGGTGCTGGGGTGTGCTTGATAATGGCGGCGATAATTTTTTTTACAGTTAAATAAAAATGTTTTCTATTTTATAGTTTTATAAATGTAGTTTGAAAAAATATTTTATTTTTCAATAGGTAATCGAGAACCAACTTCTTATCTTAAGATGTTAAAACTACGACAACACATGAGACGTGAGTCACGTAATAAGAACATTTACAGACTGTGATACACGTAATCTGAGATAACACGTAGGTACTTAATCTGTGAATCACATGACATATATCTCATATTTCCCGGTGAGTTCGCATCCCCAGATATCAAGACCTAAATCCGCCCATGTGTGGTGCAGAGGCAGCTTGTCAGGATAAAGACACTGTCTGGCCAGTAGGTACCCTAATTTAATTTATAAAACCATTCTGGCGTTGGGAAGTGTCCAAAAACTGAACAGCATTCCACAATCTATGATCAAGGATGCCTAACAAACCACATATTACGGTGTGGCACCACCCCCTGGTGTTATTCGGGAAAGTATGAGTCAAACGAAACATTTAAGTTTAGTAATGCATGCATTTCAGGTGACGTCCCTTTAGACAGAAAATTGTTTCGAAACTGAACAGCAATCCAAAATCTATGATTAGCAATACCCAACATGTGTATCCGGACACAATTTTTTGTATTTCTTGAACGAATACGTACATTTTCCCACAATAAGGTATGGGAAAATGATCTGTTTTTCCTCTTACACAACTTCTCTAACCAAATTTGACGCCCGAGCCCTACTCTTTTTCTAAGAACCTTATTCCAAATGGATTCAATTAGCTCCTCACCATATCCATTACTAGCAGCTATATTTTTAATAATAGGTTCTTCTTTTGATAAATATTTTTCATTCATGGGGGTACAACGAAAAGGCCCGAGGACCCTGGGCCCCCTGGGTTCCTGGGATGGAACGAGGGCTCTGTTGATCATACGATGGAAGGCGGCATGTTTTTGAACTAACGGGTGATTTGGAGTACTGTGAATAGAAACTGTATGTATGTTTCCTATAAATGGAGAAATCGTGTTTTTTGTTAATCAATAAGATGGACAGATCATGAAAATTCAACTTATTTTCCCCAAACTCAAGTGTGAATTTAATTAAGGGATCTATTTGATTAATTTTTTCCGAAAAGAACTTAATTGTCTTTCGGTTCCTGTCCATCTACGTCTCTGTACCAATATACAAGGTTGTTTGATTTACATTCTTGCAAAATTTGTTTTTCGAGATAATCCACATAAATATCCGCGAGCAAAGGGAACAATGGCGAACCCATGGCCACCTCTGGCTGAGTATAATATTTTTCCTCAAATAGAAAATAATTTTGATTCATACAAATAAACATCAAACCACACAATTCATATTTTCAAAAATACGAAGATTAGACTGGTGAATCAGCCCATTAACTACATCTTTGGCATTCGGAGGTACTGGAATGTCTCTAATTTTAGTTCAGTATTCTGTCAGGCTTAAAGTTAATCTTATTTCTAAACAAAATATTGAGTTTTTTTTTTAGCTAATTTGTAGGCTGGGGCACCAAATAAGACACGACAGGTCTCATTGGTATTCCTACTTTATGAATTTTTGGAAGGCAAGATAATCTAGGTGCATTAGGATTCATTTATATAAAGCTAGGTTTGTACATATGTCTAAGAATATTTTCTGAATCATTTACTACTACTACTTTACGGACTATTCTTTAATAATTGGAAGTAGGATCTGATGGGAGGAGAGCTGAGCAATTATTATCGGCTAAGAATTTGAGAGTTTTTTCAATATAATTCTGCTTGGTTAAAATAACTGTGGTATTATCTTTATCTGCTTTGAGAGCCACAATCTGCTTTTCAATCAACTTCTTCTTCAAGTCGGCTGCCAGTCGTTTTTTCTCGTCCCTCTAACCAAAGAACCTTATTCCAAATGGAGTCAATTAGCTCCTCACCATATCCATTACTAGCAGCTATATTTTTATAATAGATTTTTCTTTTGACAAATTTTGTTCATTCATGGTGTAATGTTCTTGATTACTTAGTCGATGCTCTGCGTTACCGAATCCTATCTTTATAGTATGAGTGTGGCGTAATATGAAATTAATGCAATTCCGATAACACCTACCTACTCCGATATAGAACTGGGCAAGGTGGTTCATGCAACAGAAAAACAATGAGTAGGTATCTACTGTGTTAGTTTATTGAATCACAAAGTTGTTAGGCTCGTGTTCAATGGAGTGGGGGGAATGATGAAAATGGTGAATACCTATTTTAAGGATTGAACCACGAGGGTGAGGGAGTAGTTAGTTCTTTAATATGGCATGAACTTACGCGTTCGCTGTCCCCTGGCTAACTAGGAGGAGACCCAGGAGGGGTTGCTCCCAGTTCGCCTGATAGATGGAGCAGTGACATGTGAACTGGTAACCAATACCTAGTCACTATGTCACAATGGGTATAGATAATGAGTTTGGGGGAAATTAGTTAAATTTTCTTGATCCGTCCATCTCATTGATTAACAAAAAACATGATTTCTCCATTAATGGGAAACATACATACAGTGATATCACAATTCATAGTACTTCAAATAACCCGTTAATTTATGAACTTACCGCCTTCTATAGTATGATCAACAGAGCATTATCTATCCCCATGAATGAACGAAATTTATCAAAAGAAAAATCTATTATTAAAAATATAGCTGCTAGTAATGGATATGGTGAGGAGCTAATTGACTCCATATTTGTAATAAGGTTCTTAGGAAAATGAGTAGGGATGGGGTGTCAAATTTGGTTGGAGAAGTTGTTCTAGAGGAAAAATAGTGGATAAGTATACCTTATTATGGGAAAATGTCCGATAAAATTGGTAAAATTCTATCATCTAGAGGTTTTAAAATAGGTTTCAAAAATAAAAATAATCTTAAGAATTCATTGGGTTCTATAAGCACAAAATTAAAGTTCAGGACAAAAGTGGGGTTTATAAATTGAAATGTTCATGTGGGCTTGAGTATTGTGGTCAAACTGGTAGGAAATTTAGGGAAAGAATCAGAGAACGTGAAAAAGATTTCAGGGATAACAAGGGTGATTCTGTTTTTGCAAGTCATTTGAGTGAATCCAATCATAACTTTAGTTTTGATCTGACAAATAGACAGTTTGTAGAATTTCTTCATTTGTGTCCAAACGGAGGCATGTTGAATGTACTTTCGAAATTCGAAATAATTAAAAGTGATAGGTCTGGTAAATGTCTGAATGAGGTAATTCCAAATCACATTTCACCATTAATAGGTTTAATCCTGCAATAGCTTCTTTGAATAATCTAATAATTTTCTCGGAATAAAATCGGATAAGGGTAATAAAGAAGAGATCTTCAGCCATTACACACTGAGAACTGATTTATTGGAGCATCACCCATGATGACTAAATACAAAACAGTGGTGCCAATAGTAAATACAAAATAAATAAATAATATATGACACTTCTCTCAACCAATAGCATTCAAGTTCCCCTCCAACCCTTTCACATTGCCAGCACATGATTGGGTGGTCCTCCCTGCCCCTTCACTTTTCTTGACCAAGGGTATTAAAGTTCCCTTTCTCCTGTGACTATATAAGCTGTGCTCTTCCTGATGTAGGTACCTTCAGTTGTCATTTGTTACTGATGATGGCCTAACCGTCGAAGTCGATTTAACTTTGTAACTCATTATTTTCGTGGAAAATGACAACATTTTTCATTAACTCAGTTCTCATCTTATTGAAATGGGTTTCCACAACTTCGTTGCGAGTGATTTAATTCGTTTAGTTCCTAGAGGTAGACTTGTTGATTGAAGAATATACTGACAAACAACTAGAAGCTGAGGATATGGTTGTAGAATTAGCCGTTCGCTTTGAAAGGATCAAAGAGGAGGGAATACTCCAACTTAAAGCAATTCAGACTGTTCAAACCCACACTGAATTCACCAGTATTCTCCCAAAGTTATACATATCTAAGTATGGTGGTAACCGTCTCCGTTGGCATGCATTTTGGGACAGATTATCTTCCATGATTGCTAATAAACCTGGTATTAATGATGTGGATAAATTAGCCTATTTTTTACAAAGCTTGCTTGAAGGAGAAGCAAACGGGCAATAGAAGGCCTCGAAATCACTGGTGTTAATTACGGTGTTGCAGTCATAAGATTGCAAGAATGATTTGGGGAAAAGGATTTCTTGGTAGATGCTTACTATATGGCATTGCAGCAAATTCCCGTTGCCAGTCCAGATAATATTTTAGAATGCCGAAATACGTTGGATGAGATCGAAAGACATCTTCGTACTTTGAAGGCAATGGGAGAAGATATAAATCACAAACAGTTGAGAGCACCAATCTTTAATAAATTTCCGAAGGAGATAGTATTTGATCTGCGAATAACAATGACTTCGGATGATCAACCAGTTGAAGAAATCAGGGCAAATCTTGAGAAAATTATATCTGTAAGACAAACTTCCTTGCAAAAAACTATGATAAGCCAAGACCTTAAGATTTCAAGATCTAGCTTCACAACTGAAGCCATCTATACAAGCTCTTCAAATCAAACTAAAAGAGAGAAGGGAATCATACAAAATGGAAATCTAAATCAAATTCTCAAATTCAAATCAAATCAATCAAATTCAGAATGCCCTCAACATCGTCCAGTAGTGGTGTTCTGCAGAAGGGCTTCATTTGAACCCCGAGGAAACCACTGTAGTTCCCTTCACAAATCGAAGGAAACTATTTCTAACACCCCCTCGACTTCAGGTGCAAGAAATCCCTTTCTCCAATTAAGTAAAATATTTAGGGGTGATGCTTGACCATAAACTGACGTGGAACAAGCACGTGGAACACTCTCTTGCAAGAGGAACCAGAGCACTATGGACTTGCCATAGAATGCTCAGTAAAACATGGGGGTTGACCCCCAATATGACACTATGGACATATAAAGCTATTGTCAGGCCCATGGTCACATACGCATCAGTCGTATGGTGGCCAAAGATCAGCCAGGCCACTGCACAACTCAAGTTTACAAAACTTCAGAGGCAAGCATGCCTTGGCATAACAGGGGCAATGAATACAACTCCCACTGCAGCACTAGAGGTTCTTTTAGCCCTCACCCCTTTGCATATTTATATTCAAAGGACAGCCTACCT
>JAEMON010000001.1:56787776-56802282 GCA_030264115.1 Lygus lineolaris
TCGCGGAAAATAGCCAAGTTTTATGAGCTATTTCCCCCTCTTTGACCTCTATCCGAAGTCTTTTTAAGTGGTTATCCACACAGTAATTATTAAATTAGCCGTTTTATATCATTCTATATCACGGATTGTGAATTTGTTCGGTTTCCTCTCTCAACGAATCTTCCAGGACAGGAACGAAAACCCCAGGCCTGGGGAAACACACTGCGGTGCTTCTTCTGGTGAGTCATCAGTTAATTATTCATAATCCGTGAATTTCTTGCAATCTACAGTCCTACTAAATATTGATAAATTCCTTTTTACCAGCACTGCTTAGAATGATGTTTTTTTCCAATCTATGAGCGTGTATGCTCTGCGCATACACATATTCTTGTATTGATGGCATCGTATAATTTTGATAATTATTTTAATAGGGGTATTAATGGTCTGATTCGATTGTAGAATATCGAATCTGATAGGTATTCGATGTTCAAAACTCGAGGGTATCATGGGGCTCCTACAATTTTTCCCCATCGAATGGTCGAAAATCGAAGCTACTGCTAGGATCGCTGCTGCATTTCGATATTCGACGTTGAATCTGATTTTGGACGCCCCAGCCAGTGATAAATTCGAATTGTCGTAAATCGAATTGGAGCCAGGGCGCATGCGCATTAGCTCACTTCGAAAGTCCCAATTCAACGTGGAATATCCTGGACCATGAATACACCTAATATGATCAGTGACATGTCCTCACAACTCAAGTTAAATTGATGTTGATATTTATATACTATGTACCTGGACCATTGTAATACAATTGTTTTTGTGACGGCAAATAAAAATATGATTTATTGATCAGGTTGTTGGCAGCTGGAAGCAAACTTTGGCTACCCGATGTGAATTTGAGAGGATGTTTGTGAACTAGCATCTTACAGGACTACGTGAGCGCCATTCTCACCATCTCAAACAGCCTCGTGTTTTGAGTAATTTTCAACCAACTATCGGTGATGCTGTCCAAGTGAAAGGGGATATACCTAAACAGAACTCTTGGAGAGTTGGGTGAATTACTGGTCTTCTTCAAGGCTCAGATGGCTTGGTTCGAGCTGCACACATAACGTTGGACAATGGTTCCATGTTGACGCATTACTCGCGGCACATCTTTACCCCATTGAACTAGACATTTATGATCCAGTGGATATACTGGCTGCCAAATCTACTGAGTGCTCTGATGGTGATGGCCCACTATCCAATTCTTACTATGACGCTATGCCATCTACTTCCACCCACAGTGATCAGATTTCTGTCTCTTCTCATGCTGGGTCACAACCTGTTCCTAACGTCGTACAAGCTGATCCCCTGGGTTCTATAGCACCTACAGCCAATGGTCAGGTGACCCCAGTGTCCTCACCTGCTACTCCTATCTTGACGCATAGCGCTGCTATAACTCAATCTACTGCCCATAAAGCTACCTCACGCAGCTCAAGACCCCAACGAGCTGCTACCAATATAGTCAGACAGAATACGCGTTGCTGGACAGGAGCCCTCTTCAGCATGGCTGTTGCTCGTCTTCTACCAATTTGTGGTTCACCAGTACAATAAATATGGATCTAGATTATTTTTTGCTATTGATCTGGTAACTAACATTCTTTTGGCGAATTTTCGAAGAAAATGAAGCATTGCGATGGCTTCAAAATTTAAATCATGCAAATTTTTGAAATTGTTCATGGAAATCCGTTTCAGACCATTCTAAAACGATTCCTGAAATTTAATATATATATGTGTGTGTGTGTGTCAATCCAGACGATATCTGACCGAGGAATCGAGATAAAAATCAAACAAATTGTCAAAATGTCATTAAAATCAAAAGAAAGGATGAGTTCGTTGGCCAGAATTTTTGGAGTGCTCCAAGGGGTCAAATTTTGAAAATTTAGATTAAAAAATCGCCAAAAAACGTGTTTTCGAGGTTTTTGTTGTAAATTACCATTTTAATCGTAGGAACAGGTAGGTAGGTATATTCGGAATCAGCGTGAAATTTCCCGAAAGAGTTTGAAAGTAACTAGAACACAACAATTATGAAAATGAACGAAAAATGGAATCTAAAATGGTACGGTCTCCACAAAACAAAGGTTACTCTTCCAAACAGTCTTCGTATCGAGTGGGTCGGCGATGTCTTCAGGAACGGACTGGACTTCTTGGACTGGACTCCTACTTTTCATAATCCGCAGAGTGAAGAGCAGGAACGAAGAGTTGCAAAGTGAAAAGTGGAAGAGTCTTTAGGAATAGGCCCCTGCTGTTTCTGGATTTTGTTCTTCCTTTTGCCCGGGGAGTCAGGGAGTGTCGTGGAAAGCGAGTAGGCACCTATATCACATCACGATCACGAGTCAAAGCCCTTTGATAGAAGGGAGGGAGTAGGTGAAGTGGGGATGGCCAAATTCAGGGAATCACAAGAACTTCATGCAAGTGGCAGTTGTGTCTTGTGTCCGTGTATCGGGTGTGTTCTCTTCATTGCAACCTGGCGGTCGTAAGTACCTACCTATCTAATAACACAGGACCTAAACCCCCTGATGGTGTTTTTACCCATACAATCAATCTAGGCTCATGACGTGTGAATCATTACCTATATATCGCCTTGGGTATTCATTCTGGCCATGTATAATCCTTACCAACTTGTAGCTCTACACAGTAGCCGAACTAGGCTATTACTACCTACCTAACTTCAGTAGAGCGTCTATAAGTAATCCCATTTGTAAGTGATGGGACAAAGATCTTTGATCCTTAGATTGATACCTAAGGCCGGTCTCTCTAGGTAGGTACCCAGAGGAGTGATCCACTTACGTTATTTAATCAGACTAACATGCCTATCCGAAACTGCCGTCTGGCGACCTAGGTTTTTAGGAAGAGGCGTGATAGAAAAAGACAGAGGCTGTACAAGTTACTATAGTGGTTCGTTTTTATTACGATTAAGTTCTCGACTTATTTACTATTCACTAAAGTCCTCTCTCCTACCTATGCTCTCCAGAAAACCTACGGGTATCACTCCCGACGCGGATAATCGTCGTGGACGGGTTCGGGCGATGATGGTAGTAATATGATCTTTATTACCTTGGAATCCGAGTCTGCAAGCAGTCTATGCGCATCCGATGGTTCGCTGGTCCCTCCGCGCAATTTGACTATTGGTAGGACGTGGGAAGGCAGTCAATTCTTCCCACGAACGGCGGCAGCATTCTCGAGTCAGCAGATTGATGTTCTTTGATGGCTGTTGGTCCCGAGGCGAGAACGTTGAGTTACCTGAGGCAGAGCGGGGAAATTGACCGCGAGATTGGAATGCCCTGGGGTCTTATCTGTAGAAGGGGAGACGAAGGAATATTTATAGAAGTACTTCGCTCCCCCAGAGTGTATGTGTCTTGTGGTTATGTGTATGTGTTTGCCGTAGATTTGATGTATGAGTAGGTTAGGGATCACTGTGATAGTAGGATATATGGAAATTAAATGTGATACTAGGTTAGTTAGGTTAGATTAGATTAGGGTGGGAGGAAAATTTAGAATAGTACCTACTCGCCGCTACCTAGGTTTGCCCATAGTTGAGTAGGTTTTAGTCTGTGATATAGCTGTGATAAAGAATGATTAGTAAGCTTTAATGGTATGAATGCGACTGACGTAAGAGTGGGGGGACCTGCCGGTCTCGGGGAGGCAGCAGGTTGGCAGGCCATTTCAGAATTTTGTTATTAGTTTTTGATTTTGCATTTCATTGATTTCCTGTTTGTTAATTTACTAGGGCTGTCGGCCTCCTGGCCATAGAAACCTCTGCCACAACGAGTGCCAGGAGGCCAAATTAGGAAGGGTGGGCTTGGGGCCGGTAGGATCCCCCATCCTTGCGGTCTGTGTGATGCAAGAGGAATGAATGAGTGTTTATAGCGGCGAGAATGCATTGGATGAAAGACTGAACACTTGGAATCGACTGTGATAATAGGCTAGTTTAGATTATAGAAGCAGTGATAATAGGATAGGAAGAGATAGAAGTTTGAATGTTTTAATGATAGGACTGGGGGATATATATACAGTACTCGCCCTGCCTCAACAGCACGTCAATAGAATCCTGCGACAACCTATGATGGGGAAACCCCAAGTTATGAGAAGAGGGGGAAGAGGACCTAGGTGCTGTCGGTACAGGAAGGACCACACAATGAAATACCTATGACAACCTAAGATGGGGGCACCCCAAGTTATAAGAAGAGGGGGAAGAGGACCTAGGTGCTGTCAACGACTCCTGTCCCTGCATTACGTACTACTGATACCCTGTAAAACCTGGCACCTCCACGTGGTCCATCCCGGGCACACTCAGATTGAGTGTGGCTAACGCCAGAGGGGACAGGAGGGCCTGCTGTGTCAAAAGAGAGTGAGGAGAAAGCCACTACTGCCGCAGAAGAAACAGCAAAGATTGTATTGGGCCAAAAGGCCCCAGAAACAATCTACCCACTCTGACACAGCAGGCTGTTGGTCCCGGCACAGGACACTGGCTTACAAACTCAACTCGGAGTACATCCGTTCGGTAAAACTTCTACATGAGGGCTGGCCACGATTAAGCAGCGATGATCCTTTTTATGACCTCGGTGGAGGGGATTTCTCGATCTTGCTTCGCCTGGACAGTGCTGGCCTCAGACGATTCATCGAGAAACTTGTGGAATTATAGAAATGATGTTTCTCAGACAATAAGCGAGGGAGACAGATCTTGACATACCGCTGATGAGCTGTCGCATCATATTACAGAGGTCCTTCCCCTTTCCTTTGAGTCACCTTCTAGCTGTTATCGTATTTATGTGCGAAATGGAATTTCCAGTTCGCACAGCGTCGAAAACCCGAACCAATTGGGACCATAGGTAGTTTGGATTACCGATTTGTTCGGATTTGCGAATATTACCTAGAAATGCCGCTTAGACCCATAATCAAAAATACAGTACAGGAAATAAAAACAATAGGTTTTATGTAGTACATTTGTATTTATGTATGTATACTATGTACATTACTGTAGTTGGTTTCTTGAAGAAATGTGTATGTATGCATACTACAATGGAAACGAACAGAGCACTGAACAGTTACAGTAGACAAAAAGAATCACTGTAAACCTGGAAACGAACAGAGCACTGAACAGTTACAGTAGGCAAAAAGAATCACTGTAAACCTAACTGTACAAAATCACTTACGTATGTACTATTTTAGATTAAAATAGTGGCTAATTTTTGGTTACGTTAGCTTCAATAGGTACTCGTTTTCTGCCAGCCAAGTCCTTCATTCGCTTAAGTAGCAAGAGCTGAACTTGACTACCTACATTCTGGCTGTGTTTCGTACCAAGTCATCACTGTCTCTAACGCCGTAAAAGCTTCAGAACATGAAGGGACTGAGTTGCCCCCCCCCCCCCCCCCCCCCCCCCCCCCCGACCACAGTTTACTATTCAAAAAAATCCTCAGGTGTTCTGATTTTTGACGTTTCGGATTTTTGACGTTCGGATTTTCGACGCTCTACTTTACCACCAATGACGTTCTCTCTCTGATTGGTTATTTCTCATGTATTATCTATCGGAGAAGTAGCGGATGGTTACCTATCTGATGATCAGGTCATCGTTGATCACCATTAACGTGCAAGTGTGCACTTGGTTTGATGCTAACAACACTCTTGGTACCTATCTCTATCTACTATTTAGCGAGGATTGGGCCAGCTATTGAGTGGCGGTTGGAGGGGGAAAAACTACCCCCCTGGGGATTGGGAAATAACTACCTTCATCCAAATACCTAAACTCTGGGGATGGGCGAATAACTACCCCATCCAAATACCTACCCTAGGGATGGGGATTGAACTAACCCCAGGAACAACTACTCCTAGGATGGGAGAGAAACTACCCCCATGGTTCAAGTATTGTCTCATAAATTCGACCTATCTACCTATGCATTAGTATAACACAACATCTTTACAGAGTAGTCCAAAGGTTCGTTCGCACTGACAGTCCAGAACCAGACGGAACTGCGTTCTGAAAAGGGATGGGCTAGAACGATCCAGGATAGGACTGTCTGTGCGAACAAACCTTAAAGGGCTCAGTTCAAATTGGTCAATCTGTACTACTTGCGTTAATTAGCTTTAATACTATCAACTTATACCTCGTAATTAATAGCTTCCTCACTTTTGTAGCATGGACCTATAGAATCAATTAGTGAACATTTCAGCAAAATTGGTAGAATAGTTCTGGAATAAATGCCTACGACAATAAAATTTCAAGTTTGCGCATGCGCAGTAGCCATCACTCACCCAATTGTGGCGATATTCTTGGAAAATATTCCTGGAGTCAGCCCTCAACTACACACCGAATTTGAGCGGAATCGGTCCATTAGGAACTGAGAAATCTTTTCAGGAAATTCACGTTTGCACACACGCCTACTAGTGGTAATGCGGCTAATCCAGAACTACACCCATTACAACAAATATCAAGTTTGCGCTTGGACAGTAGCAATTACTGATCCAATCGTGACGAATTCTCAGGTGATTGTATCGGAATCAGCCCCCAACTACCCTCCAAATTTGAGCGACGGTACTGAGATAACGGGGTTTAAGGAAATTCACCTTTGCGCACGCGCTCACGCTACTAGTGGTTTGATGGCGATGAAATTGATCACGGGACTAACTCACACAATCCGTGAGAATTTCATCAAATTCGGACCACAACTTCGTATAGTTTTGCCTGGGGCAAGGAATTGACCACAGACAGACATGGAACCAAAATTGTTCAGAAAGCTCTGAAACGTAATAAACAAGTGGAAATTTTGATTTTGGAGGACAAAAATTTTCTTTCATTTCTTGCACGAATACATAGCTTCCTACCTACGGTAGTGATAACAAAGCTTCCGTTTCGCTTCAAGTTGTCAGTCGTGTTTTAGACTTCAGTCTTCAATCGCAAGTAGTAGAGTACCTATGTAATATAAGCTCCTATTACGTTTTTATTGTGAAAGTATACTCCCTAAATATACTCCCCGATTTATGTTAGCTACTTTAGGCCTAAGCTCCCTTACGAATTTGAGTATTTTGTTGGCCTCAGTGGAGCTAACTTCGGTGCTATTGTGTACATACTTGTCTTCACACTAATTGGACCACCCTTATTACCAATCGACAGATTGAATTCTCCTCTTTTTATTGGTGCAACCAAATGTTGGATTTTACGAAGCATGTAATAAAACCTAAAAACCTTTTTGAAAAATCAAAACCATTCTCCTGTAGTCATTTGGGTGTCTGCAAAAATGTTGGTAACTCTTCATTTGAAACGCAGACACTTTGCGAAGGGTAGACCTTTAGTAACAGAAACGTGAAAAAAAGTAAACTCAGCAATGGGGTCTGCGCATGATTTTTTTTTACAATTTTTATTCAAAGGGAATCGATTCAAAATGGCCAAAGTGGGGTTATTTCATGATTATGTGGTCTCCCTATTTTTTTTTATCGACGAAGAGAAATGTGAACGTTTGAAGAAATGTGCGCGGAAATGGAGCGCGCTGATTGGTCGAAGCGCATCCATGCTGACTACGTACAATATCCACGAACGGGTTTTGAAAGGGACAGCGCAGGGGGTGTGACGTACCTCTGGAGGTACGTACGTCACACCACCCGCGAAATTCAAAACATTCCATTTTAACATGACGATTTCTGATCCCACATGGAGTTTTTTGTCCTGATAAATAGTGTTTACTAGTCATGGTCATGGCAACTCAAATAACAAATTAATGGGTTTTTTACAATTTTTATTTCTCATGCACAGACCCCATTCCACACGTTGCATTTCAGTCTTCCTCTTCAAAACAAAACCATTCTATGGGAACAGAAATTCGTGAGCAAAGTGTGAATTTAAAAATTGCAGAATGAAAGTCTTTAGGAATATTCCTAGATCTACTTTTCTAGTACTGCTAGTATAAGCCATGGCTCAGGAGCTGGCCCCTTTCATTCACCAGTTCAAATTGATTAGTCTGGGTTAATATTGTAACAATGATAGTGTTTTAAATCACATCATTATGTTACATTTAAAGTAGGAACGTACTACATTTCCACGTAGCACCTACTAGAGTGGAACCTAGTGGAGTGGAGCTCAGATAAGGAAAGATGACAATACTTTTATTGTCAAAAAGAAAAAAAGAAATTGAAAAAAATCTTGGTTGGTAGGTATGTTATGAAATGAAATAATGCTTGGAGATGACAAATATTGGCATACACATGAACGTTGATGTGAATCAATTAAATATTTAAATATAGGGCGTGTGTGCTCTTGACACCAAATCCTTTGGAAACTGAAATCACTGGGGAAATTAGAGGATAGTATAGTGGCAAAGTAACATGGACTTCAAGAAGATATATTCAAGTCATTTCTTTCAAATACATGTCTGTGACTGCAGGGTAAAGGGGGTTAAGTGTAATTTTGGGTAAAATGAGATATCTGACTGGTAGGCAGTAGTAATTCTCCTCTACAATTTGGTATAGCTCAGTCCTATGATAATTAGGTGGGAAGCTATTGCATTGTGTAGTTGACGTTATGTGCTCAAACTTCAAAATGCTATGAGGGTAAAGGGAGTCATGTGCACATAACCCTATTGGAACAAATATTGGATCAATGCAATGGGGAAAAGGGGACAAGTAGATGGAATTTTTCGTATCCAGATGCTCACTTTATTGCACTCATTCCTAGGGAACAAGGGGTAATGTGTCGAGAACCCTGTTGCCAAGCAAGGAATCTTTCTGAATATTTTGGGTTCTATGTCTGTCAGTTTCCTGTGGTAGCTAATTTCCTTGGTCCAATTTTGATGAAATTTTTTGATATTGAGCGTGTTAATCCCTAGACTGCCCCCTATCTATCCGCAGGACCACTAGTAGCGTTGGCGCATGCTCAAACGTGAATTTACTGGAACTACGAATCATCAGTTCCTGATAGACCAATTTTGCTCAAATTTGGAGCATAGTTGGTGGCTGACTCCAAGAAGATTCCCTATGAATTTCATCACAATTGGATCATTAATTGGTAGCTACTGCACATGCGCAAACTTGAAATTTGTTGACTTCGGCATAACTCTGGAACCACTTGACCAATTTCGGGAATTCAGGGATTGTGTGGGTTAGTCCCTAGGCAGTCTCCCATGAATTTTATCGCTGTCGGACAAGCGTTAATTTCCTGTTCACGGTATCTCAGGTCCTAAAGGAATAAGTTTGCTCAAATTTGGGATGATGTCACCAAGACGATTGCCTATGAATTTCGTAACAACAGGTCCAGTAACTGCTACTGGGCATGCCCAAACTTGAAAATTGCTGTCTTAGGCTCAACTCCGTAACTACTCGACCAATTACGGTGAATTTTCATGGATAGTGCGGGTAAGCCCCTTGATGGTTCTCTTTGGATTTTATTGCCGTCGGTCCACGAGTAGCCTGTGCACATGCGCAAACGAGAATTTCATGAAACTATGGTTTCACAGTTTGTTCCTAATGGAATGATGTTGCTCAAATGGCAGACGGTTTTTGTTAGTGTAAAAGGAGTTCATTGCACTCATGGTGTAAAAGGAGTCAAGTGCAACATATCTGATGAACGTATGAATGGGTAGTACCATTTGGAATAAAAATATGAAAGTACTGCAGAAGTTTCCTAGGGTACTGAGGAACAGTTTCCACCAAAAAAAAAAAAAAAATTATTTTAAATCTAAAAGTCGATTTTGGAGACTTGAGCAAACTTGGAATTTTGATTTCCCAAAAATCAGCTTTATAACTCCCTTTACCCACCCTGCCGACAAGATGTAATCACTAGTAGTTCACTGTAATTAAGCCATGGGCCCTCAGTGGGATGTGGATGAGAAAAGAATAATAGAAAAACAATTAGGTACTTCTTTGGAACTTGAGATGGTAAAATTTGAATTTCGAGAAGGTACAAGTGGTTGTTGGACACTGCTTTTCAATAAGGATATTTAACATGATTTAAACGCATTTCATTCCGATAATGACATAGTGTGATCTCATTATAATTATTTCATCTTCAGTGTGATCTCATTATAATTATTTCATCTTCAGTGTGATCTCATTATAATTATTTCATCTTCAGTGTGATCTCATTATAATTATTTCATCTTCTTATTACATCTAGTACGGTGAGATTCTATCTATTTTTCATCAAGATTGAGTTGAACCTAAGTATATGACTGGAATTGAATCGATGAATTGAATAAAAAATTATATTTAAGATACCTACAATCTACGAATAATAACTATTCTTCTTTTACATTCCAGGATCGAAGGTTCATCAATTTAAATTATGAATAAGGTTTGGAGAAAATATCATGATTTGTCATAATATTCAACATAGAATTACACACGTGACCGTGAAAAATCTCTCAGTAGCATCTTACTAGAGAGGTACCCTGTTCAACAGGCCATTAAGAATGAAAGATAATTTCAACAGAGCAACTACAAGAGGGATAACTTATGAAGCGTGAAGAAGGGTTTGATTTGAACAATCTCACACACAAACAATCACAACATTGAATTTCTGTTATAATCAACTTAATTAAATGTATGTGGCTTTGGATCTTCCCATTTTCACCAGTTATACGACAATTAAAATATAATTAACACAGGTATGATTGGCACCAGGGAATTATTAGTCCTACTATGATTTTCGTTATCCGATATTCTTCCTAAATTGCTATCAATTTAAATTAGTTGTACTTTTACAACAATGTTAGGTATAGATGAGTATCTACTAAGAATACTAGGGACCTTTCTTGAGAGACATAAATTGCCTAATAGTCATTAACCTGTACTTGAACAGAACTGAAAAGTCAGTTAAAACTATATAAAACAACATCAATGTGGAAATACCTACTTGGTTTTATTTACAATAATTCACAATTATTTACACGCGCGATACGCTCTGCGCTTATATAAATATTTACACTCCTGTATGGCAACTCAAAACATTAAATAGGCCACAATGACGTATATTTTGTTATTGCTGCATCGATCTTAATAAAATAAGAATTTACATTTCTTAAACTATTTCATTTTGTACTATTTAAAGCCTACTTAGTTAGGATACACGATTGTTTTAGGTAAAACTTTGGAACGAATTATTCATAACAAGGATACACTGAAACACTCAACACTATGAGGAGGTTGATGCTGAAAGAACTGTCTGAACAAATTCATATAAAAAATATACTTATATTTATATCAACGCATTTACACAAGCTTGAGTTCTATACTGTTATCTCAAGATTCTAGGTTTTACGAAGGAGTTCCATCAAAATTACAAATCTAAGTAAATAAATTCCAAGTTTTTGTTCATAAAGGCAAAAATGAAAGAAAAATACCGCATTGACTAATCCAGTCATGGATTGCAGGGTTAAAAAATAATAATACATTATTTATTGTAAGCTAATATCTTGTTTTGGGGCAGTAAAGCTTAAGCGTTCAAGTACAGATTGCTGGATAGCTGAGATTCTGTCTTCAGGTAATCTCGTAAATGAGGCCAGACAAATCATTCATCCCATTTCAGTGGAGGTAAATAACACATATTCTTCTCTCTGAGTGTAGGTAAAATGGCTAACAAACCCAAAGTATTGAAACGAAATACTTACTTCGGACGAGCATGACAAGAAGTCAATTAAAAAAAAAAGCATTTTTCCACTCAGCAAGGGAAGGGTAGGTAGGTAGGTAGGTACATTTTGAAAATAAATGAGGCGTGCCAGTTTTAGCGCACCATTCTCCAGAGTCTAACTAACCAATGTATTTAGAAAAACCAGTTTTCTATATTAAATGAAAGAAATACTTCATATTTGGCGTAGAACTCCATTTATATCTCGATAACACAATAATAAATTATTCTTACCTTTAATGATCTCTATTGCAACAAGAGAAAACTACAATAAATTATCAAAGTTGAGTTATATACAATACAGTATATACATAATTTTCCGAACTAAATTTCATTTAATGAACATTTCAGCTATTAAAACTATAAATACTGCCAGTTACGCGGTTCATTTACACATTTACAAAACTTGTTCGACAAATGATATTTCGTCAACATTTCGTGGTTTTGACGACAGGTTGGGGGATATAGCCATTTGGGGTAGTACTACCGTTGCTAACTTTGCTACTCACACTTGAATGAGGATCTTTGTAATCTTCATCATCACTTAGAGAAAAGTCTTCGATTTCTCTGGATACTCTTAATGGAGTGTTTTCAGTTGTCAAAGTAACTCTCTGGTCAACACCTTCTTCACTATGATAAAACGATACAGCTTGAAAATCGGGGCTTAAATCATTTACTAGCATATTAATTATTTCAATAAAGGTAGGTCGAATTGAAGGTTTATGTTTCCAGCAGATTGCCATAACGTTGTACAGTTTGTCGGGACATTTGTCTGGCCGCTCCATGATGCCACCCTCAATAACATACTTGAGAACTTGTTCATTTGACAAGCCCTGAAATGGAAAAGTTTATTATTTCAGATCATAAATCAAATATTTAGTTGATATGAAACAGGAATCCACTGTGTTCATTAATTAATTGTGTTGTGGTTGTTAGTTCATTCATTGTTTTGGAATCATTCATCATCCCACGGGGCGCAAACTGGAATTAATATGTATTTTTACATATAAACTCATGTACCTGATAAGGCTGAGATGCTAAGGTTGCCATTTCGTAAAGGACAACGCCATAACTCCAAGCATCTGATTGAGAAGTGAATACTCCATCTTTTAAACTCTCTGGGGCCATCCACCTCACTGGGAGCAATCCTTTTGTCCCTGAAAAAAAATAGAATTTCTTGATTAGGTTGATGATTACCCAGAATGTGATGGATAAACAAAATCAATAAATATGATAAAATACTAATCAAGAGATAAAACATAAGAAAATAGAAAGCTTATAAATAATACCAACCACGAAAAATCAAATGTTCAATTCTACCTTTACCTTTCCTGTAGTACTCGGTTTCATAAATATCACGGGTCATCCCAAAATCCCCAATTTTAACAGTAAGATCATTAGCCACCATACAGTTACGAGCCGCCAGATCTCGATGAACAAACTTCTTTGCAGAAAGGTACGCCATTCCATCAGCAATCTCTGCTGCCATCCTCAAAATCCTCTTAAATTGAAAATAATAAAAAGAAATCGTTAGATAGTCGTTATTAAAAACGTCTGCCAAGTTGGGTGGACAGTATAGCTTCCTCATTTTTGTAGTAGAATCAGTTAGCTAAAATTACACCTAAATTGGTAGATTAGTTACGGAGTTATGCCTAAGATAACAAATTTCAAGTTTGCGCAGTAGCTATTACTGGTCCAATTATTCCTAAATTAATTGGCAACGGGGGTATTGGTTGTCTCCCAACTACACTCCGAATTGAGCAAAATTCGGCTCATTAGGAACTGAGAAACAGTTGTTTTGGGAATATCACGTACACCCACACACACACACACGGGACACACTACCATTGGTTCGATCGTGATGAAATTCATATGGGACCGTTAGAGACTTACCCGCACAATGCCAGTAAATTTCACAGAAATTGATAAAATAGTTCCAGAGTTATGCCTATGACAACAAAATTATAAGGTTGGGTAAGTGCAGTAGCTATTAATAATACAATCGCGAAGAAATTCATAGGCATTGAGGCCAGCCACCAAAGCCCCTCCAAATTTGAGCAAAATCGGTCCATTAGGAACTGAGAAACCCTAGTTCCAGGAAATTCACGTTTGCACATGCAAAACGCTACTTGTGGTCTGACGGTGATGCAATTAATAGAGGACCGTCCAGGAGCTACCCAGCACCCGGGAAAAGGAACTGCCACAGACACAGAACCAAAATAGTTCAGAGAGCTTTGAAACGCAAAAAGCAAGTGGGGATTTTTATGTTAGACGACGAACTTTTTTCACTTCTTGCACAAATACACAGCTTCCCTACTTTCGGCAGTGAAGCAAAAGTCAATGAGGAGAGACAATACCTTTCAGAAGAATGGAGTAGGACTGAAGTTCATCTAGGGAAACCAAATGTACATTCAGTTGTATTATAAAACGACAACTTCCTTTACCTTCAAGGTGGGGGGTTTCAAAGAAGGATTTTCATCTGAATGTTCCGGTCGACACGAGCGCAAATAGGACTTGAGATCACCTAATCCCATCAACTCCATAATGACAAGCGTAGGTTGACCTTGGGAAACAACACCCAACAATTTGACCACATGATGTGTCGTGAATGCCCTAAACAACAACAAAAAACGTGATTCAATAACAACATTTTATAATAAATTACATTCATAACCATACATTTCAGATTCCAAATGAAATTAAGAAGAAGAAGAAGAAGAAGAAAATATGTTTTATTTAAAGAAAATACAAACTTCGTAAAGCAATAGAATTAAAATAAAACGATTAGGATTTGGCGATTTTTGCCACGAATCCGGATCTGCCTACAAGAGAGAGAAATCCTAACTTTACTAATAAAACATGTACATTCATAATTCC
>JAEMON010000001.1:56848246-56864871 GCA_030264115.1 Lygus lineolaris
GTTCGTTGGCCAGAATTTTTGGACTACACCAAGGGGTCAAATGTTCAAAGGGGTCAGATGTGGTAAACTTAAAATCATTATTCGCATCTTAAAGTATGTAATTATGGTAGTATAACATACTTAAATCGACCAATTTACAGAATCACAGACGTGAAAAATAATAAATAGGATTTTGAGCTGCATTGGGGCATGGTTGGGACGATTCTCGAGCCCGTCGTCCCGCGCACCCTTAAATGTATTGTTTAAAACTAATTGCATTCGGTACACGTATATGTAAGTAAACAGATAAGTAATCCACAACAAATCTCTTTGGTCAAGGTTGAGGGGGAACGAAACACGGGATTCTAAAGAATACCTACTGAAAAACACAATACAATACAACTACCATATCGGTTAAAAAATAGTTACAACTAGGTATACCACTAAATAATCAATTGTGTCTACCTTTGTGAGGAGAGGGGCAGCTGTACATAGCTGGGAGAACACCCGCCAATATTCAAGGGATTAGGAAGGATGGAGGCTTGGTTTGAAGCGTGTCGTGCTAGGAAGAGTCAACCCTGTAACAGAAAAAAATGTTGTCTAGAGTAATCCATGGGTTACATGATGGTTCGGCCACAATGTATTCAATTCAATTCGTTTATTTACACAGAGGAAGTCATACAGGACGCATATTTAAAATTCCATGATGAGTTATAATAAGTACATATAAGTACATATACTATCTAAGTAGTACGTACGATCGTAGTACGTGCTACGGTAATTTGAGCGATTTTTATTACATGATTCTTGAGATATGGGTATTTGACTATTACCTTGAGTGTATACCACAGGACGTTATACACGTAAGTTCAGACTGAATACTCTATTATCTTTTCCCTTACCCTAAGTGGTTCAAACCCTAAAAATAGGTACAGTCCTCGCAACTAAAGAATACCGCTGGCCAAAACCCGAGACGAGCCCCTTTCTACTACCCTTTTGTTGGTTTCGAGGCTCAAGGGTGTGCATTCCCTTAGTCCAGTCGCACATTTTACCTGGAAAGTATTCCGAAATTATTGAAATGTTTACCAGTGGTTTTGGAGTGGAAACGAATGTAGAATCTGAGTTTTTGACTATGTGTATTTACTATGCCATTTCAAACTCCCCTAGTATTCGGAGCCTTACTCCTATTTATAGGAAAATATACGACGAATCATCACCTATTTCTGTGTGTTACTTAACAATTCCTTCCTCCCTCCCCGTAGGCTCAGTAGACAGGAATTGAAGCACACTCAGTAGGCAATAGGTATTGTGACCCCTACTGGGTACAACATTGTACATCCTAAAATCTCGGTGAAATATCGTATCTCTACCAGTGAATCCCAGTGCGTCACCTTACAACGTTACATAAAGAAGGACAGAAGGTCGGAGTTATTCTTGTGTCCTGTGTAGATCAATAATATTGGGATCAAACTAAGATGAGGCTTCCAGAATTTTTGTCGCATTGTAGTCAAAACATTATGATGCAAAGATAGCTTCAACAACCATCATTCACCAGCGCAAAATTTCTTAAGACAAGACCATCAAATTACTATATGAAAATTGCAAAATCCATTGAAAATTCCCGGAAAATGCTAGAAAATTCGCTCATACTGCATGAATGAGACCTTTCAACTTTTGTCCCGCTAGAGATTCGGGATCTGCCCCACCGTGCGGTGGGAAAGCTGATGAGGAGGGGAATCCGCGTGACCGCGAGAGCGTCCCGATAGGAGCATAGGTACTACTACCTAAGGGGGAAGACGTCATCATCCTGTCTAGCCTAACCAATATAAATCCTCAATTATTATCAGTTCCTACTTGTTCATTCATCTCTGGTTCATTCATCGGAGATAATTCTCACTTCCGCGTCACGTCGCCTTCAAATTATATCTCACTAGAAAGCTTATCAATTTCGCGAATGAGTCAGAGTGACGAAGGGGAGGCCGGACCATTCAAACAGGAATGCGAGCTCAGGAGAGCTGATATGAACACTCACCAGGAGCGATTTCGGTCGGGGTTCTGAAAGTATAGGCGGAAAAAACAAGACCTGATATGTGAAAACACATTCTAACTTCGCATCAGCCAACCTATTGTATTATTGGCTTTCAAGTTGATAGACGAGCATCTTACTAATATGACGTCGAAATTCGCCATAACGCCAAATACAAAGAAATTCGCTTCCTCACCACAAAAGAAAGTGAAGCCTCATGTTATCATGTTCGTGCTAGAAGTATAGAAAACAAGTACCAAAGTGTGTAACAGTCCCAAACTACCAGTAAAATGTTTAGCGAGACTGGATCACTAAATTGCTATTTGTAGAATTCCACGTTGGCACACATCCACGCAGTAGCATGTGTGAGTATGAATGTGATCCTAGGATAATATTTTACTGGTCAGTCCCTGTTACCCTCACAATTTGAGCAAAATCTGATCATTAGGTAGTGACCGGCTTTTGTGGACATTTATTTTCAAGCAGTGGCTAACATTGTTTACGCCAACGATATAGGTCCGCATGGAACCATTTATAGGCAAATTCCAAGGATTGTTTATTATATGTACAGGCAGGATTCACCAAAGCTTATACAAAGCCTACCCTATATTGATTTTCTATTTTCTATTTTTGAGTCACTGTCTTCTTATATTGTATATTATATTATTATCATTCTCAACTACTTATGTAATTGGTATTTTCATACCGTTTATCAATGAATAACCATGTGAATATCGTATGATGTGCTTGAGGAAAGCTGTCCATCCAACTCGGTTGACGTTTTCAATTCAGATAGCATCTGAAAATATGCATAGATAGGCGATGAAACCGTCTGTACATAACGTCGAAGTAGCACTGTATCTAACATCGTAATCACGAGTTCCCAGAAGACGATTATTACAGGACCCTCAAAGACAAAGATATTGGACGTGATCGATATCACCATCGTCACGGTACCCTGGATCATTCTCTCTTTCTGGACCATATTTCTCCCTACGAACATAGGGGGATTGTATACATTATAGAACGTCACAGCTACTGCAACGTAATATTACCGATAAAACGCTCCAAATCATTTAACAACAATTTTCATTTTCCATTGCCTCCCGGAAATGACAAAGACTGTATTTAAATCTAAATGGTTAGTTCCTCTAGATATAAGAATACAATTGTTTACGTACCTTACTGGACAATCCTTCGTAACTACGTCGTACTCGACTTGCTGGTTACGACTGATTCTCCAGTAAGGTACGTAAACAATTGAACAAAGACTGTAGGCTGACCATACTCAACTCACTGATCCAGTCTGATTTGGCTATGCGAGGGGGGAATGTTGTGCTGCGCCTGCCTCAGCCCTGGAAGTGTTGAATGATGTGATTCAAAGGAAAACCATCCGGGTGAATCGGTGATGGGGGTACTCAAACAGCAGTACTGGACTAACTTACTATAGAACACGAAGAACTGGACACTATTTAGTAGTGACGCAACACAGGGTACAAGGACGGAAGAACAGAACTATGAGCTTAACAAGGTCAGGATAGCCAACGGACCATGAAAAAGAGAAGAGAGTTCCTCAATCCAAAATAGCAAATTTGGCGGGGAAAGAGGTGGATAGGCTGAGGGTAAAGGATTGGAAAATCAAGGGCTGGAAAGGAGTGGTAAAAGTATGGAAAGAAGGAAACCTTATAGTACGATAAAATAATGTGGAAAACAGAAGAAAATGTTAATAAATCGATAGTGGTATAGATATATAATTTAGGTAGATAAAGGAAGGCTGCACCAATTTCATTTTATTTTTATTATAATTCCAAGATACATGTAAGGAATTTGTGATTCTGTTTAAATATTGCCCGGTGAACAGAAGGGAATTCCCCGCTCTGTCATGTTGATTATGGAAATTAAACAATAGAACTATTATATAGGTTACCCACCTGCAAAGATCATACTTCTTCCATTTTTCATTAACTACCATCGGCATAATAATCATTACACCAATACACTTCTCGGTTATTCAAACCATTAATATTAACTTAGTGGAAAATAGCGTCGTTCTGTCCTACAGTATCCGAAGGTTGTCTAGTGTGTTGGATCAGCTGTTTTTTGAACCGCTCCCCATAGCGAAATATATACAGGGTGGTTCCTGAAGGATGTAAATGCCCTTTTTCAGGACTCATTACGCATTCTAAAAAAACGTCTGCCAAGTTGGGAGGGCAGTACAGCTTCCTCAATTTTATAACATGGACGTATAGAATCAGTTAGTGAATATTTCAGCGAAATTGGTAGAATAGTTCCGGAGTTATGCCTATGACAGTAAATTCAAATTTTGGGCATGCGCAGTAGCCATCACTCATCCATTTGTGGCAAAATTAGAAGGCGATTTTCATGGATTCAGCCCTCAACTACACGAGCGAGATCGGTCCATTAGGAACTACTGAGAAATCGCAGTTTCAGGGAATTCACGTCTGATAGCGATGAAAATTCATAGGGGACCCCCTAGGCTCTAACCCGCGTAATCCCTGAAAATGTCACCGAAATCGGTCCTATAGTTCCAGAGCTACGAACATGACAACAAATCTCAAGTTTGCGCTTGTGCATTACCTTTTACTGATCCAGTCGTGACGAAATTCACAGGTGATTGTTTCGGAGTCAACTCCCAACTATACCCCCCAAATTTGAGCGGAATAGGTCAATAAGGAAATGCGATACCGGGGTTTCGGGAAATTAACGTTTGCGCATGCGCTCAGGCTACTAGTGGTCTGATGGCGATGAAATTCATAGAGGACTATGGTGGACTGAAAATGTCATCAAATTTGGACCATAACTTCATGTAGTTTTGCCTGGGACAAGGAATTGACACAGACAGACACGGAACCAAAATGGTTCAGAAAGCTGTGAAATGTGAGAAGCAACAGGAAATTTTGATTTTGGAGGACAACAATTTTTTCATTACTTTCACGAATACATAGCTTCCTACCTTCGTATATATATACACACTTAAATATTCACTTAAATCGATTTTTTTACGTTACTTCCAAATTGGCCAAAAATTGCCAAAGAATGGAATTGTCTCCAAAATTAAGCGTAACACAAGAATTTCAACTGATGGTTGTTGAGTCCCTTTCTTTGTCGACTAGGCCGGGATGAGGTGAGGATAGAGTGTACACTGGACAGCCGTCCCCGGGTTTTCATGGCTTTATTGGCTGCAGAGTTTGTTTTTTGTTTATATTTGTGAATGCAATTCACCCATAGCATTTTTCCTCTTCGGCTTTCTAAAAGCAGCTTTGGTTTTCCTAATATTACTGCTCTTTTTCCTTGTATAATTTTCATAGTATATATAATGTATAATATAATAATATAATATTACTGCTCTTTTTCCTTGTATAATGTTAATAGTATATATAATTTATAATTTCTTTGTATAATGTTCGTAGTAAAGTTGGTATTTCATTATGTCTCTTCCATCCTCCACTACTGAGGTAGAAGGCTTATCGGTTCTAACTATAGTTTTATCGAAACAACGTATAAGGAGCTAATTTAAAAAGAAACATTAAATTGGATTGTATATGATATTATTAGTTAGGGTATTCAGAATAAAACAAAACTAACATTTGGCGACGGGTAAAAGTGAATGTTGTGGGACTGGTGTACTTTTCCGACGAGTTTTTCGATTTGAATCAGGCAACCGAGATGGTTATCGGGAATCCACCTATGTTCGACCATTCCACGTCGGATTATAAAGTTTTCAAGAGGCAGCTCACGAGTTTCAACGTAATTAACGATGTTTCGAACGCGAAAAAAGAAGGGACTGCTACTGACTTGTTTATCTCAGTCGACTTATTTGTTAGGTACTCAACAGCTTGTGTGTTCCATTGGCACAGGATGATGCGACAGTCACGTACGACCATCTCATCGAGAACATGGATGCTCATTTCAAACCTGTTTCGGCATATTTCGCTGCACGTAATAATTTTTAAACAGCTCGAAGACAATCCAGTGAAACATTACAGCAATGGGCAGCGCGAGTTCATGACTTGGCGGGGAAATGTTCATTTGGTTCGGAACTAACTATTATTATGAGAGATATTTTTGCTGTTGGTTTAGGTCCAGGCCCGTTGCGGGATCGCGTTTTTGTGGAAGATGCCTCCAAAACAACGGTGACCATGTCAACTCCTTGTGAAATTACGTTGACAAAGGATTTTTCCACGAAATTCAGACAGCAAGCCGGTCAGTCAATAAAACAGGAACCTGAAGAACATTTCTACACAACTAGAGCAACCAATTCCAAGAATCAACATCGTAGCAAGAAAATTCAAAAGTCGAATTTCACAAAAATTGAAAAATCGCCTTCACAGAAAACCGTGTGTGCATTGTGGGAGGAAAAACCATGTAAGTACAGCGTGTTAATACAAATATTACACATGCCATACCTACATGTAAAGTAAAAGGACATTTGGCACCTGTTTCTAAGACAAAACCCCAACAAACAAATAAATTTTTGGACGAATCAAATGACTTTTCTGATGATTTTTGCCTTAGCGAATCATTTGTCTGCCTGAAAGATAGTGGAACGGCTAAAAATGTGATTTCTGAAGAATTTTATCACAAACATTTTTCCTCCTACCGACTGGTAGATAATGATATTACACTGACCGATATCATTAGGGAAAAAATTTTAAAGATCGGAAAAATTCAGTTGACTATCAAATTTCAAGGCAACGCACATAAATTTTGGTTCTATGTGGTCAGAAGGGGGGGAGGGGGGGGACCACCCTTACTCGGGAGGAACGGACTTCATATTCTGGACAGGTCTGCAACCCCAAAGGCTGACGAACTCCTTGCCTTGGAAACACCTCCCTCGTCCAACATACCACCTAAAGTAAGGGACATTGTGCAGGGGTTTCCAACTGTGTTTGAGCTAACTGTGGGCATTTTCAATGGACCCAAAATCGCGCTGAAGATGAAGGAGGGAACCAAACCAAAGTTTTGCAAGTCGCGCACCTTGCCAATTGCCTTGAATGCAAAGGTGGAAGCTGAACTCACACGGCTGATGGATGCTGGAATTCTAGAACCGGAAGACCATTCCATATGGGCGACACGAGGAGTCCCAGTGTTGAAGAGTGACGGATCTGTGCGTATATACGGCGATTTTCGTATGACGTTGGATCCTGTTCAAGAGCAAATGGACTACAATTTACCCAGGATAGACCATATATGCGCCAATTTCGGAAGTGCTACTGTCTTCTCCAAAATAGACCTCAAGGATGCTTATCAGCAACTCGTCCTTGATGAACAGTCAGCGAAACTAACATGCATCAACACGTCACTGGGCCAACTGAAGTACACTAGACTGAGTTTTGGAATCTCTGTCGCACCTTCTGAATGCCAGAAGGTCATGGACAAATTGCTGCGTGGAATTAAGTGCGTAGGAGCACTTCTCAACGACATTTACGTAACAGGGAAGACTTTGGAGGAGCATAATGGCCGACTCTACCAGGTACTGAAGATTCTTCAGGATTCAAATTTGCGTGTCAAAATAAATGCAAATTCACTCAACTATCTATAGAGTACCTCGGGCACCGGTTCGATGCTGAAGGCCTTCACCCTCAGGACGTCACGTGGAAGCCATCCAAAATGCAACTATACCCCAAAACACGCACATGCTCAAGTCGTTTCTGGGCATAGTGACGTTTTATCTCAAATTTGTGAAAAACGCCGCAAAAATACTCCAAACATTGTACACCTTGCTCAAGAAGGATCAGAAATGGGTTTGGACTAAGAAGCACCAGGAGTCTTTTGATACCATCAAGCATTATCTCATGTCAGACCCTGTTCTCACCCATTTCGACCCTGATTTACCACTGAAACTTGTGGTAGATGCCTCAGGAATCGCTGTCGGAGCAATCTTAGCGCACACATTCCCTGATGGAAGGGAAGAAGACCAATTGCCTATGCGTCACAGATGTTTAGTGAAGCGCAAAAGCGGTATCCACAGATTGAACGCGGCATTGTATTTGGAGTGTCAAGGTTCGAAGACTACCTGTTTGGTATAATGTTCGCCCTGCCCACTACTCCATTTCTTCCGTGAAAAGAAGGGTGTGCCATTTTTGCAGCAAACCGTCTTCAGAGATGTTCCTCATTTCTTTTAAAATGTGAACCTTATAGTTTCGGTAAAGCTAAAGTGAGTAAGTACCTACCTGAATACAGTGAAGCCATGTACTTACCTGAGCAGTGAAGGATGAAACAGACATAATAAAATACCAACTAATAGATCCCACCTGGTATGTGAATCAAACCATACTATGAATGTTATGCAAGGCAAAGGAGCAGCAATAATAGAAAACCCATTATGTTGAAGCAACTTCTAGAAAGGCCGAGGAGGAAAAAACAAAGCAACCAAAAAAATGCCAAGGACAATATTGTATTAACAAATAATATATGTAAAATTACAAACCCTGAGGATCCAGAATCTACAAAAGCGCTAGGCAATAAAGAAAAAATGAAAAACCGAGGAGGGGCGCACACTCTCTATCCTCACTCTCACGCTGACCTATTTGAATTTCAACTGTTTTTGTTAGTTTTTCTTCACCCTAAATTCAATGGTGACGATTATTTTGAGCTTCGAGCGCTTTTTCTAGTTGCGAAATTCCTAAATTTGGGTCATATTTGAAACAGTAAGCTTAAAAGTAAAAGTAAAGTTTATATTTCAAACAAGTTAACGTGGCACAAAATTTTGAAATTTAAAACCCGAAATTCAAAATAAATGACAACATTGGATTCAACTTATGAAATTTTCATATCAAGAAGGTATGCAAATACAGGGCGATTCAAAAGAAAAGGACGGATTTAAAATAGCTCGTACTCGGGTCCCTAACCACTCCCGGAGTTGTTTCCTGCTAAAGCTGTTTTTGAATGGTAATACGCACTACTTCCGCCACCAATAATAGAAATGTGATTCATGGTCTTGTTTAGATTATGTTTTTCGTTCAACCTTAGAGCACTTATGGGGCGCTCCGTGTGGTCTCATTCGATCATCAAAATTGTAATCTATTAAAAATCGCAAAGAAAGCATTCACTTCACACTTCGAATGTAAATCAGTCTATGTCAGCGTTCCTTTGAACCTTTGAACCCAGGGTGTACTCCACGAATAGCCCATCGATTTGCCCCTCCATGTCACCTGGACGAGACGGGAATCTCCAAATTAAGAGGAACATCATCCTTCCCTCTCAATCCCAAGAGAAGATAGCCGTGGACCGTCGGAAAATCGCGTAAAAACGAATTTCCATTTCAAGCCTCTTATGATCGTCATTCCATCCACCCAGTGCTATCGTCGTCGGGATTCATTATTCATTGTTGTAGCTCTCAGATGCCCTCCTCGATTGACTCCTAATGCGTAGCAGCTCGGCAAACTTTGCCATTTCCTTTCTAATCGTTCAATTGGATCTACCCTGACTCCACTTGACATGTCCGTCCCAAGATGAAGACTTGGGTAGGTATCTGCCGGGCGTCAAAGATAAGTTCGTCAATCATTACCAGAGATAATCCACAGAACATTGAACTGGAATTGAATCTGCAAGTTGATGAGTTAAAAAATATAATAATATATTTACATAGGTTATAATAAATTATGGTTGGTGAAGCGCATGAGGAACTAAAATCTGAAGCACATTTGAAATACGTACAGCTACCTAATAGGTACAACGATCTGTGTACTTGAAGGCCCTGAGAGCAACCAATATCCATACCTGGCCAAGTAAATGAAGGCAACCAATCTCCTATTCGGCCAAAGTGTCGGTCGGTCTGGTGTAGAGTACAGTCTGATGGAATTATGAGTTCGTTGGCCAAAATTGTTGGAGCATTCTTAGGGGTCAAATGTTGAAGATTAAGGGTAAAAAAAAAGCTTCAAAAACGCCTTTTTGAGGTTTTGGAGAAAATTACCATAGTAGGTATAGGAACAAAATAAGGTAAATTCGGAACCAGCGCAAAATGTGATTCAAAAATGCCCCACCAAACATTAAAAATGTTCATAGTTCAAAAATAGCTAAAAATCATTAAAAATCGTTAAAAATGATCCTTTGAAAATTCGCTCATTAAATCATGACTGGAACTTTTTATTCAGTGCTCTCTATTTTCACTCCTTTGATTTCCTATGCAGGCCGAATATAACAGCGAGTGGAGAATTTACTCGTATTGTCTTCGTCGATAACCATAACCAACTTATCGACAATTCCCGCAGAGTTTTCAGTGGGTAACTAAGTTTACCGTAGAAAACATGGTTTAATTTTATTACATCGCAGACAGGGTTACATTGAAATGAGGTAGGGTATCAACAACCTTTTCTGAAGTAGGTAACCAAAAAAAAAAAAAGGAGAATGTACCATACCACGTGTACTTACCATGCTGCATATAATCAACAATGACTGGTGGATTGGACGACCTGACCAGTAAAGAATTTTAAAAACTTTCCAAATAAGGACCTAGGAAATGGGGTAGTAACGCGGCAGTAGCCAGGATGTGCAACGTTCGGTATAAGGGTGTTTTGCATATTGGAATATTAAGAAAACCACCAAAAATTGGAATATTAAGAAAAGACCAAGGTCATCCTATTAAAAAAAAAAAAAAATCTCCAGTCTCTTTTGATCAGGAAATTCTTAGTATGGAACCGTAGATACAGAGAGGTATAGCCGACTCTCGATAGTTGAACTCGAATTACAGAGCATTTGATTTATTGAAGTTGCTCTATGAAGTAGTTGATAAAAAATTCGAACTAACAGGAGTTCCAACTCTTCTATAAAAACTTACTTTATTCAAGGCAATAAATGCAACGAAACAGAGTAATGCGAGATGGTTAGGATTACCGAGACAAGGAAGAAACTGGCATAGAACTATTGCGTGTTCGCAAGTCCCCCCCCCCCCCCCCCCCCCCCCTTAAAAAAAACTAACCAAGTGGACCAAAAAGACACAAAATTTACATAAAACAAGGGGCCACACGATTGTTCCAAATTATTAAGAGATTCGAATGATCGAGAGTCGGCAGTTAGACAAAAATGTCGGAAGCGTTTTCCCAATAAGACTCACTGACATTGTCTATAAGCACAAAGAGGGCTAGAACTTATAACAATAAAGCAGGGAGTTTATGGTCTGAGGGAAATATGAGGTGGAAGCGAAGTGTTAAGATTTTGCAGACCTGGAGACAGGAGTAGCGGGGTGGGAAAGCAAGTGTTCCTTGAATGGGCTACCTCCTCCCCTTCAGATCAATGATATCGTAGGTCCGCTAGCGGGTGATGCAATGCAGCAAGGCCTCTACCGACCACACACTGCCGCCCACAGGAAGTCACGGATCCTCGAAATATAATATCTAAGTCGGCTGTCAATAACCCTAAGAACGCATGAAAATTCAAGAAATCCAATGCTGGTTCTTGAAAAATAATTCTAGCTAAAGTCCTTAAGGTCCTGAAAGTCATTTTAGGCTGCACGATCGTGTCAAGATATGAGTTGGGAACGCAAATATCAGCCGGTCGGTCATAAGAAGAATGTACGTTGCAGCAACAAGGGTGTTATGAGTAATCCCGACAGTGGTTCCCTGACAAGCTGGTTAGAGCAGACCTAACACGTCAGCGTATAAATCACTGACGAACTACCAGCGACAGACCTCAGAAATTCCGTCCCAGCAAAGCAAAAGCGCGAGATTCCATAAACGCGTGAGAAGCAACTAGCACATCAACAACCCAGATCCTCTTTGGCACCGGGCAGAGAGTGGAAGCTCCTGAATAAGGACACCGCTAAGAAACAACCTCCAGACGTGCAATAATACTCAAAAACTCAATAGTCCACTATCTCCATCGTACTAAATCCATAATGAACAATGAGGGATACCCACGTGGTAATTTTATATTTTTAAATGAAAGTAGATTCTATCCTGAGAATGTTGACATTTCTTCTACGATAAGCAGTTTTCTTTCTATGCTTTTTCGGAAATTAGGTACCCAGTGACGTCATTGCACCCTTCTCACATCAAATCCAAACAAATAATACAAACTTGAAGTCCTCCAAAAATACTACTTAAGGGCCCCCGGGAGACCGAGCTCGGGAAGCGCCCCAACCATGCCCCAACGCAACTCAAAATTCTACGTATTATTTTTCACGTTCGTGGTTTTGAAAATGTTTCGATGTACGTATGTTATACAATCATAATTCCATGCTTAACGATGTGAATTACAATTTTAAGGTCCATCCGGAGAAAACTGGAAGAAACCGATGAAGAACCCGGTTCCCTAAAAGGGGCCCCTTGAAACGCGTGCATTATTAGACTACGAGTAAATTATGTTTTTGTCTTCAACTAACGTTTCCGGATCGCATGTCATAACGTGTTGCGCCGTATGTTTGCGACTTCTACGGGTATGCCCGTCTTTGTTTGATCAGGCGGAATGGGAAGAATGTCAACGGCTTGTTCCCACAATCAGTTTCACAAAGTAAACAGCGGTTTGTATTAACATTTATATTAAAAGCACTACCTTGTTGGTATGTACGTTTGTAGCGAATCAATAGAGTTAGTAGTTAGTTTTTCTTCCACAGCATACATGTTATACTCTCTTTTTTTATATTATTTTGAAGAAGGGAAACGCAACAAATTTTGAAATAAGTTTGATAAAGAGTTCATTTTTCAAGCTGAATCAAATTATGACACTCTTGATTATTTTGACTTGAAGAAAATGGATTTCCCGAGAGAAATAACGTAATTTCGGGCATAACAGCACCTCCGACCCAATTCAATTTTTGCAAATCTTTGGGTGTTTATTAAATTTTCCCAACTACTTAGTGAAAAACGCTGCAAATTATTACACAACGGGTTATTATTTTGCTGTAAAGATCCCATTGATAAATTTCTCATAATAAACGGTAAGCCCAATACCTCGCCCAATACACAATGATTTTAACGTAGGTCAGTACCTATACCGTTATTGTATCACGAGGGCCACCATCATTAATACCTTAGACTCTACCTATACTTAATAATAATTATTATTATCCGAGAGTTGTAGGTCCTTCATAACGTAATTCAGTAACTAAGAAGCTTATAAAAGTAAAAAAGAAACTCGATCTTGTGAAAAAAAGTTGCATTTGATCAGCTGATCTTTGAACTGGAATTCAGTATACTCGGGAAGATTTGCGATTTGCAATCGTGTTCCTGCTCTTTTTTTTCGTGCAACCCATTACTACAGGGAGCTAACGGTTGGTCTTTAAATGCTCCACTAGTTCTCATTCGATGCTGAAAATTGTGATCTATTTGAAATCGATGGGAAGAATATAGGTACCTTACTATTACATGTTTTCGAGCTAGGGCGTTTCAAAAATTTGATTTCTACCCCTAGAGGAGACTGACTGTAAAGCCAAGCTTCCTGGCATAACTTGACTTCAAGTGGGGCCTGTATACCAAATTTCATTATTTTGGTCCATGGTAACTAAGGAAAGTACGGCGGACTGACGGATTTTTTTTTTTTTTTTAATTTTGGATTCTACGTACCTACTTACCTATCTTGAAACGTGAAACATCAAATTTTGAGAGGAGTTGGACAACATGTTTTCCGTGCTTCATTCCAAAGGTTCATTATTGAAAATAATAAACCTAACTGGGTGAGAGGTTTTTGTATGTTCAAAAAAGCGTCATTTTCCTAGGAATAAAAAGTTTTCTTTATCAAAAATGAATCTCGAACTTTTTATCCAATGAACTTCTCGATTCATGGTCAAGTCGAAGCTAGTCGTTCAACACCCTGAAACACTCGATTTCCTAAAATAAAAAAAAATTCTTCGCATTCAAACGTGATGTTCTTCCTTAATTTCCATAGTGAAATTTAAAAAAATAATGACTACGCTGAAAAACTGATAGATAAAATGGAGATGCTATCTCGTTCTTACAAACGGCTTTATTCTAAAAGTTGTAGGTGAAAACTCCTGACGAAATCATCATGACATTTGGAATAAGACAAACATTGATGCTTGGACACTACAACTTGGGCACTACCAGAGCTTAATAAATACATTTTCGGATATCTAAAAATGGGTTTAACTTACGGGAAATGTAATGCTCTTTCCAACGGTACTCTTATTTTCAATTTTACACAGTAAGTAAAACTGGGAGTTGGCCATTTTAGAGGTGGAAGGTAGAAAAACGAAAAAACGTTAATATCGAAAATACTCCCGAGATCAAGGGGTTAAAAAATCTCTAAAAGATACTTTTTGTTGGAAATTAGTTATAGAATCGATCCCTGAAGCACTCAAACCCTCAACACCCAATCACTCAATCCCACTCAATCCTGGGACACCCTGTATTCAGTAGGTATCGGTAATCATGTTTTCAACTTTTTAAATTCATACAACTGGTCATGTGCAGTAATTCTAGTATTACATGGCATGGCGTATTTCACGTTTTCGCATTCGCAGCCTCCAACACTGATCCAAATGCTACGACATTCGTGTGGGGCCAAGAAGGGCCCCCAAACTAACCATCAGAATTTGAACTGATTTCTTTTCGACGGAATCGTGTCCAGGGTGGTCGAAAATGTGGAATTCGATCGTTTTTACATAAATACAGTTAAGTTTGCCATATAAGTGCGTATACGAAAACCTAAGGCCTCAGCCGACTCTACGACGGCCGAGCCTAAAAACTCGCCTCAAGGAATTACCCAACAGACAGAGTATTAATTCACAAAATTTCAAGGTGGGTTATTTCCTCCCCTCCTGTTTCCACAATACCAGTGAATGACCAAAATGGAGTCGCTCACGAGCCGTAGGATTAGAACGGGTTGAGAGATGTAAATACGGATAACATCAAGAAATATGTTGTTTAGTGTGAATGGTGGGAGCTGGAGAGATTTCCAAAGGTATTTTATTTAGAGATAAAGAAATAATAGTAATAATCTCATCAATATAACTTCAAGCATAATAAATACATATCCCATGACTGACGAAGACTTGCTGCGATATTACTAGCTATAGTATGAATGCCATTCAATAAAATTGATAAACTGAGCGACTTACTACTTACGTGATATTGACGGAACACGAAAGAACCCTAAAATTAAGCCACCTTTTGAAAGAATTGTAGGAACGTCCGAGCCAGGAGACACCGTGAAGGGAACTGAGTCCTGTCAGAATCAGAAGGCGCCCTTCGATACCAAGACGTCAATCGGAGCCACTTTATCGCTTTGGTACAACGTACAAATAAAGCGATAATAATAACATGAAAGTTTAGTTATGTCGAGATAAAATGCGCTTCATCGGCGACTGAGAGTCGGGAGAGCGGATCTATTCACAATCCTATAACTCAGTCAATACAGAAACTCTCCGTAACAGCGCTGGCAAACGTGTGACCGTCCCGACAGATCTGATTTTTTTTTTTAAGTCCGACAAGGAGCTGTCGGGACCCGGGATTAAAAAAATCAAAAGAAAAACATCTAGTGCGAGGCTTCACACTACTTTCCTCACCCGTAAAATGGGTATTTTTGCGGATTTTAACGCTAATTTCGGCCCTCAATCTATTTTTGTATGGAGATGAGGCGGTATTGGAACTTGTTTCTACTTGTTAGAAGAGTAAATTCTATGAATTTCATCAAAATCGTTAGAGCAGTTAGGGTGCTTTTAAAGCTAAAAAATGGCCAAAAACGACGTTTTTTCACCTATTTGGAATATTTTCTCTCCCTTATAATTGACCTGGAGGGCTGAAATTCTTAGGGTCTCATCCTCAGACATGTAGAAATCAATCCTCGAAATAGGAATTTTTTTTAATCATCTTCGTAGCCCGCAATGGTGTTTCTGCCCAACAGAACGACCACCAGTGTGCCCATTGTGAGCGAGCGTTCACACAATACATACATACATATTTTTTTTAAATAAACTCTCCTCAAAGGCGGAGGGGGCACGCCATTAAAATAAGAACTAAATAAATGAACTGATAAAGGGGAGGACGCCCAGGATTACCCGACGCCGGCACGAGGGGGAAGGGATGCTGAAGAGGGTTGGGGAGGGAGAGAAGGATGAAAGGAAGTGCCCCTATAAAACGACCACCAGTTTAAGTATGAGCCGAGCAGGACGCGGGTGGTGATACCACAGAGCACACCTGCTGAAATGCCCAACTCGAGCAGCTCCGTGGCACTCTTACCACACCATACCCCCATAGCCATGACACGGTCGCGGCATGACCCTGATGTTATTTGTCGCCACTCCTTTAAGCTCAGATATTGCTCGCCTCAGATCTACATACATACATACCTACATACATACGGACTTACATAGACTTTTCCAAAACGCGGAGAAAATTGATCAGATGTCGATTAGGACCAGTTAAAGGTAGTGTTTCAGAAATCAGGTTTTCTGCTGATCGCAATACTTTCCATTCGCCTTCAGGTGGGCTGAGGAAAGTAAAAAGGTTGCCGAGCAGAAAAAGTTGGTCATTAGAAATCGAATAAACATCGGGTCTAGAGAACCAACTAATCCACCGATTACACGGCCCGGTAATGGGTTTGAATGGTATTATAATCACCCCATTAAGTTTAGACACAGGAGTCGTGAGATGTGAGCGTTCTACGAATTTCAAGTTATAGAAACCATGCTACACCCCTAGGG
>JAEMON010000001.1:56864881-56880229 GCA_030264115.1 Lygus lineolaris
GGAAAGAGCGTAACAACCAATAATACGTCAGAAAAATATAGACCATAGGATAGGAACTAGCCCCTAACTACGATCAAATTTCGTGAGTTAGGGATGTGGACGTTGGCAAAATTACGTACATACTCATAATCAAACACTAAACTACATACCCGAGAGAGTTAACATTTCGACATTTTTCAAACGGACCGAAAAATTTTCAGGATGGTCTAAAATGGAAAAGGATAAATAGGTCGGTTTCACGTAAATAGGATGAAGTTGGTCTACTGAGTGCAAAAACTAAAACATTCCACAAATCCCCCCAACGGCCGACCCTGAAATGCGAATTTCTCATCACGGCAAAATATATTATTTGCAGCTTTTCATTACTTGCCAAATATTTACCGAGGTCTGAGCATGGGTATTCTTTCATTTTTCGATTGAATGATCTCAGTGAGAGTTTTCCAACAAGATGCAACATAAGGGGTAACAGTTGAGCGTAATCGGGTCTTGTATTCAGAAGTTGCTACGACATCCCACCCGCAGCCGTGGAAAATGGGGTCTGCGCATGAGAAATAAAACTTGGAAAAAACTCATTAATTATGTTATTTGAGTTGCCATGACTAGTAAACACTATTTATCTGGACAAAAAACTCCATGTGGGAGCAGAAATCGTAATGTTAGAATTGAATGTTTTGAATTTCGCGGGGGGGTGTGACGTACGTACCTCCACAGGTATGTACGTCACCATCCCCTGCTGTCCCTTTAAAAACCGTTCGTGGATATTATACGTAGTCAGCATGGATGCGCTTCGACCAATCAGCGCGCCCTATTTCCGCGCGCATTTCTTCAAACGTTCACATTTCTCTTCGTAGATTAAAAAAAAAAAATGGGGAGACCAGATAATTATGAAATAACCCCACTTTGGACATTTTGAATCGATTCCCTTTCAATAAAAATGGTAAAAAAAATCATGCGCAGACCCCATTGCAATGTGTCCAAACATTTTGAAAGGAAAATTGTGGAAAACATATCCCATGGAAATCCATTTTTGAGTATACTGAATCAAATCCTAATGTTCACAGTGGGCCTGAAATTATGAAGCATTCTTAGGGGTAAAATTCAAAATGTTAACGGTCACAACTATTTGAGAACCGGTAATTTTCGAGGCTTTTGCGAGAAATAATATTAAATAGCCATCGTAGATGTACAGGAACATGCTGGTGACGTCAAATATCGGGAATAGGGTTAGAACTTAACACATAGACCTTCACTGCCGGGCTTTCGAAAGCTGCTTATTTCCATCTCCAGGACCTAGAAAAAAAAACTAAGACCTACTTAGGCTCCTCAGCGTTATATATATGGTGCACAAGCCACCTCCATACACCACTACCAATTTCTCTTCCAAACAGATCCATAACTAAAGCCCACATGGTTAAATGGATAACTAATAATGTGCCTACTGAGCTCCAACTTCTTTGCTTGTCAGAGAAGATTTTTTGAGGCTAAAAGGCTCAATTACACCTACCGAGTGGCTCGGCCGAGCTACTCGAGGGGGCGAGTTGGTGATTACATTTGTGCCGGGTATTGACGAGACAGTAGTGCAAAGTGTAGTCTGTCGACATGGCACCACGTCGTACTCGTAGAAAAAGAGTGATGAAAAAAGTTTCCAAAGGCTATCGTAATTTACTCATACTTGCAATTTTGGATGAAATTGAACAGAATGTACTCAGTGGAGGAAAAAGAGTGTGGGTAAGACCATGGCTAATGAGGAGAGACACGAAGGGAGGAACAGCAAGTGTGTTCAATGAATTTGAACGTGAATACCTCAAAGATTTTAGATCCTTCTTGAGAATGGAAAAACAGCAGTTTGATGTTTTACTTGAAGCAATTGCTCCTAAAATTTCAAAAGCAGACACCGTTTTGCCTAGCTCGGCTGATTACACTAGCCGAGTAGGGGAGAGAGTGGGTCCCGAGCGAGTGGATGAGTGGTGGGGGGTCCCTACTCGGCCGAGAAAATAGAACCCTCTTCTTCACTGTCTAGGCCAAAACCACTCGCCCATCACTAGGCCGAGTACTGTCTCGGCTGATTACACTGGGACTTGCTCGGCCGAGTGCACTGTCTCGGCCGAGCACTCGGTAGGTGTAATTGGGCCTTAAGAATGCATTCCTCAATCGCATCAAGTTTGCTACATTGAGGAAGGACAGGGTCGCACGATTCCTAAGGTTGGCAGCAATTTTCTCACCAACCTGACAGACGTAGAGTTGCCACCATTCTAAGTCTGAGTTCTACTGTGAGCTTACCTTACGAACTGAAAAGTCTTTCAGTACTGGTCATTTTGGTAGTTCTACTCTCAATATCATAGCTGGTTCCATCTGTTGTAATAGGTACATGGAATAATATTGCAACATGATGTTCCACTTACTATTACGAAAATGGAACAAGACCCAACTACTGTTACATTAGGTATATGTAGTTTTATTGGTATTGGTAGGTATTGTTCTATTGGTGCTTTCTGCGATAGGTACTAGGATTTCTGCGATATGAAGGGTCAAATTTACGAGTTCTTTGAGGCAAATGGGCTTTTCTCTCCAACTCAGTTCGGGTTCAGAAAGGAAAAGTCGACTTGTGATGCTGTCTTGGAGTTTCAGAATTTTGTTTTGCGTTGTTTTGAGGACCATAAATATGTAGCTGCCACATTTGAGGATATTACTAAGGCTTTCGACTGTTTCAACCACCAAATCCTACTTGAAAAACTCATAAAGCTTTACAATTTTCAACCTGGGGCCATCTCGCTGATATCCTGGTTTTTGACGAATAGATTGCAAACAGTGGAACTTTAAATGTATGCTCAGAATTTATGGGAATAACGAGAGGGGTTCCTCAAGGGTCCTTTCTGGGTCCATTGTTATTCATTATTAATATTAATAATCTGCTGATGTAGTTTAAGAATTTTGTTTGTTATTTGCGGACGACACAGTGATTTTGTCTGGGAAGGAATCAAAGTCTGATCTAATGAAAGAACACTAAGATTCATTAAATACGGTTTCTGATTGGTTTTCAACAAACTGATTACTGGTTAATGATACGAGAACAGGAAGAATGATTTCAGGTTTGAAGCCGGTACCTAACAATCTGTCCAAACGTACGGCTATTCGTTTCTTGGGGTTAAATGTTGGTGATAAAATGTATTGACGTGTCCATTTTAATCTCCTGGCCAAAAGATTGAGCTCCATTGTGTTTCTCCTCAGGCAGCTTTCCCATAAGTTGAGTGAATGGGTTCATGACTGCATTTAATGGTTGTTTCCCGATCTTCCTTTCATATGGTACACTTCTTAGGGGGCATTCGCCAGCTGCACCCGATGTATTCAAGTTACAGGGAAGAGCTGTTAGAGTTATTGCTGGTATTGGTAGAGAGTTGATTGCCGTGATGCATTCAGGAGGCTTAGGATTCTGACATTGCACTGCGTTTTATACTATACAATGTGTCTGCCATGTACATAGTAATTTAAGAGACTATGATATAAGAGGGAATACTCATGGGTATAATTTAAGAAACAATAGTGATCTGACATTAAACTTTGACATGTGTGTGTTTGACATGTAGGTACTCGGCCTTCGGGGGGTGGCCTTCCTGGTAGGCTTTCTGTGGTCCATTTGTGTATAGGTGTGCAGCCTCTTTGGGGGTTGTGCTGGTGCATTTGGTTTCTGGGACACCACCGTGGAGGGTGGGCCAGGGCAGAGCCGGGCTTTCCTCGGTCCCACACCGCATCGTGCAGTCTCTGTTCAAGAGGATAATGACTCGGGAAGCTGAGAATTTGCCACCAATTCATTTTTCGTTTTGCTTCGAGGTGTATTGTACTTATTTGACAATTGTGGTGTACCTAAGACGTACGGCCGCAAATATATACCTATGTATATTGTGTATATATATATAATGTTTGAACATCCTAGCTGTAATCAATGATAATATTCCTAAACGGTTCTCCTAAAAGTCTAATAAATAACATATAAGTTACGTTGTATCCAATCCGGATGACTCACATAAAATATCAGCTAAGCTCTTTCCTATGGCTCCCATGATGTTACTAATTTTACAATGCAAGTTAAAAGTTATGACGTTATGACCGTTTTGGTGGCATAAGCCCGATGAAACAAAAAATCTATAAGTCAAAATACCTACGAAAACTGTTTGCAAAAACTCAAACAGGTATTTTTGTTGGAAATTTCCGTAGAACCAATCCCTGAAGTTATGTAGGTAGGTACACCATGAATGTAGGCACCCATATGTATATAGGAAACTAACGAAATAGGAACAGACAATAATCAAGGAAATCAAGCTTTTACTTTTTTTTTTTTTTTTTTTTTCATAGTATTTTTATATGCTCATGTGCAATGTTTCAAAAGTGGTGTTACGCGCCGGTAAGTGCAGGTTATCCTGCGGTAGATACTGGCTCGACTTTTTCCCTAGTTTTCACTTGAGTAACCGTTGATAAGATAGGTGGTTAATTGCTGAGTAATCCAAGATAACTGGCCAAGGACCGCGGCCTCTCTCCTTAGCCCGTCTGTGGTCTTGCCGCGTTTTATAATCCCAAGTAACCTAACAATTTATAGACCGCAACAAAATTATTTTCATGTTTACTGCCATCTTCGAGAAATTAGTTTAGTTCCCCGGTGACCTAGATGTAAGTACAATGAGGTCCGTCGTAATACCAGTTAAAAAAGCCATGGTTCCTAAAATACCATCTGCACGGTTCAAATTCCAAAGAAAACGATTAGGAGATGGTCTCGAGCAATCACGCAAACATCTGGTCTAGTGAATTCCACAGAATACCTGGTTCGACCATATTCGTTGTATCGGTGGAAATTGAGAAATGCAGAAGCCACTACCCATCAAATGGGTACATCCAAAACTTAGCATCGAAAAAACATTATAAATTTACGTGATTACATGCGTTTCGTTTTTATCTTTATTTTATTTTTACACGAAGAACTATCGATCCCTACATTTCAGAATAGGTCCGTCGAATCCTACAATTCTGTTTCCAACCAGTAGATATCATTAATACTATAAATGTATAGGCACAAGGATCACTCTTAATCCGTCCTGAAAACGCTGTAAATTATTACACAACGGTGTATTATTATTTTTCTTGAGATCAGCCATCTATGCAAGGATCTTATTCGTTAATACAATCGCTGTAATAAACCCCAATAAACCCAATACTCTCTGGTTATTGATATTAATGATCATAGTACGTCGCTACGTGATTATAACAAGGTTCACAATAATTTTTTCTTGTGTGCAATGAGTAGGTACCTACTTATCAGTAATTATTATCATCATCAGATGTAGGTCCTTCGAAACGAAATTCAATAACTAAAAACGCTTATCAAAGCAAACATGAAACCCAATTCGAGAAAAACAGAAAATGAGCATAAATTTGTTCAACTAATCTTTGAATGAGGATTTGGCACACTCATCAGGAAGATTCGCGATCCTATTTAAAGTTTTTCATCTAAGGCGTTTTGAAAATTGCATTTCCCAGTTTCTAGTCGTTTTTTCCACCTCCCAGTTTTTGTCTTCATAGTTGGACGGAAATTAAATATGCTATCGTTTAGGCAGATAAGTTAACAAGACAGAAAAATACAGACACAAAACGTAGCGTATTATTAAATACAGGAAGAGATGATGTTCCGTGTAATATGAGGAAGGAAATGTGACATAAAATATCGGATATTGAAAAAATTCGGATCACAAAAATGCCTCTACGTCATGGCCGGGGAATGAAAGCGTATGCATGTGTAGAAGTCGTGAGATATTATAGTATCTTCAGTAATCTCGGTGGTCAAGGTACCCGCTTTTTCAGTCTAACAATACTTCATCATTCAGTAAAGTGATGTCTTATTTCTGAAAATCTTATTTCCTTAAATAACTTCTTTCACTACAGAAAAATTGGAGTGAATCATTCGATCACTAGGATACTACTGTTTTCTTTCAGTTTCAATCGGAGATGTAGGGGGCAGTGAACTACCTCTACGTCACAAGGCCAGCTTTTTCTGAAATTCCGAATTTCTAAACAGATTTTCCAAACAGACCAGATTTTCGTTAACCCCAAAGCTCACACAAGCAAACAAACAAACAAACGAGCGCTTCAAACAAACTTGTGAAAAAATTTACTGGAAACCCCCATTTTACCCTCGTGTAGCAAGAATTGTCGATATTCATGACAAGAATTTTTTTTCTAAAACTCACCTCAGGAAAATCAAAATTAAATACGTTAGTGGCGAACGCAATTCTTCTGAAACGAGGAGGTTAATTAAATGACTGTGGAATCAGCCATTGTTGATTTCCACTCGTTAGTCCTTTGAGTGCTTCGATGATTGTTTTTCCGTCGTGGCATGAATGAGTGCTTCGGGATATTTGGAACAGGTGCTCCGTCTAGCCGCTCCGGCGAACCATATATTTTTAACTTGCGCGCCCACGCTCAGCGTCAAAACAACACTCTCTGAGCCTTTGATGTAAGTTTAGCTGGAAAACCAATAGAGCAATCCCTCGCTATTCGCGAGACACACATTCGCGAGTGACCAGTTGGGTCCAAAAATTCGCTATCCTTGGTCCGGCCTCGTACATCCGCGAATCCGCCAAGGTCGAGGTCGTCATGTTTTTGTTTGATCTACTGAAGCCAATGAACCAAAACATTTCCCTTAGAATGTTTCCTTTTGCAAGTCCTATTGTCTCCCTATCTCAAAAAGAGGATGTGGTTTATACGGACCAAGAGTCGGCCACCTCGAAGATAATGAAAATAATCTACCGTGAGCTTTTCCTCGAGAAGCAGAAGAAGAAGACCATCACTAACTTTGTAAATATCATTTGTAATCATGGTAATGGGTGCATGAGCTTGTTTTCTAATAAAATCATTAGGAAAAGGAATTTTTGCTCTTTTTTTAATTTTTCAGGAACCCAACCCTCCTTTCAACACAGCTGAATAGACTCGCTACTAGCGACGTTTTCCAGGAACCCCCGCGAATAGCGAGGGATTACTGTATAACGTTCAGCGTCGTCCTCGAATAAAGTTCTCACCACGCACTAAAGATTTAGAAAATGCTTGTTTTTAGGACGTCTCTCAGTAGCAAGGCGAGACTAATGTTTTCGATCCAGGTCGGAAGAGAGCAACTGAAACCTGAGAGAAGGAAGAACTACATACCATTCCGTGTCAGTCAGACCGTCCTGAATCTAACTTACTTATACTTATCTGGCACTACAGCTACAGCCCTTGAAGAACCAGGGCTCCCTCAAAACAACTGACCATTCCTTCCGATCCTTTGCCTTTTCTCTTCATCTCCTTACACCGAGCTTTTCTAGGTCTCCCTCTTTTCTTCGTCTTCTTCCCCCAGGCGTCTCATTTAGCAATCTATGAGGGCGTCGCCCTAGAGGCATTATCTTCATAGTCCAGTCATTTAAGACATTGTAGGCCGCAAAAAACCTTGAAATTTTCGGAATAAAAAAAAACGACATAAAGAAAGCGTCCTACGGAAAACTTCACCGTATACAATACCGTATGAAATGAGTGGCGTCTGGGTGGAGGAATATTGAAGCTTGATGAGGAAGGTCTGGATGTTTAGAAAAGACACCCAGCATCTTCATTTTTCCTTGCCGGAAAAGGACAAATGTGGTGTCACACCCAGTGGAAGCATTCTCCTATTGGGGGAGAATGACAGCTCCTGGAATGAAAGATGTTGAAGTGAACTGTTCATAACCTGTTCCACCCCTCCCCTACCACCTTTTCGAAAGTAAACATTTCGCCTGGTGGAGCCCAAGGCATGGAGCACCAACCCAAGTCCTGCCCAACAAGCTACTTGTTTTTCGTGTTATCCAGGAACTTTTCTTGGGGCATTTTGGTTAGCCAGAGAGGGGCAGGTGCCAGAGAGGGGCAGGTGCCAGAGAGGAGCTGTTCCTGGTCGAGCAACATGAGAAGTCGAATAATAATCAGTCGAAACCTCATTTTCGTGAAAATGGTGAATAGGGCGTGTTGCTTCTTAAGCGACGATATGTCTTTCTTATCCTACTAAGCCTAGTGCTTAAATTAAAGCTAAATAACTGCTCTACAACTTCATCTCCCATGACTTTCCTCGTAGGGTGAGTATTTTAGCCGACATGCTGCACCACAGACCGCAAAAACAACTCGAACTTTTGGAAAAAAAGTTGCAATTTTTGAAGTGCTGTATCTCAGTATCTATTGGGCCTACAGAGCTGTGGTCGCACTCAAATTGTAGAACCTTTTTTCTACTTTAAAATTGTATACGGTGACATATTCCGTAGGACGCATCCTTCATGTGGTTTTTTGAAAAAACTGAAAAAACTACAACTAAAAACTATAAAAACTATTATATCTATACTTGCTCCACTGTCTTCATAAGTTATTGTTAAAATTGGTGTCATAGTTATTGTTAAAATTGTTTCAGTTTGAGCTGTATTATTGGCATGTTTCTGGTGAAATTGTTCTTGTTCCTACTATCTTTATTTAATACGTAAATTCAATGATGTGTACATCAAAATTTTCATTATGCTGTTTGTAAATTGGGCTTGCCCGTGAATAAATGAATAAATAAATAAATAAATGAAAAAGGCCGAACATTTCGAAGTTTACGGGCACCAGAAAGTTAGCACAGATCATTCGATGCTGCTAACTTGGTTTTACACTATTGGCACCTAGGCCCTACCCCAGCAACATGCCGAAAAATGAGAACGTGACGATTTTTAGCAACCTAACTCGGTTTTTTTGTCTTACATGACCCAGCCATCTCCATCTTCCTCGTCTGATTAAATCCACTAGCAGAGCGATTCTGCATCTCGCTATCATCTTTTCGTTATGCCCTCGGTTCCGTTAAGGCTAAAGAGGACGGTCACCTAGTGCGATTCTGAGATAAGAGATGGCGCTGCAGTCGCGTCAAAAGTGTTAGGGCTTTTTCTCTGGAGCTGTGCAAAATTTTACCAATCTGATAAAGGGGGCTTCCTTTTGAGTAAAATTGGGATAGTAGTGGCATTAGAAATCATCACTAAATTTGAAAATTTTGAAATTTTTTCTTTCAAACTTTGACCAAATTATTTTTTTGAAATTTGGAAACAGCGCATAATCCCACACTATTTAACTAAATTTTAAAACAAAAATCATTAATGCAATTGGCGAAGGAAAGGGGAAACTAGGCGAGCATGAACAGTGCACAAATGGCGAAGGGGGTCTGAAGCAGCTACTGGCCAACCCTACGCCTCTTCGGTCACTATGAAATGTTCAGCCACTATGAGAATGTTCAGGAGGTCATAAAATATAGCTGCTCTCGTGTAACGACAGGGCGATACCTAGCGATTTTCCTGTTCTGGAATCATGGATAGCGATCAGGGGTAACGAATCGTCGGTTGGTTCCATGGTTAATGAAGAATACGGAAGCAAATAAAAAATAAATTCGTGGAATTTCTTTCCGGAAAGAATGGATGAGTGCATAGAACAATTAATACATACCTCCTACCAATAAACTGTGTATACTTACATTTTTATTTCAAGGGCAATGTGAAATTCAGTAGGTACCTACCCAACTAGATTCGTATACCAGTTCAACTTCAAATAATCGTAGAGAAGACACCAATTTAAAAAAATCAATAATATGTAAAGAACAAATCGAACTAGGTAGGTAGGAACCTACTTCTTGGATTTCGGCTCACACAACAAAATTTATTCTTCTCAATGATTCTTCAGCACATGATTCATTTCATGTCCATATAGATAGGAACTTACAATACAACTTGTAACTTACATTACAAATATGCGACTCCACACTCCATGATTAACAGCTAGAAATGAAAATCATGAACTTTTCCAGAAAGTTAGTATAAGTAACTATACTTAGTGCTTACATAACATTTTTATTAAGTCTACCTCCATATTCCATATTTGAAGTTTAGCGGAAGTCAATCGATGTCTTGATTATCAATCCCGTGATTCTCACGTCGACAGCACATTGGTTGGCCATCCTCCAGAATGGACAATTAGAGCTCGATTTTTGTTTAATACATCGATTAGTAATGTCCGATACCTAACGATCGATTTTTGCAACCTCACTCCAGAAAAAAAATTACACGTCTACGATGTTATGAAGTGCCCTCTGCAAAAGTTTTCATGTGAGTCAGCGCGAATTTCCCTACAGTTTTCCAACAGGTTTGAGTACATTGCATCGTGACAAAACGAATTTAGAAAAACCTAGTAAAGTTTTATCGGGTAGACGAAGGTATCCTGTACCTACTCCTACCTTCCTATTATCCTATTATAGTTCCTTCAACTTCAACTTTGAAAAGAAGCGAGAAAACTTTGGATTAAGTATACCTCCTGATGAAAAAGGTACCCTATTTCAATGTGTATAATTATTGGCAGGCTTGTAGGAAATATTGCATAGGGTTGCTTAGAAAAATGCTACAGGAGTTTCACTTCTTTATACCAATTAAACAGATAGTACAATGAAAAAAGTTCCATTCATGCAGCATGAGTTGATGAGCGAATTTTCAAAGAATAATTCTAACCGATTTGGTGGGTGATTCTTATAGGAAATTTCACGCTGATTTCGATTATACCATATGTTCCTATGTTTAAGATGATAATTTACACAGAAAACCTCAAAAAACGTGTTTTTAGCGATTTTTGAGTCTAAATGTTCAAAATTTGACCCCTTGGAGTACTCCAAAAATTCTGGCCAACCAACTTAACCTTTATTTTGATACTATTGACATTTTTAGATTTTTTCAGATTTTTAGCTCGACTCCTCGGTCAGATATCGTCGGGTATGACACATATTATGAATCGTTTTAGAATGGTCTAAAACGGATTTCCATGAAGAAAATTTTCAAAAATTTGCATTACAAACTTTTTGAAGCCATTGCAATAGCTTCATTTTCTTCGAAAAAACGCTAAAAACAACAACAGAACTTGACTATAACAATAAAATAGAAGTAAATAATACTATAACAAGAGAGTAGCAGAAGGGACCGTATATACATTTTCTTCACTTGAACAACTCAAAGGCCTGTTTCGAATACCTATATGAATAGGTTATGAATTTGTGTGCGATTTTAGCTACTTTTGTCGAAGACGCGTTTTCGTATCATTGATTTACAGCCCTCTTACTATAACTGCTCTCTCAAACTTTTCAAACGCTCCAGACAGTGCAGGCATAATTCTTACTAAATAATAATTCTTACTAAATAATTAATTATCTCGCCATCATGTCCAGTTCATCCGCATACGCAAGATGTTGCGCCAGGCGGGAATAGATGGTCCCTCCTGGGTTAGTGCGGACGTTCTAATAATACTCTCCATAGCGAAATTGAAGGGGGTTGTTGCCAGGGGATCTCCATTAATAATGTCCGTTGTTACCGGGAAACTATCTGCCAGTGAAGAAGGAGAAGAAAAAGGTTTATTGATGAATTATTAATGTACAAGATATTGTTAGATATATTAATAAACAATACGGCATGGTTCAAACCGTCAGCCGGAAGTTCGGAATCACTCAATGTTGCATTAGGTACTTAAAGAAATGATGTTTACTTTACCTCCTCCACGACCCATCAAATCCACAAGCTCATGAGAGACAGATTTACGCCGAGAACGCTACAATCGGCCCACGAGAAGATTCGCCTCTGGCGAATCATGGAATCTATGAATGACGCAATAAATCGACTGTTCATTGGACATGAGATTACTCATTTCAAACACCTCATGAAGCATGGAGATTCACCCTTCTGTCCTAACTGCCCCCGAGATGAACAACTAGGTGACATATATCACGTGATCAATTATGGCTCCAAATTCAATGTCTAGCGACTACGACTAACCCAAGACATTGCAGTCACTGAAACGTCGCACAGTGGTCAAGATCCAGAAAAAACGGGCCAAGTCTAATAATTCCGGAGTTATGCCTATATAGCAGCAAATTTTAAGTTTGCGCTTGTGCAGTACTACTGATCCAATTGTGACTAAAATTTATAGGCACTCGTTTTGAAGCCATCCGCAGACTCCCTCCGAATTTGAGTTACCGGAAATTCACGTTCGCGCACACGCTTCTAGTGGTCCGACCGCGATGAAATTAAAGGTGACCGTCTAGGGACTAATCTGCACAATCCCTGAAAAATTCATCAAAATCGGACGTTTTTACCTGGGACAAGAGACCACTGACAGAGAGACGGTCCCGACAGTCAGACATACAGACAGGTAACCAGATGTGTTCAGAAAGCTTTGACAAGTAAAGAGCAAGTAGAAACTTTGATTTTAGAGACCAATTTTATATTTCTTGCAATAATACTACCTTCGGTAGTGAGGAAGCAAAAAACACCTATGACTGAACAGGGCCCTAAGCATCGACATCTGAAGCCCGATAGAAGAAAGCAAGTTCTTGTTTTTGTTTTTGTTTTCAGGGTGTGTGCGGTGGCCTCAGGATTAAAAGCATCCAGTAAAGTAAGGGCTATTTACCTGAACCTAGCTAAAGTCGATAACACGGTCATGGAAGAAGGAATCCATCCTCATGGAAGAAGGAATCCTTCTTCCATGTAACACGGTAAAATGAGTTATTGTTGAGCGCTGAAAAATGTAAACTGATGCTATTCAGATACACATCTCTCCATCTACCTCCAAATTTCCAGGCAACACTCCACGAAACAGAATGCCTTCTTCCAGCAAATCGAGATGGCCATTGCCCCATTTGCAACGGCCCAATATTAAAACGCTGCAAATTATTACACAACGATTTATTATGTTTCTGTATTTTCTTCTTTTCTTCTTATCGTATTTTCTTCTTTTCTTCTTATTTTCTGTATTATGTACTGTTTTTCTGTATAGCTCAATCAATGAGTATTATCCGGCCTACCTTAACATTAAATGCTATCATACGAAAATGCTATAGGTGTGACAAAAAAGTACTGTTGTTCCCTTGTTCCTAACAACATGTCTGTAACAAACGCGAACAACAAGCCTAACAGACGTGAAAATGTTAGGTACAAAAAATACGAACAACACGCCCAATAGGCGTAGAGTATGAAAAAATCAAATTCACTCCTCTCAAGTGAACAAAATGGCTGCAAATCACTGAAAGTCGGATTCTATTCCACGATAGTCCTGGGAAATCATACCTGGAAGATGTAATTCCCCCTACCATACACAGGGGGGTTGACATGCTTTGTTTTTCGCAAACACGCCTCAGGGGCGTGAAGTTATTTCAGGGTTAATAATGGAATTCAGCACCTAACTCTACGGAAGCTTATCAGGATAAACATGAAACTCGATTCGAAAAAAACAAAAAAAATTGCATTTAATCAGCTGATCTTTGAGTGGGGATTCGGCTCACTCAGAAAGATTTGCGAGTCACACTCGTGTTTCCGCTATATTTCCGTTCAATTCTTGAAAGTCCTCATAGAGAGCAAATAGTTGATCGTAAAATGCTCCGAGTGGTCAGTCGAAGCTGGAAATTGTGATCTATCCCTCCAAACCACCAATATGCCAAATTTCATTAATTTTGGTCCATGGTAACTGAACTAAGAGCCGCGGACGTACGGATCCTGAAACGTAAAACAACAAACATTGATGGGGGGGGGGGGGGGGTCACAATCTTACGTTCAATCCGAAGGTTCATCATTGAAAATGAGGACCAAAAGGAATGCAACTCGGATCTCTGCCCCGTCGGTGATCGAATCACACGATTTTTACGTCAGCAATAAATGCGATAAGACTCAACTCATTTAATTCCGGTCATCGGAACCTGCAGACTGCTTCACAAGGGAATCTCGACTGTCAAGGGTCCGGAGAAGATATGACGGAAGATTCCTCTTTCTGCTGAGACAAGCGGCTACGTATCAAATCGCACGACTATTAAAAGAACCGCACCGCCTACAGGAGTTAAAAATTAGCAGCAGCCTAGTCGGGGGTCGATAGGAAGTGCTCGACAAGTCACATCTTAAAACTGCTAGACACGTAGTTAGACGATAGTAGTTTCCCTGACCGGAAAGTGGTAGTCAGAAAAGTCCTAGCCAAAGGTTGAAGCAGGTACCTATAATGTCGACTTACCCCCTTGGGGTGTGGGTACTGATAGGTGTGATTTACATCATATTCTTTGATACGCCCCTCAGTACTACCATACGTTCTACATATTATGTTTTCGAACTGGGTTGGAAAGGACAGCACTAAAGAGAAAGAAAAAAGAACCAAAACTACGTACGTATTTGATTGACGAATTCCTGTGAACGGTGCCCAGGCCTCAATTCTAAAGCGATTTGCGTGGTTTTTGTTAGCGAATTTTTGAAGCTATTGCAATAGCTCCAAAATATGTGTTTATTGTGTGAGGAGACGTGAACTAGGTTGACTAACAAGTAGTGAATCGGACATTTCTAAGTTCTTGAAATAAAATCCTAAATTCGTTGATCTACTTATTCAATTAGTCAATGAAATATAAATAAAATATTGATGCGCCTGGGAAAGACTTCTCCCAAGAAAGGTTTTGGACAATTAAAATTCTGACTGACAAAGTTACTGAATAGAGATATATTCGAAAAATACTGAACTTGTGATACAGAATAAAAATTGACAAATATTCAAAAACTACTACAATTTCTACGAGATATTGAGTCTTAATTTTTACCTTGTAGGTGACAAGTGATGGCACAGATAGCAGGGAGGTGATGACAGAGAAACTGAATGAGTTTAGCACTGACTGTAAATTTGTACTTTAAAGTGAAGAAAATAGAGAGATGATGTCTCAAGAACGATCTTACTTGGTATGAGGTACTCAGTTCTGGTCAGGTGCCTCCTCTGCGTTCCCTGGAGAGGGAGGGGGTGAAGCGAAGTTGGGCTGCTTCTGTGTGTGTGCCAGTTTCCCACGGTCGTTTTTGGAGGTTTTGCTAGGTCAGCTTGCACTCAAGGCCGTATTTAGGTTCAACTGAACCTGGCCCAGGGAAGCGAGGGATAAGCCCGCAAAGGATACCAACTAGAGGAGGCGAACCTAGCTCTAGCCTTATAAGTATTTTCGGGGTGATTTCCTCGTCCCTCTTCGTCCGAATTCCTAGCTCAAAGAGGAGAAATTTCGAGACAAATTGAGAGCAGTGACCTCTTCTGAAAGGTGGAATTTCCAGGAGACTCCTGAGCTTGAAAGCTCTGTAGAAGATTATCTCGTAGGAGGTTTTTCTAAAGAAAGTAGGAGTAAAAGTTACTCGACTTTAGGTTAGAAATAACCTCGTCCTATCCCAATAATTCACACAAGAAAGACCCCGAGAGGTGCTTTTCTAGGTGATGGGAGGCAGGATATGCCCAGCTAGAGGCGGAAGGAAGCGCTACGCGACT
>JAEMON010000001.1:57029658-57053035 GCA_030264115.1 Lygus lineolaris
TTTCCAATTTTTATTTCTCATGCGCAGACCCCATTAAGCATTCATTGGCCAATGTCTAGGTTGTGCACTTCTTACTCCTAGACACGCTGTATGTTTACAGCAACGCCCTTCTGGCGCGCATTTGCAGTTTGCTAACTCTAGGCACCTCAGGCGATGGTTAGTCAGGCACGTAGGCATTTGTATTATGTGATATACTTTTAGGCGCCACAGGCGGTAGGTAGGTTATCTAGCTCGTGTCCTCTGACACGCATTCCATTTTCAGGCATTTTCTTAAAGGCACCACAGCCGATAGGTTTGTCTTGCTCGTGCCCTCAAGCCCGCATTGTTGTAATAGTCATTTGCTTACCTAAAAGCGCCATAGGCGATATGTATTGAAGCTGGTGCCACTAGGCATGTATATTGTCCTACCACGTTGATTTTCCTAAAGGCGCCTCGGGCGAATAGGTTGTTCAACTCGTGTCCTTCAGACACAACCTTGAATTTTTACGGACAAAGAATTGCTACTTGATCGACCTTGGGTTCTTCCTATTTGCGCCCTTAGGCACGTATCTTACCTGGCTTACGAGCCCTAATCCTTTGTTCATGATTTTACCGGACACGATTTGTATTGTGACATTCTATTTTTGTGTTACCTTTTTTTGAATACGCGTATTGAGCGTGTGCCTTGTCGTCCTCCTTTCAACACCCTGGTTCCTCAACAAGATACTGACAGCTAAAGAGACAAGCTTTATTTCCAGTGCTATTTTGATATTGATTGAACACGCTACCACTTTGGTTCATTCAAGCCTCTTCAAGGCTTTTTACATTCGGTAGGTGAACGATTCTATAGTAAACTCAAACACGCATAGCCGTATTCACTACAATTACTCACACGTCCAAGCCTACAGTACATACCTACCTAGATACCTACCTATTTTTATTTGCAATGCAACATTATGAACTGTTTAATACGATTTCTTGGGACACATCAGGATTAGATTGACATTAAAAACAACGGAAATACGAGTAGGTACCTATGTACGGAGATTATGTTCACATTGATTATTCCAGTAGACATTTTTTCAAACTGGAGCATCTACAGCAATAGTAGGTACCTATGTACAGAGATTATGTTCACGTTGATTATTCCAGTAGATATTTTTCAAACTGGAGCATCTACTGCAATAGCTACATACCTTACGTGTTATTCATCTAATGAATAATGTGTCTGGTATTTCTAAGAAATGTTGCAATAAACGTTTGTACCTATTGATAGACGCTACTTAGTGGCTTGGAAAGTGATTTGTGCGGTACGATTGGTTATCTCATATTTCCTATATTTTCACCATTAAGGGTACTCAGGAAGCGCCTCAACGATGCCGCTCAAAATCCTTTTCATTATTTTTCACGTTTGTGATTTTGAAAATTCATTGATTTACGTATGTTATACAATCATAATTACTTACATAATTTTTCGATGTGAATCATAATTTTAAGTTTTCTCTGGATGCAATAGGTTTAAAATTATGATTCACATCGTTAAGTATGTAATTATGATTGCATAACATACGAAAATCGATGAATGCTCAATATCTCAAACGTGAAAAATAATAAAAAGGATTTTGAGCTGCGTAGGGGCATCGTTGAGGCGCTTCCCAAACCGGGCGTCCTAGATTAACATCGATGGGACCCTACCATTTTCCTTTGAATTTTCCACAATTTTCTGTTCATTATCTCGATGATAGTTGGGTACCCTATAAAGCTCGACTCGCTCATATAGTAATTGAATTCCACCACAGGTTCAATTTTGTTTTTAAAAAATAATCCATTATTAACCCTCAAAAACTCAATCAGCTCCCTGAAAATAAAAACCCTTTGACTACCTACCAACTTCAAGGAACCACATGAAGGATAATCCAATCAGTCCCTGAAGATACTATGTAGGAACAGCGAAACCAATCGTTCTTAGGAAGACACGTGTGAAAATGAAAACTACAAATACTTACACTGAAGATTCTGATTAAACCAGAGTTAATGAAATTGGCCCTAAGGAAAGAAATAGGTACTTACTGGGAAAAACGTAGTGTTAACATGTCTATGATATAGTTAATATGTAAGTATGCTTTTCCGAGTTGTCATAGATTAATCAGAACCCATCCACGCCCATGATCCACCATGTTGTGATGCTGATCTTCAACGATAGAATTCAATGAGCCATAGTAAGAACCTACCCACCAATGGAACCTAAAATCAACTGGGAGTTTTTTCACCTGAGGGTGAATGACGTGAGTGTGCAAAGATTGGAAGTGAGTTAAACGCATAATTTTCTCCGAAATTGCCATTACTTATTTAGCGATGCGAGTTACTAGCACGCACACCTCTATGATTTGAAAACCTTATTACGAAAACCTTTTTGCTAGACAGACAACGACTCAATAGCTAATAATGATGAATTTGTCTGAGAGGTACCTGAAATCAATATAAAGGATGTATCCAACTACTTTAGTACTACCCTTTTGCTAATTTCCTTACTACCTACTACTTAATAATTTCCTGAGTTACTAACTGGATGAAACAACCAATGAAAACGCCAGTACTTTACTATCTGTTGGTCCTTTACTGAAGAAAATTACAGTGTCCTTTAAGATAATAACAACAACAATAATAATAATAAGGAGAATAATTATAATATTGGTATATATATATAGGTACTATGTAGGAATAATCGTACTCTTCAATATAACAATTCTTTTAAATATAATATAATAGTAAGCAATCTTTTGATGATTTTTCTGGCATTATACTTGGAACAACACCAACAAATTGCTAATGTAGAAATTGAAGAATATTTTTCGCATTGGTATGTCATACCCATGTTAGTATTTCTCGAATTCAGATGGTATCTACCAATAATTCTAGGGATCAACACAATCTTGAAGGAAAAAAGAGAAAAAATAAAAAATTAATCAGGTAATGATTATGTAGGTACTTAACATTTGCTTCATGGATACATATTACAAACATATTTACATCTACAAACTATGATTCCAAGTTATTCCAAAATAAACAACCAGTCGCTATATATGTACACCTATATATAAATAGTATTACAATATTATGCGCTTGATATGAGCCAGTCAGTAAATTTTATTCAAATATTTTTTGTTGTGAAGGTACTAGAAGTAACACCATGGTAGTTGAGTAAGAAGACTCTCACTTTTCCCATCATTTGTCACTACTACAGAGACTAATCTTAAGTCTCTCTAAAGAGACTACACATTTTAGGGATGATCCTGAGAGGTAATTAAGCGCTAGTGCAGAGTGAAAATTAATGTAATTTCCATGGACAGGAAATTGATAAGAAAAGCGTTTGGTTAAGTTCTTAGGTGGATAATGTTCCCAGGAACCTAGTAATAGAATGGAGTAGGTACATACAATTTGATTTTGTTTCAAGGATTGTTCAAAAGCATCATGATTATCATTCAACTTTTGGTATCCGTAAGGAGACTGGCTGGCTCATGAGCAAACACATAAACGATTCCTTGAACTTTTTTTTTTTTACAAATAATGTTAATCATTTGATAAGGCAATTCATCGTTATAAAACAACTATCACCGCTAGTGTTACTCCTAATCAGGGCATTATTAGGTGCCACAGTAGCTAATTTCTTTAATAAAAATATTCAACATTTAGGCTATATATATGCATTATCTTGTTTTTCTTTAATAATTAATTTCCCTATCTAAGAATTTCTAAGGCCAATCTTAGGCAATATCAGTTGGGAGTTTAAACTGTAGGTACATTTCCGCCTGCTGAAGAAAACTAGATAAGATAATCTTACATGGTGATGCAGTTTGACGAAACTCAAGGTACCTATAATATGAATATTACATTTTAAAAACCAGCAGGTAAAATCATCCTTGTCGTATCTTTAATAACAAACCTAATAAAGGAGTCCTCTATAAGCCAAATATGAATGGACGAAACTGTTCAATGATCAAAAATGCTTTATAGGTTTTCGAACATAATAAACACCTTCAATATGAAAATAAACCTAAGTGAACGAAAAAATCAACATCCCAATGATGATTGGAAGAAGAAGGAAAGTGTCCATACAGGTTAATAGATATAAAATTTTCGGGAACAAAGAAACACTAAGCCCATTTCAATGTTAATAAATTGTTTGGGGCTTATTAATTGAATGTTTTAAAATCTATTTACCACAAAAAAACGATATACAATTAGCTACATTACGTTTGTTCCAAGCAAACTTTTGGATTGGAAAAAGTCAGGGTTCGGGTTTCATTTGGGTTTCCCGAGTTAGGGTGTGTGCTGTATTTGGCCTACTTCGGATTGACTCAACCCCTGCGCTGATTGGAATGCAACGCAAAAAGTGTTAGATACTGTTATACCGTTCCCGTAGTTACTGTTATACGAAAATTCGAGATTGAACGAGAGATCAATTCCTTCCGAGCGAGTTCCCCGTTGGTCAAGTCAACCCCCATACCCGGCGGGATTGAAAAAGTACGACTGTGGTTTACACTTGGGTCGTGTTTGGAACTTGATTTCTGTTCTTATTAGTCACTCAACTCACACAGAAATACGATTGGAACAGGCATGTTTTGGAATTTTGTGACCTCAATGTGTGAAATAGGTTCCACGCAGATGTTATACCTACAGTCACCCAACCCAAACCCACCGCGCTTGGAACAAACCTAGTATCGTCTCATACAAGTATGGTCATATACATAGTATCACTAACAACAATATTGGTGTTCAATATTGTGAAAAACTGAAACACAAAATAGAAGAAAAGTTTTAAAATACAATTTATCACGCGCATTTCAAAAAATATATTTGATGAAACATTGATTTATACATACCTAATATAGATTCTAAAATAGTCAAATTAGTCAATAATGTATCGTATTTCAATTCATTTCTGTACAATCCTTGAAGTAACATGCTCTAATTTTATTATAGGAATAATAGGAAACTTGAATATTAAATACACAATCTTTCACCACAATACACAATCATACACAGGTTACTGAATGTGTATTTTTGTACTATGTTCTACCCAAAACGTGTTTATAAAAGATCAATCAAAGGGACAAACCAGAAGATAATTAAATCTATAGTCAAGGTATATTCTATAATATAACCGAACTTTCATACAGAACACAAAGTAATTTTTACTTTTTGGGTAATTACGGAGGTTATTCTATCAAATAAGTCAAGCTACTATAAGAAAGAACGGGTAAAAAGAGGATCCTTGAAGGGCATCTTCTAGAGGAAACAGGAACCCTTAGCTAAGTTCACACGGGCGTAAATACTACCCTGCCAGTGGACAACTAGTGGCAAGTTATTACCTAGTTACCTACTGGTATCATTGAGTGTTAGTACAGGTGGGTGAGTAGAGGTTTGCATACGAGTCAGGTTAGTTTAGTCTGGGAAGCCTTTATAAAGCATTTCAAGTCAAATGAAACCTTTTTCAATATAAAGTAATCTTTATCCACTCTGTCTTGGAACAGGATTCATCATTTGATTTGGGAATGCAAAAGAGAAGAAAAGGAGAAAAGAAAAGAAACCTGGAAGGGAATTAGGACTAGAACTCGCATGCTGCATTCAGACGACATAAGTGGGATAAGCTAGCAGAACTAGGAAATTTAATGAGAGGGGATAAGCCAGTGGAGTGAGGAAATAACCCTGAGAGAACTAGAAATACTTCTAAGTCTCCAGGCCAGTTCACTAATTGGGAGAGTGCCAAGTATTCCGACGAGCCGAGTATTGGCAAGCAATACTCAGCAATTTACTGGAACCCAACGTCTCCACCCTGCATTGACCCTTTTCTACACGCCCGTGTAAACCCGCCTTTCTAGGCTTTATGTACGAAAATTTCGGTTATTCAGTCCATAGACCTCATGTTTCAACCAGACATAAGAAAAAATTACAAAAGTAGGTAGGTACCTAAGTTGAGGTAATTGAGGTCATATATTACACTGACCTACTATTAGGATGAAGAGAGATAATACGACTCCCATTATGAGCCCAAGGAGAATTTTGAATTTCCAAAATCTCTTGTCCACCAATAATGACAATATGACCGCAGTTTAAGCATGATAAATAATAAAAATTAACCTGCCAAGCACCAAGCTGGACAGCATGAAGAAGAAATATAAGTAGGTACTCATATAAAAGAAACTACCTAAATTTTCCTTAGTACAGCACTTACACACCCTTGACCTATAATTTCTATATTATATACTTCTGTTGAGGCACAAGCGAAGAACTGATAAACCATAATTCATCAAAGCAATAACACATACACTAATTTTTTCAACAGCATCCTAAATGTGGTTGAAAACAAGTTTAGAATTGAAATTTCGGGTATCAGCACGCATTATGCACAATGAGGAATCAAAGTTTGAGCTGGTCGTAGGCTGATTTTATTAAATGCCTTATTGAAACGAAAATATTATATAGAAGCATTGTTATGTGTACCTATCACAAAAAGTTGAGTCTTTCCCTGAGTTTTGAAAACAGGTGAACGATGTTATGAATTATACTTAGATATGGATACACACAAATTGTTCAATTTACTTGATAGTTATAATGTGTCCTTCATTACCGATGCTATAGTTCTCAAATAGACGACAATATTATACATATGGAGTATTAGAAAGTTTAAAAAATTGAAGAAATAAAACTTAAAGTTGAGTTGATCAAACCCAACTTGTACAAAACAATACAACTGAAACCCAGGGAAATTAATATTTAACTCTTTCTCTCCACATATTGCTTTCCAACCACTTCTTGACAAAAACTCAAGACCATCAGTTCACAACATTTATCAATCTACGAGCTTTGAATTATGGTAATGAAGACATTTCAAAAGAACTTGGTTCAGCTTTTTTTTTCAACTATAATTTTAACGTACCTGTGAAAAAAACTCGCCATATGTTCCCATTCCTCTCATAACTTCAGTCCGAGTTCTACTGTGAAGCATAGGAATTAACGCGAGAAAATCGTTAATATATTACATTAAAACTATGTACTTGGAAACTAGGTAGGTAATACGTAAGGCAGTAGTTAACAACACAACATGAACTCATAATAATATTATATTAGGTCCTCACTAGAGAAATAAGTAAATCAACTATGTGCTACGATAAAATCACAGGTTTTTTTGCCTGTAAGAAGGCTCAAAGCTGTAACATTGTGGGATTGGAGTTTTTTCCATTAACGGTTTTTTGAACCATACAATTAATATAGGTAGGTAGCTACTGTAGAAAATGAATCGAACTGACACTAAAAGGGAAATTTACATTTGCGAGTTCCAGTTGGAACAGAAGTACAAACTCTGAAGCTGGAAAAGAACTGGATATCACACACAATGAATGGAAATTTTGGTTGAAAATAAACGCGATTTCAAACTGGTTTCAACAGAACATAAATATCAAATAAAAGCTAATATAGAAGACATATGAGGAGAATGTTTAGTACCAGTTTCGAAAACAAACCAAAATGAGAGAATCATTACAGAAAGATAAGCACAAACATATATCGTAATTCCGAAGAATAAAACTGTTACAAAATGTAAAACCCCTAGAAACCTTACCACGACATCATGGTTCTTTCCCTAGAACAGCATAACTAGCACAGGGAAGGATACGTATTATGCATTTCTTATAATACAGGAGCTCTTCATTGACCTAAAAAATAATGGTTTCTCCATTCAAATAATCCTCTTCTCGACAAAGAAGCACAAAACTATGAGGAAAGTGACGATTATCTTACTTTGCAAAAGGAGAGACCCTCCTCCTGAAGATCCTCTTTGAAGATGTTATACCAACAAGCATTTAACAAATCACCATTTACTTTTGTAGTTGGACTCTCACAATAGCTACCTTTATCATCAAGAGAAACTTGTGAATTTCACCACACACAATGTTCTCCTCAGAAACGGGAAATGGAGATACAAGTAGGTATGCAAAAAACTTACTCAAATTACATTTTAGAAAGAGTCTACACGAAAATTATACATCGAAATGAAAAAGTAGGTACTATAGGGGATAGGCTCAGATAACAAGTCTGTTCATAAAGGCAAGTTCAGTGGCACAACGAAGAGATGGGTAACATAAGTTTCCTTTAGACTCAGCAGTACAACTTGGGAACGAAAAACTCTGCCAGGTCACTCTGAAGCTAGATTTGTAATGTACGATACCTTTGTTCAAGTTACTGGCTCAGTTAATTCCTTAATAGAAAAGGAGCGTTGTGAGCATAATACTCGTAGGTTTTTAAAGCGGGGATTAACAGTTTGAGGAAAGTTCAAGGAAGCAACAGACGTTATACTTCAAGGAGCCGTTGAACAATCTACTCCAAGTAAATGCAAATAATGAAATTCGCGCAATTTCGCAAATTGATAGACGCCAGAATGGGGTATGCGCATGGTTATTTCTACTTTCCTCAGCCCACCAGAAGGTGGGAAGGGAAGTATTGCGATCAACAGAAAACAAAATTTCTGAAACACTACCTTTAACTGGTCCTAATCGACATCTGATCAATTTTCTCCACGTTTAGGAAAAGTGTATGTAAGTCTGTATTTGTACATATGTGTAAAAACACGATTGTGGCCCCTACAAAAATGATTAAAAAATTCCTATTTCGAGGATTGGTTTCTACATGTCTGAGGATGAGACTCTAAGAATTTCAGCCCTCCAGGTCAATTATTAGGGGGAGAAATTATTCTAAATGGGTGAAAAAACGTTTTTGACCCATTTTTAGCTTTTCTCCCAAACTGCTCTAACGATTTTGTGAAAATCAACAGGACTTACTCTTCTAACAAGTAGAAACAAGTTCCCATACCCCTCATCTCCGCAAAAATAAGTTGAGGATCGAAATCAGCGTTAAAATCAGCAAAAATTACCATTTTTCAGGTTTTTACGGGTGCGGAAAGTACTGTGAAGCGCCAGATGTTATTACTTTTTCAAATGATAAATCTCAGTGAAAGCTTTGAAAAAAGGTGCAACCTGAGGAGATCCTGTGAGCAGAAAAGGGTCTTGAAATTGATAATGATGACGACACAGACGGACCTCAGATCCCAAATAATTCTGACGTCACGAGCCTCTTTCCAACTGAACCAGAAGCAGTTTTGGAAGGAAATAAACAAACTGATTGAATGAATAGTTTCAAGCCAAATCGTGTGATAACAAACGTTGTTGTCAAAATATGACCAACACAATCTCAACCTTTAGTGGAGACTCATTTTTTTGTGAGTTGAGCACCTTCTCAAAGTGTCAATAAATTTTTGAATCTTTCAAGTCTGAAAATATATCGAATTAAAACAAGTTTTCTGATGAGAGTCGTACTAAGAAATTATGCAAGGGAAAGTTCAAGCCATTTTGCAAACCTCCACGAATATCAGACCTATACTGCAGGATCAACAAACTAGGGATGGGTATCGAAATAATTATTATCGATACCTATGAATTTGTATCTCATCTTTCGATACATCAAAAATCTCAAATTAAGGCAGTATTTGTTCCAAGACAAAGGACTGTGGGAACAACAAAAAATCGACTGAGTTTTCGATCTCTGTACAAGTCAAAACATTGATAAATAATTACAAGTGGTCTTCCGTCCTATTTCCTTGTTTGATTTGTTTGTTGTTTTCTCCAATTTCATTACCCTTTTTCTGTGTTTTTCCGTTCCAAGAGAGTCGACGGGGTGAAAATAATTTGGAACAATAAACTTAATTATTGATATACAAAAGAATATCGATATTCTTCAATGAAATATCGATATTTCCAATATACAGAAAACCATTACTACATCAAATTTTTGATTTGTGGAATTATGCCAAGACTGTCCGGTAAAACAAAACATTAGCCAAGAGAGAAGGATTTGCAAACTCCAATGCCATAAATAGTAACAGCGCTACAATAGTAAAGATTATTATCATTGGTCACCACAAATAATTCAAATGATTACTCATATGGTTCTTTTCAGAAAAGTTAAGAGGTTTCCCCAACAGTCAGTTTTAGATGATGCGATCATATATATACATATATAAAAACAACAACAATAATTAAGGTGTAAATTCCATCAATAATAAATAGGTACTTGATAATGTGTTCAATTCATGCCATTCATTATGTCACTGAACTTAATATTATATATCACATCCACAAAAATAATAACTAAATGCCTATAATTAACACCAGAAAACTGTGATGGGGCTGGCTCCCAAAATAACTATTCATTATCAAAAATATTAATGGAAAATATTACCAAAATGCTATTTCTCAATATTCTGCAACCCAAAATTCATTGTTATCAAAATCCATAATCGTATGTAATGCAGCTTGAGAAAGCTCATAACTAACAAACATTAGTGAATAATAATCCATTATTAGTAGAAAAAAGAAACATCTGTCTTAATTCATAATATAGATATTAATAGCACATCCGTCATTTATTTAATATAGCTACAGTTATTGATAGTAAATACTACGTAAGAAATCAGGATACATTGTTGCGTCTTTCGTCAATCAACAAAACAATGATGCAAATTCTTGTTTCCTTAGCTTTTTGTTGCATTATAATATACAGCCTAGTAAGCTATTACAAAAAAATAATAATAATAAAATAACTCAATGGTAATTAAAAGGAAAAATCGTCCCTTGAAACAATTTCTAGACAACAACCAAATTATTCTGTGTTCTTTTGTTGCGAGTTTACTTGAACAAGTAAATTAGATTTCGATTGGTTGGTTCACGGAAAATCAATAATGAGCAAATTAGGTAGATTTCATTCATAGACTGATTTGTTGCGAGAGAAGTCACCAAGCATTTGAACGGGTTCACAATGTTGACTAGGTTATTTAACATGCGAGTAGATCGTATAATCAGCTATCTTCAAGCCAACGTTAGCATTATTCTAATTTGTATCGGTAGTGTAGTAGTTTAATGCAATATGATCATTTGGGTCAAGAGATCTAAAAACGAAAAAATGACTAAAACTTAGAAGAAACTACTAAAACTGAATGCAAAGTTGGCCCCTGAATTTCAGGCGTGACAGTAGAGGCAGGAAGTTTGGAGCTCAATCAGATTTCAATTGCAGATTCATAGGTTTTGGATAAACACACACTCATTCAAGTCTGTGCCCGCCCCCAATCAAGTACGCACACTCAGTTATATACTAGTTACACATTCATTCTATTATACCCTAACGATATCAGCCATTTTTAAACTCAGTTCAGAAATCTACTGTATCAAATATATGTTGCTATTAAATTTACAATACAGGACCAAGCAATTTGTCACTACTACAATTCATTCGTTTACTACAGAAAGGATTAGTATAGGCCACGTCACATGAACTAGAACAGTTCAAATACCAGATTTTTAAAGTGAGTAGGTATTACTAGTTTATAAAATATATATATTTTCGTTTGCAAATTTAGCACAAGCAGTCAAATAACAATTAAAACTGTCAAATGTCGACGTAGACGGAAAATACAATGATACTAACACATCACTGGATAAATTGGAGTGTTCATCTACATCTAAGTTTTTATAGCCATATTTCATGGCCTGATGATTCTGGATCAACCAGAAAGATAACAAGAGAGGTTAGAAAGGATAACGAGCCCACAATAAATAGTGGTTACGTGTATAAATGCAGTTAAACACAGATGGTCATCATGTTATGAGAGGATGAACAGAAATAATACAATTTAACAACAGTACTTCCTTCATTCAGTAAACCATAGAGCTGGAGGAGCAGGGTACTGCGGTTTAGCTGGGCTAATGTACCCATAAGATGCGACTTGTGGATGGTGACCAGGAAAAACAGCAGTAGGTTGCATGTGAGCTGGCAATGGATGGGAAGGGTGTCCTCCAGAGGTTAGCAGTGGTCGAGCTGATGAGTGGTGAGCTGGGGGTGGCACTCCTCTTCTGAAATAAATAAGAAATACCCAACATGACGTTCACTTATCTCCAAATAGTTACGTCAACTCAGAACATAGAGGACAAAACACAATGTTATGCTATAATATGTGTATTGTTATGGAACTCCATAACACCCCACCTCTTTCCATTTTCATTATCATGTGGTAATAATGTTGGTAGTTGGTTGAATTCCAACAAAACCTCCTTGTTCTGGTGTCATCGAATGTCGTATTTTGTATGTTTTTTCAACTAATGCTCTGGTCAGGCGTATTGGCGGGTGGCTTCGGGCGCGCTGTTGCCAAACATTAGGGTAGGGGGTGCGGGGAGCGGGCCGTTGACGCTTGGACTAGGCAACACTGGACGCGCGACGTTGCCTAGGGTTAGAGAGAGTGGGCGCAAGTGCGGCAACAGCGCGCCCGAAGCCACCCGCCAATACGCCTGACCAGAGCAATAGGTAGCGATAAACCACAACACTGGTGACAGCAGTGGGTCTAAACCCATTCTGAATGGAAGGAAGGAACAACGATAATGGAAAAATGAAAAAAAAGGGAGCTGTGGAAGAAGCTATGATGATGATCGAAAAATTGGTTTGTCTTTCCGCCAGGCACTACATGGACCCTGTAATTGGCATTGGCTATCTCACTACGCACTACGGGTGGTAGTTACTGTCAGCCTCAACTCAACTGAAGACTTTTTGGATGCCTCTAGAAAGCCGATAAAAGCTGAATCCACACGTTTTTATTTTATGACTCTTCGGGCGAGACTGTGAGAGCAATAATTAGGAGAGGTAGAATGTAAGGTGAACCCCCAAGCAATGGGTAGCAGAGTAATACGCTTGGTTGATGGCAAACGTTGGTTACACCTGGGAGTGGGGGAAGGGGGGGGGGGGGGCAGACTGTAACAACAGTTGCATCCAATAACTAATATACTATGCAGTCGCTGTAACTCACCCTGTTGTAAATGGAGGAACCTGGTGGGTTGGTGGGAGATAAGCAGGCTGTGTTGTAGTCACGTACACAGCTTGTCGTCGGTAAATGTCACTTTGATGATAAATTGGTTGGCCAGCCAACGGAGAGAGCCTAGCCCCCTGAGGTGATACTTGGGACCCGCTTTGCCTATAGTTGATGAAAAAAAATTTTAATATTAGTTACCTATAAATAATTATTAGTACACATTTTAATTTGTAAAACGCATTCGTAGGGGTGGGTGAAGAGGTTTTTCTTATGTAGAAGTTTCATAGAATCAACATGCATTGCGTGCTGACAGCCTGTTATAGATTTGATCACAATGATATTCCATAGAATGACCCAGACATTATCATGAAAATTCGAGTGTTACCAACTGCTAACGAATTCATGTAAGCAAATTCGCTTTTTGAATTTCCAAAACCATATGCCAAACCTGTGAGTACCTATGTCTTATCTAGCAGATGAAGACTGCAGGATCTTCATAATTTTAGATACATCAAAATTATTTATAGAGGACAAGGATACTAATATTGTCGGTATTCGATGTTGACTGCTGATTTTGTAAGGTTGGCGGGCTTCAACTCCACACAACAGGTGGCTTACAAATGGGAGGCTCAATCATCCTCAGAATTGAAAAGAATATGGATTAAAATTTCACAGAGCATCCAGTCTATCTGTAGGTTTGGTTTTGTCCGCACCCTTGCAGCACACAGAGGTACAACCAAAATTTTCAGCAAATCCGAAAACGTGGTTGGTGATTCAGTCCCTACCGAAGTTTAATGCAAATAAATGGATGTCTTTGCACATTCGTAAACTTAATTCTAGTGACCCAGTGTGCCAAATTTGGATGGACCTCAAGATCAGTGACCAATGTACCCTCCAATGTGTGCCCTGATGAGAGGATAATTTATGAAATCCAATAATTTATTACATTTTCAAAAATTGGCATACCTGTAGGGTTGATGTAGAGGTATAGCTTGAGGTGGCCAGGGTTTGGCAAGAACGTGCTGGTCTCGAGATGTATGAGCAGCTGGTGGTTGTCCCCTGTGATAGTCACGTCCACTTTCAACACTCCGCTTATGGCCCATTGTATACGTTACACGTTTCTCATTGCTGCAAAAATGTACCAGTCTATTTTCATTTTTGCACCATCATATTGTGTGAGCCTAAGAGGCTAATTTGTACAAAATTTAAATAGAATTACTTCGTAATCTACCTGCGTAATGATTACTACAACTATGGGGAACACATTTCAAGTGGGTTCAAGGTTGAGATCTCCTAAAATTATGCAATGGGAAATGTCACATGTTTTTGTTGATTCTCCTAACTTAGAAGTACTTCATTCGGTATTGTTGGCATCACATTTGGATACAGCACCACTGGAAACAAGCTATTCCCATGGAAATGATGTTTGATGTTGTTGGTTGTTGCTTCTGATGATGTTTGATGGGCATTTTCAGGAAGAATGCACGTGACTTCAGGACCCCATAGGAGGATTTTTTTAGTGAAAATCTCGAGCTTTTGAAATTTTATCAAGTACATTTTTACGCTTGATCAATGAAAATAAATAAATCACGTTTTCCACATCTTTTCTTTTCCACAGCCCAGGTCATTTCTGTATGACAAGCTGCCTAACTCCATAACTCAGAGAGTTTTCTACGATTAGAAAAATTCTATGAGACGTTTAACCGTCAGGATTAAGATTATGCCCCATCATTCAACAGGTTAATGTTATGGTTATTAAGGCCTAGTTATGCTCTTACCCCATTTTGCGAGGCAAGTGCAGACTAGGGACCTATTTTTTCTATTTGTTCTTGGATCATGGAAATTTTGATTTGTTGAGGAATCCTACTAGACAGAACAATGCAGAAGGAGTAGAAGTTTGATTTGCAAAAACAATCATCACTCTAGCATAAATAGCTTTTCTGGAGCTGTTTTAAGTTGAACTAGACAAAATGTATAGCGCACCTTACCTTATCTCTCTTTTTTGACAATTTTCTGATTGTATTCTTTTCGATAAAATACTAGGTTTTTCATCCAAACAATGCAATAAGTAAAAAGCCAAAAATGAGATACGAGGTTGTTATTGGATGCCATTGTAATTAGAATTTTTTGGAATGCTTTCATCGAGATGACATGAACGGTCATGTCTTTTAACTCAAGGAACAAAACATAAACTCACCTAGTATAGGGTAAAACTATGTGCTGCTCTTGGGCCACGTAGTGATAAGGTTCTTTACATATTGTAGTACCATGCCCATGGCAAACTGGGCCCTGGTAAATATCGGCTGGTTCCTGTTTAGTTACAACTCCACCTAACATGCATTCCGTCTGAGCTTTAGCCAGGAGTCTTTTCTTCTGAGATTGAGACACGATCCCTCCACTGTATCTGCAAATTAAATTTTTGTCATTAATTTGGAGAAGATGGGAAAAGGAATTCGAGGGTGTATCAACTGTAGGTACTACATAAATTTATTGTAAGTAGGTAGGTATAAACTACGAAATGGGATGGTTCAATAAAAAATGACTCTTCTACAATAAATATTTTGGTCGCTCACTACCAAAATCACCTTGTGACTTGACTACTAGAGTGAACCCTTACATAAACCATCATTAGAGGTAATTGTTAGCCAAGCAATTACAGCCCAGCGTTCCCTTAATTTTTTAATTGATTATTATAGTCTGCTCCCTCACTTGATTACAACAGGCTTATAAATACATAAAACAATGCATATAGGTACTAAAAAATTGAATAATCTCTTCCAAAATTCTCTAACAAAATGATATCTCCTGGAAACCAAAATTAAAAACAGCATACTCACGCGTTATCCGATATGGTACAGCATTGGTTTGTTTCCTCACTACGCGAGAGGTATTTGTGATGAGGGGGTTCCGGTTTCACATCACGAAAGTAATGAAGAAAATCTACAGGCTTAGTGGTGGTAGCATGATGATACTGTTGATTATTCAGCTTAGGGCTCACGTCATAACTAGATGTAGTCTTCACAGGAGAAAATCGGAGGTTAACTGAGTGCTGAAGGATCTAGAAAATACAATTATTTTTAAAGAATTACGTGTCTTAAAAATTTAAATATTCGCATACTATGTATTTCAATGAATGCCGAACTTTTCTAATGCTCTCTCTCTCTCTCTCTCTCTCTCTCTCTCTCTCTCTCTCTCTCTCTCTCTCTCTCTCTCTCTCTCTCTCTCTCTCTCTTTAAATCATATTGTGTTACAGTGGTCAAGTAGCATAACAAAGAAAATTAATAATTAGTGAGTTGTAAGCAACCGATTCTTATTTACTCACATGGTGGGGTTTCGTCTCAGGACTGTGGTGTTCTTCATTATCACTGTCTCCCACAGTGTAACAAGATATCACATTTGCCCTGTTATTACGAGATGATGTGTTGTTAACTATGCTTTGTGAGATCTTATTAGTAGTTGTTGAGGAAATGTTATTTATTTGTTGAGACCTGAAATGAAGATACAATTTAGTTTCAAGAATTTACTTTACACCATCTGAGACCTTGAACATTGAAATAAAGAAATAGGTTTTGAGGAAAATTCACGTTAGCCCTGTCTAGGAAAATTCCAGAAAAATCGGGCTAATAGTTTTGAAGCCCACAACAAGGAATTTACCACAGGCGGAAAGACACGTAAACACAGAACCACAAGAACTAAATCGCTCATGACGAAGTTGTGGAAACCCATTTCAATTAAAAAAAAACCAGAGTTAATGAAAAACGTTGTCTATTCCCACGAAAATAATGAGTTACAAAGTAATAACTATACAATTATATAACTTTGTAACTCATTACTTTTGTGGAAATAGACAACGTTCTTCATTATCACCGGTTTCTTTTTTAGAGAACCATATCTGTTAAGAAAGCTTTGAAATGCAAAATGGGGACAAAAATGAGGAGGGCACTTTATTAATATTTTATCTCCTTCTCCACTACCAAAGATAGGGAAGCCTTATGTTCGTGCATGCATTTCAACAATTTTAGTCCTCCAACTTTGCAAGTTGTCCAGGTTGGGACCTAGATGGGAGCCTATAAATATCAGCCGTCGAATCAATAGCTGCCTCTACGCATACCCAAAAGAGAATTTCCCGAGTAATTTCCGTTATCAAACTGTTTGGTCACATCCGGTCATGACGGATCAGACAATTTTCGAAGCTTGATCAGAGAATTTCCAAATCCCTAACAAATTGAGTCAAAAATAATCATAGATAGCAGTGTAGAAAACTGAGCACCTAGATCAGCTGAGTCAAGAATTGAGCTCCCAGATCAGCTATGCACCAAAATTTACCATCTAAGGGTCCATGTTACAATAAAGTGAAGAAACTAGAATTCTTATAGGAAATTTCGCTCTGATTCCGAATATAGCACTTATGTTCCTATGTTTAAGATGGTAATTTACACCAAAAAATTCAAAAACAAATGTTTTTAAAGCGATTTTTTGACACTAAATTTTCATAATTTGATCCCTTGGAGTACTCCAAAAATTCTGCCCAACGAACTTATCCTTTCTTTTGATATTATTGACATTTTAACATGTTTTTGGCTTTTTTATCTCGATTCCAGGGTCAGATATTGCCTGGAGAGACACACACACCGCCACACACGCATGTACGTACATACATACATACATATGCACACATTTATATAATATGTGTGTGTGTCATTCCAGACAGTTCGATATCTGACCTTGGAATTGAGCTCAAAATCCCCACCATTTTTTAAAATATCCATCATATCAAAGGAAAGGATGAGTTCGTTGGCCAACATTTTTGGAGTACTCCAAGGGTTCAAATTTTGAAAATTAAGAGTCAAAAATTGCTAAAAAACGAGTTATTCAGGTTTTTGGTGTAAATTACTATCATAACATAGGAACGTGTGGTATATTCAGAATCTGCGTGAAATTTCCTATGAGAATCACCCCACCCACAAAATCGGTTAAAATTATTCTTTGAACATTCGCTCATCAACTCATGCTGCATGAATGGAACTTCTCATTTCTCACAGACAATTTTCAACGGATTTTGATGGGGTTTGCGGCATTCTTCCTATTTTATCATTCTCTAGGGGGATGATGTGCCTTTATGCTAATTTGAATTTCAAAAACGGACATTGAAAAATCAAAATTACGAAATTAAAATTATACATGAAGTGTGCCTTCAATCGGCTGAGAGAAGTGGGAAACCAACGAATTATATCAGTTCCTTGACCCCTTAACGGGTTTAATCTCTTGTAAATGTGCTAGAGCAAAACTAACGTGAAAAGTTTGTAAGTGAACAATATTTCTAAAATAGGTATACGAATTTCTTACCCTTTCCCAGAAGTGCTTGTGACACCATTGGTGACAGTATTCAGACTGTTGGTTGGAACAGCCTGAGCACCGTTGTTACAGTTCAAATTATTGTTGGTGTTGGCACTTAAAGTAGTGGTGGACTGGGGTCCTTCATCCTCACTGTCTGATATAGTTATGACAGACACTGGCGGAGAAGGTGTATCATGAATGGTGATAGTTTGTTGCCTGCTTGATACCTGTAACAAAAAGCAGCTTTTATCAACATGCCAGTTAGAAGGGGCCCCCAAGTATGGCGCTGTAGTACTGCTGTAGTAATTTTTCTTCAACAACTACTATTCTGACGTTTCAGAATACAAGTTTTCTCAATTGGTATTTTCAGTTAGCAACTTAGTAATTCAACCTCGAGAAGGACCAAGCATATTGAATGTTACTGAATATTAAGCAAACACACAAATACTATAGTCTGTGGATTATTTGACCTCAGCTTCCTGAGTTTGTCACTGTGTACAGTCACCTGAATGTAGTATCATCTACTGCTCAAACTGTTCTCCGCTTCGTTTCACATAATTTCGTCTCGTTTCTAAGAAATATCATCCATTTCATACATTAACTGACCGATTTAGACATTCTATATAATGACTAGTCACATTACATAGAATGCCTAATTTCACATATTGACTATAACATTTAACATAATGATTGATATTTCCGTAACCATAATTTCCTGATAATATTTTATTTACTCAAAGCGGACTTACGTGGTTCAATGAGCTATGTTGCTGAATTGTGGTAGGATGATTCTGCCACTGAGCAGGAGAGTGTCGGTTTCTGAGACGCATCCCACTGCACTCTACTGTTAAATAAAATTAGAAAATTAGGCAATCAATAGATAATTATGACGAATATGAATATTTTTCAACTTTCAACTCCACTTACTAGGTGGGGTGCTTTCTTTCACACGTTTTTTCACAGGACTCAGATGTAAGGGATCCTTCTTGTCATGACGAGGGACTGAAATATGATGATGAGTTACTGGTGGAGCCAGATGTTTTGCCATATTCCGCTTGCTCCATCCCATATTAGGACTTTCAACTACTCTATCATACACCTCAGTAAAAACTGGCCTTCCTTGTTCCTGAAAACATGAAAAACAATATTTTTAAAACAATTGCGATTGTGCAAATTGTGATATATAACTAAGTAAATGAAGTCCCAGTCAAGGGAGTATAATATAGGGAGTATAGTATAAGTATAATTTTTCTGGCCGTATAATTTCCAACCATTTTTCTGGCCGCTCGACCAAGATATAACGAATTATTGAGCACAGGTAGGTACTAGATACTGTATCCACTACTTAGGGTTTTAACCTCTATATAGGTACTTAACGAATTGAGGAAGAATGTGGAGTGAGTTACTGCAGTCGGGGCAGTAGGCAAACAATGGTGGTTTTATTAGCCCAACAATATTTAAAATTCTCTCATTTTTTGTAGTTTCGTGTTTATTCTGTTTTTCGTTTTTTTGTTTTTCATCATAATTGTAGTTCAGCGTGTTACCTTGACGATATAATAAACAAAACTAATTATGTAAATGTAATAATGGTAGGTAATGGAATGATGCGTGTTGTGTCCTTAAGGTTGTCGATACCCTTTCATTTCGGAAAATTGAGAAGAAAAGGGGGTGAGCAAATGAGCTGGAACCCCCAATTTGGGATGACAATGCTTTTGAGAATCAATAAGGGAGTCGTTTGTTTGAGTTATTTTGTGAAACTGAAAATTATACCTGTATAAGAGCAGCTGACTGAACCAACAAAGGTCTTCCCCAATCTTGTCCAGGAATCATCTGCTGTTGGATGCTATGCTGAGCTGTGATACCTTGCCATGAAGGTACCATAGTCATCTGCCTATTTGTAGGCCATGATGGTTCAACCATCGATACAGGGACATATTGCTGTTGGCCTCCAACCTAAAATTAGAACACAACAGCTTGAAATATGTGCTATCAGAGGAGCAATCTATACTAATGTATACTATTATTAATATTATGTGAGAAAAGCCGTTCATGTACAACCGAATAGAGACATCTTCTTCCTTTTTTTGAAGTAATACAAAAACATTGCATGAAGATGATACAAAACGAACAGGCTTCGAAATGAGTGAAAAATAAATGCAAAAGAATACCTACCTGTTGGGAAATGATCGGAGGTTGTAGTTGCAGTTGAGGAGGTGGCTGCTGTGCAACAACTGTGACATGTTTCCCAGGAGATGCAATCCGTTGATAACCCGGTGGGCACAATATGGAAGAAACTAGTTGAGGTTGAGTGATTTCGCCACGACCAACACCAGAGTATTGGCTCCTGCCTTGATATACTGGATACTGTAAGAAATTTCAACGTTGAATTATAATTATCAGGACGCAAAAAAAATTAGATACCTACCTAAACTCCTACCTAAAGTGACTCTTTGTTAGGAGAGATACCATGGTTACAGCAAAAGAGATCAACGGAGGAATCTCACTCTCCACCCACCATGAAGGTCAGAGCACTGATGTTTGCCCAAAGCGGATTCAGGGTCCATAATGCCATCAGTATGTTTCCTGTATGTGAGCCATCTCGGGTTCTGGCTGCTTCCATAATAATAGTTACATTTACATATTACACTAGGCTCTGGATTGGAAAATCCAGTTTTCAACATATCAACCACCCCAAGAGACATTTTTTTATTGAGAATTATTGACACGAAATACCAAATGCCTAGAGATGAATGAACTAATTTGACTTGATTTGGGTCTTCAAAGAAAATTATCATTATTTTTCGGGAAAATCAATCAAAACCAATCCAGGGTCAGTTTTTAAGTGAGCCAACACAATTGGAGAGGTCCCTGGGCTATGGCTCTCGTCATGGCATTTCCCATGACAACCTTGACATGGTTCCTGTAATAGTGAAGCACTGAATTACCAAGTTGTCAAACGCAGGTTGGTGATGAGTTGCTCTTTCTCTAACCAATCTTTGCACTTGGTTAGTGAGATTGTTGTTGAATGTCAGTGTTGCCACTAATGGAGCAGACTGTGGAGTGTGTTGATGTTGGTTACTTCCCGCATTGCCATAAGCATTCCGCCTGCACACCTCCATCATCTGAACACTGGCCTTGACGTTATTGCAGTGAGCATAGTCAACTAAATGAGCCAATGTGACAAAAGCATGATTGAGAGCTTCACCCGGTGTAATTCGCCGCTCCTGAAAAAGTAAAGAATGAATTAAAAACTGAAAAAAGAAATACGAACCCTATGGATATCAATTCTTAGGCACTAGGTACTCATTGACATTGATTTTAAAGAGAAGTCAACTCACTAAGTGCTTCGTCCTTTTCACGATCTAAACAAATGAAACTCACCACTTGGTCCATAGTCAGCATTCGTTTCAAAAGATCAATGAATTCTCTTCTATCAGCTTTTTCAGCTAATAGTTCGCCCCCCTCCAAGTCTGTGGGTACATTAACTTGCCCAATGTCATCCAGACAATTGAAGATGTATTTTCTTGCTTCTTTACTTTTGATGCCATTTTCTGCCTCATGCTCTTCAGGGGTCTATAAAATTACAAGACCAGTTGGATGGTGAAGAGCAAATTAGCAAGGCTGTCAGAACTTATTTTACAACTATGATTTTTCTTGAAAAATAGTTTTAAATAAGAACAACCTAAGAACTACATTTTCATAGTCGTACTCAGAAACAAGAAGTACCAATAATACTTGGCAGTTACAGTTAGTAACTAATCACTACATTCCTAGAACTAAGATCAGTCATTCATGGTATATGAATGGAAAATGAATGTATAACGACCGAACTTGCCAAAATTGAAAAAAAGAAGTTTTTTCCACAACTGAATCCAGTACTTATTACATTCGATGACAAACATTCATAAACAAAGTTCAGAATAAAATATTACTTTTAGTCTCCAGAATGGGTAGGTGCTTTCCATATCACGGTAGAAGAATTTCGTAGTTTTAGAAGCGTTGTTCAGCATATGTTCAGTTGGGAGACCTTGAGTTTGTGAGATGTATCTTATTTGGTCATACTCTGATGAGCCCGGGTACAAAGGCCAACCAAGGAATAGTTCAGCAACAACGCAACCAAGAGACCACATGTCAATAGCTTCACAAAAAGGTAAGCCTACAAAAATAATGTAAACAAACAACATTAGTGGAGGAAACTAAAATAGGGTGCATAAGCTGATCAAATTGCTCCCAAATCTGCCTGCATCCAGACTGTACTCCTATAAGACTTGATACATACTTTCGTCACACTCTTCTTACTCTTGGGAACCAATATCTATAGCCCAGGAAACAAGGAAACAAGAAAATCATTTAGTTCTCGAAACTTTGGTACTTTGGCCTTTTGCCTATATAATTGAAGATCCGATGAGTCCCTAATTCTAGCAGAAGAGGGAACGAGTTTTTGGGGTGGTGTGGAGGGGAGGGGAAAGTTAGGGGTACATTCAAATTGTGCAAACTAAATCATGTAGTAAGCTATCGTTTCCCATGGTAATTTAAGCGCTGAATCGAATGAGACCAACGATAGGCCAATAGAATCATCAAAAAGATGTGAGTAAAAAATGTAAAAAAAGGAAATCGCCCTGAATGGTAGGTATACCTACATTCAAGGCTGTGTCTCTGATTTCAGTAAGATTTTTTTCTTACTAGATAGCAGTGCTTACCTTTCGGGTTAATTTACTTTGCTTCTTATTTGGCAACAGAGTGGAATATTTGCATAATTGTTGCAGATTATAGCTCAGAGAGCCAGTAAAATGCAAGGTTATTTATGTTTCATAAACATTTTCGAACGAAACGGTGTTTTTCATAAGGTAATCAACATTATCTCGCAAACTAAGCAAAATTGTTTTTAAAAACTGTGAACATTGCCCTATAGCACCATTTTGTCATTCATAAAACGAACTGATAGTTTCTAAAATATCTGATTAACGTTATCAGAAACGAAATATTGGAAATTGTGGAATCGTATAAAGACATGATTGTTCAGTAAGGGTATCTGGCGACACTCAGGTAGAAATTCCCCCAAATTCCACTCTGAGTCAATGAGTTTCCAACCTTCGAACTAGGTAGGTAGAGGAGTGAGTGCGAGGGCGATTGATCTGATTGAGGGCCAGTTTC
>JAEMON010000001.1:57053045-57066037 GCA_030264115.1 Lygus lineolaris
AAACCGGCCCTGAGTGGTCTAGAGTTCGAAAGTAAGTTCGGACATTCCTTGAAGTTTTAACGAAACTAATAACAGAAAAACTGCGTTTTTAAAATGATAGTGTTTTCCTATACCCAGCGGTCCAATTCGATTTCATTTTACTTCATTAAAAGTCTTAAAAAACGGAAAAATGAAATTTCCGATCTCTTCCCGAGACTTAAGAAGTCGGTACATTTTTAGGACATCCCTCAGCAGCCAGACGTGCTTATGCTTTTGATCTAGGAAGGGAGGGGACAAAAAAATGTTAGCTATCGGTGAAAGTAATGAGCTTTCTGTTGCCCTTCAAAAACGACGACCTCTGAAATCCATGCATTACATAAATTTTATCAAACACAGTTATCTTATTGTTCTTGAATGTAGGTATCTAATTATTCATAATTAAGTAACTTTATTTCAGTTTTTTACCAACACTCACCCAAAATTATTTCAGGAGCTCGATAGTACCGGCTTTGGAGGTAAGTATTGCAAACAGCTTTTGAAACATGAGAAGCACTTCCAAAATCTATCACTTTCACTCGGTAAGGTTGTCTAACAGGATCCACCAGCATGATGTTTTCAGGTTTCAAATCCGCATGGATCAAGCCGAGTTGCTATAGAAATGAAAAGAGAAATTTTGAAGTAGACTACACTCTTCAGTAATTTTCAATCAAACCAAACAATATTCTGCACACTCCAGACTTACCTTAAGTTTTAGAAGTGCAGTCAGTACTTGCTGAAGGATGGGACGAATATACTTCAGTGGCAGAGGGCTGAATTTATTTTGTTTCAAGAAATCATACAGATTCTGTTCCAGCATTTCAAATACTAAGCAGGTATGGTTTTTATGTTGGAAGCATTCATATGCTCGAACAAAGTTGAATTCGTCAGCATTTTCCTGGCTCAGCCTGGACAAAATACTGACCTGCAAAATAATAATAATAATAATTTTATTATAAAATAATAATAATTTGTACATTCACGCGAGTTTTGAGTTGTTGGGAAATAAAGCTAATAAAATAGTCGGAATTAATTACTTCAATCTGGCCTTGTCTTGCATATGATGGGTGGTTTTTCAAAATCTTGATGGCCACAATTTCGTTTGTGCCCTTCTTCCAACATTTTACTACCTGACCAAATGTCCCTCTTCCAAGAAATTCCAAAACTTCGTACTGTGTTGTCATTGAATACAGAACCTAAAATAAGAACAAAAAAAAAGGGAAATTAATGTTTACTGTAGAAGAATAGTTTGTTTTTCTCTGGTTTATAGGAAATGTACCTGGATACTAATGCGAAACACAGGATCACTATTGAAACAAACATCAATGAGAAGAGAGCAGGCATCAGAGACAAGACACGCTCTGGGTCTATTTCCGGAGATGAATGACGATAGAAGTACCAACAACTAATGCATTTCTCTGGTTGCAGAGCTGCAATGATTACCTATTTCGAAGTTTTTCGTTAGTAAAATCACGCACCTAAAAGTATTTCTGGCCAGCCCTCCAGTTATTATAGCCTCCAAAAATCTCGGGCGCCTCAAAAACCAGATTTAAAGAAAAATAGAAATAATCCCGCCAATGCCGAGGCCCATGTGGTACTTATAATTAACAGATAACAGATAATGAACATACATTATCCTCACACAACTAATAAGTGAGACAGTCACAACGAACCTCATGTTGTACGAGTTGATAATCCCCATCGGGGGTGGCTGAGTGGGATGGCCCCCCTGCAGCCGCTCCACCTCCCTTTCCCCCCGCCGTTGCGTCTCCACTTGGATTACCTTCCACGCGATCACCATTACCTTCACACGACTTCCTCTGAAAATCGAAAAGGTATACATTGATTTCAATGTGGATAGAAAATGGAAACGAAACTAGCAAGATACTATACTATACGAAGTAAACAAATACTATGGATGTTTCAGTATGTATAATTTGATTTGGGATGGCATGTCACAGTTAGAAACAAACCACTACCAACTCCCAATGTTTTACAACCTCCCGATTTTCGTTAGTCTTTCCAATTTTCAGCTCATGTCAGTAACTTTTGGTTAGGTAGGTATTTGAAAACACTAGTTACCAACCAAGAACTTGCTGAACTGACCAGTAACCTGATACCCAAACCCCTGGTAATCATTACCTAAAACTAGAAGTCAATTACAAACCTTCTGCCCACAGCGCTGATAAGTGTCTAACAATTTGATAGTGGAGGCATGGATGAAGTTCTGAGTAGATATTTGAGACTGAGGACTTTTGTGTACGTTGTGGGCATTCCGTATTCTGGTGTGAGCAGGCTGAGTATAGTGCTGCTCAACCGTGTAACCAGATTCACTCAGATCAAGTTTCCTCTTCTTGTGAATGGCTCCAGACAATGAATCAATTCCTCCTTGGGCCTGATAGAACATGTCCCCCTAAAGTCAGAAGAGTGATACAGTTAAAGAGATATAAAGACAGAGATATTATATATTCACTCAACAGAAGCGTTTCCAAATCAAATCTATGATCCTCGTCTTCTAATTTCTTTTGGAGCATTTATAATCATTGAGGCGGTTGGTGGGAAATGGCACATAGCACAAAAAAAGTTGTGAGAAAACTGCCTCAAAAGTTTTCATCGCTTTACTGAAAAAGGTACACAACTGCTATATGCCCTTCTTCCACCATCCGCCTTAATTATTCTTCAAGATTACCTCTTCTTATTGCTTTCCACTTGGGAATTAACTGCTACTCATAAATAAATAATTCTCTTCATTTTTGCTTGCCTGTTTCGTAAGTCCAAAACCAATTTTTAATTAATAAATGGGTCAACTGGTACTGGTACAACTGGTAGGTACTGGAAATTTGGTACTCGTGTGCTGAATTACTGAAAGGAGGGCTGTTTTAAAGCCCACAGCACAATTATTGGCCACAACCTTATTTAATGTATGGAAACCTTCATTTTATCGCTTATTCATATTCTTTTATACTAAACCTACATAACACCCATGAAGTAAAGCACACACCTCTAAGATGATCTTCTACGTTCAATCTTCTCCTTTCTAAATGCCATAAGGTGATTTGGGTGGTAGGGGTGACATTTCCATACGCAGAACGAGGGCAAAAGTTGAGAATCTTAACTGGTTACGGACAATGCGTCACTCCATAATATGCAGGCCAATGCACAGGGGACGAATGACCAATCTAGTTGGAAGAAATGCATGTTGAAGAAACGTACAGTAGATTGGTTGGATAGTCGTGTTTGCGTAGTTTGTAAAAGCAACACTTGGAAGGAGAAAGGAAAGGATCAATATTCCAAAGGTTAGAACACATATAAAAGATGATATTACTCGAATTTTGATTTCAGTCAGGTCAAGCCCCTGCCCCAATAAGAGGAAGCTCATTTTACTTATTATTATTATTATTTTTTTTTTTTTTTCAAATGTAACTGTTCATTTTCTTGGTGCATGGAGCATCGAAACAAGTAGGTAAACCATCTGTTGCAATTCAGCTACGATAATATGATAACACAATGATGACGTTCACGTATAAGAATTATTATGGAATACCATAGAAACGATTAACATGGTAGATCTTAAAAAATGTATTTACTTAACTGTTCTGAAAAGTACAGCCGCGAAATTTTTACCTCATGTTTCCAAGATGTGACCAACCCACTAAAACATTTTGATAGATTTTCAGGTGTTGTTGAGGCATCAATGGAGTTTGAGGCTTAGTTTTGTTGTTAATTTTTTAGAGCGATTATTAGTTTTAGATATTGAGTGAAAAACTCAAATTTTGCTTGAACAGCACTATTTTTTATTATCGTTTGCAATTAAGCCAAATCCTTCGGTGCTGCCCAGTATAAAATAATAGGCTTTTTGAAACTCCCCAAGTAGGGTGTCACTCCTCTAGGTGCCAGTCATCCACAGTGGCCTGCATGTCGTAAAATGGGCATGAATAGGGAATGCAAAAAACCCCTATTCTGCACAAGTGCGCCCGCAGAAAATCTTCGCTAGTTTTTAGGCGGAAGTTCGCAACAAAGCCCTTCCATGGGAGGTCGGGTGGAGGATTCTTGTATGGAAGCACTCCCCCCCCCCCTTGTGCTGCGGCCTCACTGAGTTCTCCTTGTTTTTCTATACTAATCTGTTTAACTGCAGTCATAACTTGAGAGAATGTTATTAGCTGTTGGCCTGTGAAGAGAAAGAGGAGGCTGTTTGCTGGCTCGCTTCGCTAGTGCATCAGTTTTTTCACTGCCAGGGGTCTCAAAAAGGCTGGTATCCAACAAGTTATCCAGTACCAATCAGATTTTCTCACCAGAGTGCATAGGTACCCCTCATGAACAGATGTCAAAACGAGCTCATGGAAGAGGGAGAAGGAAGGTCCACTCAATGTAAAATGGCGTGGTGGAAATCTGCCTTTACATTAACTCCATCCAGCGTAATGTTTGATAACTAGAAATAAATGGTTCATGAACCGGGAATCAGCCCTAAGTCGCCACCCTCAAACTGTCTGAGCCGGTCTGACTTCTCAGGTGGAAATAAGGGGTCTAGACTTGCATGCCGACGATTCCTTTTTGGAATCACGGTTATTCAGGATTTCGGCTTTTTCTTTTGATAAAAACCAATCTCTTGATCAAATAACCAATGATGGAGAAAATAACCAATGATTAATGAAATAACCAATGATGATGAAATATCCGAGGAAAAATAATAGAAATTATCCATCATTAGTGAAATTTTAGCCAGTGGTGATGCTATCGCCTGTGTTTTTTGAGTCCCGGTTACTCACAAGAATATAAAGAAAAATCCATTATTAACTTACCTAGTGTTTCTTCTTTTTCCCCAATTTTTTCTTTATTTTTTATGGTTTTATCTAGTTGTAGGTACATGTTGCTTTTTCATGTGATATTGATGAGCACGAATATACTATAATACCTATAGAGATTCATCTACTTGCCTATTTATTATTTTTCAAATTGCAATATAAATAGGATTCAATTCGTTGGGAACATGGGTAAGTACCTTTCGGAAATGACAGAAATTATAAAGTGATACTTACCATTATGAACTTATTACACCATTATTTCATTATCAAGTAAAATAAAAACTGCTTGAAAAAATCCAAAAAACAAAATGAGTAGATAGGTACCTAATAACGATGTAAGAAGGGAAATAATTGGTAATTATTGTTACATTTTAGTATAAAATAATAAAATAGATCAGGGCAGACGGATAATAATAACCCAGAATTTTGAATTTGATCGGCAACTAAGAAGAGCAGTACTTTGATGGAGCACTCCAACGACTGCCGGTTAAACTTATATTTCTAGTTCTCAAGCATTACGGTAGATGGAGGTACTGTGAAGGCAAATTCCCAGCACGCCATTTTACATTGAGTGAACCTTCCTTCTCCTTCTTCCATGATCATTTGCTCACCAGAGTCAGGGTGGCCACTCTTCAGCCCGAAACAAATTCCCTGACTTTCCCATGCCTTCCAGAAAATTTTTCCAGACTTGAACTGGGTTCACATGGAAGCGCTAAACGAGCATCGACAACAACGTTTTGGCGTCAAAGCACAAAACGCGTCAAACTGTTCACATGAAGCAACATTACTGAAGTACCTAAAACGCCTAGTGATATGAAAATGGGTCGTTCGTTGGTATGCCTCGTTGAAGATCAAGGAAGTTGGAAGCGCCATAGAACAGGATACTATTATTGAAGCGCCCTCCCCCAGCGATTTGGTTGCAAATTTTTAAATCACTTTGAATTGAAACACCTTGTTCCAAATGGTACACACGGATCTCGTTTCTGGTACCTAAATAGGTAACTGTAGGTACTTTTGATTAGATTTTGCTTCCGAGTCTACCAAGGAAGCGGAAGCATTGTTTCACTTTTGGAATGTGAAAAAAATTTTATCTCCAAAATCAAAATTTCAACTCGTGTTTTACGTTTTAGACCTTCCTGAACAATTTTGGTTTCGTGTCTGTCTGTCTGTCTGTCTATCTGTCGGTCCGGGAATCCTTGCAACACGCATAACTTACACAATTTCCGTCCAATTTTGATGACATTTTCGGGGATTACGCGGGTTTGGCCCTAGATGGTCCCCTATGAAATTCATTACCAGCAGACCAATGGTAGTCTCTGCGCATGCGTAAACGTGAAATCCTCGAAACATCAATTTCTCGCGACCTAATGGTCAGATTTCGCTCAGATTTGGAGGGTAGTTGAAGATCGAAGGTTTGACGATACCCTATGAGTTTCATCAACATCGGATCAGCGTTATCGACTGCGCTTGCGCAAAACATGAAATCCTTGCAACACGTATAACTTTAACACTTTTTATCCGATTTTGATGAAATTTTCAGGGATTACGCAGGTGAGCCCACAGATGGTCCCCTATGAAATTCATTACCTACCAGCAGACCAACGGTAGTCTCAGCGCATGCGTAAACGTGAAATCCTCGAAACATCAATTTCTCGCGACCTAATGGTCCGATTTCGCTCAAATTTGGAGGAAAGTTGAGGATCGGAGATTCGATAATGCCCTATGAGTTTCATCAAGACCGGATCAGTGGTGCCCACCGCGCATGCGCAAACGTGAAGCTCTCTTAACTTCGACAATTTTCATCCGATTTTGATGGAATTTTCAGGGATTGTGCAGGTACTAATAACCCCTTTGATGATTTCTATATACAACATATATGTATATAATCATGTTATGGATACGAGGAAGCTATGTGCCACGCCCAACTTGGCAGACGTTTTTTTCAATTTGTTCATTTTCTGTGAGAATGGTGTTTTGTGTGGCATTTGGTCCTAAAACATGTGATTGCATTCTTCGATAACAGATATGGTATCGAAAGCAATAGTGAAAAAGTCAGAAAATTCCAGCCTTGCAGTAGTTACCTACCTACCTACCTTGAACTATCATCACTCAATTTTTAATATCTGAGGGTCGATTTTGATTTCAGTTAATGAAGAACCACCACCACCATGATACCACCACCACCACCTATATCACCTTCTCCATGATATAAAATAAATAGGTTCTTACTTACCTGTCCGTTTTGGGCAGTGTAGGTAAGTACTTAGGAATATTCGGAAATTATATGTTAATTGAAAATTTACTATCCCTGTTTAATCAGATTTTATGCGTTATCATCTTTACATATCTTCATTATTGTGGTGAATTAGTGGCAAATTGATCAGTACTAAGTAGGTACCTATTGATTCCTAGAAAATGAATAGCTACCTACCTAAGTAGCAAGACCTTTACGAGGACCGTTATAATGATTTTTTTTTTTTTTTTATTAATAAATAAACAAAAGCATAGGTAGGTACCTACTGAAAATCACGAGTTGAAAGTTTAAAAAATCGAGGCGAGCATGAAATGTGCTATGAAATAGTACGGATCTACTAGAAAAACAAAGTAGGTAGGTACCTACCTATCAATTTAAAGTAAGTAGGTGTCAAAGATAATTTTAAGATTGGGTGCATTGTAATTAATTGCAGGAGATCTCGAAGAAAAACAAAAAGGCAGGGAGAAACTGTTCAAAAATCAGTTTCTCGAAAAAGTTCGACCTTCTGAAGAAAAATAAAATAGTGTAACAACAGACAATAATTAGACATGGGAGGGCGCTTCCATTATTCCAACTTCCTTTTTGAAGATTCATGATACCATTTATGACTGATAAGTGATAAGTTATCACCGCAAAATAGGTGTTACCAGCAAATAGCATGGAGGTATAGCCCTAGCGATCCAGTTGTGTTTTATGAATTAAATACAGTGACTTATGGTACACGTCCAGCACCTTGGTTGAGTATGAGGGCATTCGCGCTCTTGTCAATGACGAGGGTGGTAACTATCCACAAGCATCTAGCGCCCTACTAAACTGTATTTATGTTGATGACGTCATCGATAGAAGGGACACTGTAGAAGAAACTCAACAACTAAAACATGAACTGACTGATTAGTTACCCAAGGGTGGATTTTCTCTCAGTAAATGTGCCTCAAACTACTTTCCTATTCTTGGTGACACTGAGCCTTGTGACCATGTCTCTCTCTGTAAGCAGGCAAACTTAGTTACAAAAATTCTTGGGATGAATTGGAACCCTATAACAGATAACTTTTTCTATGTAATAACTCCAACCGCTGAGGGAAATTCGAAACGCATCATATTATCAACTATAGCTCGCCTATTTGATCGACTTGGATACCAATTATATTCTGCACCAAGTGCATAATGTAGGAAACATGGAAGCATGCACTCAATTGGGATGAGGAAGTTCCAGATTATATCAAGAAGGAAAGGATATTGCGCCACCGCAAATCTCAGATCTACTCAAGGCTCTCATATATCTCTAACTCAATTGAAAGACAAAACTAGACACGCACCTCTAAAATCTGAAACTATACCTCGTTTAGAACTTTGCGGTGCTTTATTATTATTTGAACTATTAGATTCTCTTGTAAGTACCTCTTCGTGAAAACCTGAACATAACAGATTCTACTACAGTTGAATTGATTAATCAAGAAATTTGATGTGTTTTTTTGTTAATTGAGTTTATGACTTCGAACAAACGAAGTCCTATAGAATGTGGACGTTCAAATTATTCCAATAGATCATGGGCCCGCAGTGGTCAAGAACCAGGATTCCGGTTCTCCAGTACCTAGCTCTCTATTGAGAGGTGCAAACGCACGTTTTTTTCCCCGCAAAATAATTTCTCTCGAAGCGGTTGAACAGGACGTAGAGGGTTTTATTGAAGAGATTAAAAAGTATCCTGCGATTTGGGACATACATGGTGATACCACAAACTATTCTGATGATTCGTCCAATGGTTGCGTGGCCTAATCTGTACTTTAATTGAGGATCCGTTTGGTCGCACCCACTTTCCAAGTAGCTACTGAAGAAGTCCTGTACTTAAGAAGTCCATTGAGAATCATACAAGATTAATATTACACACGAAAATGTACCTACCTGTTATAAGAGTTTTATGATTACCTACACTAACTGCACGCTAATGACTACAGTTTAAATCTTGAGGTAGGTACCTAGTGAGTTAAACAGCTTTTTTCTACCATGATCTATTTGTATAATTTACATGTCCACATTTTATTGTATTTTGCAATTTTTTTTTTTTAAACACATAAACGACGGCCTTATCTGGTGGAATGGGGAATTCCGGTGTGCCAGAAATGTGCATTTTCAACTTCAAATTCGGATTCAGCACCTTTGAAAACCACATAGTTCTCATTTTCAGCTCAAAATGTTCATTAGGATGGCTGTAAAACGGGTGAGATAACAAGTGACGTCATCTGTTCTGAGGAGCGGAGGGAGCGCTCCCCAGGCAGGCAGGGGGTGGGTGACGTCTTCTGTTTCTTTTTTACGGCACTTGTTTTCACTCACTTATACTCATCGGATACCCATCATTTGGCACCTTTTTTGGAATGCTCTCACTGAAATCTTTCAGTTGAAAGAAAAAATGTAATAGCCGGAATCTGCCATTACCGGTTCCTGTGAGATCACCGAAGTTAAGCTATCAGCGGCGTGGTTAGTACTACCTACTTGGATGGGTGACCGCCTGCGTGATTGGGACTACTCATCTCAGTATTTTCACGTCGGACTGTCAGCGATCCCCTCTCCTTGTCAACGGGGTGAGGCAATGAGTAGCCAAGAGCAAAATCATCAGAACAAATGCTGATCATCCCTTTTGAGGACAGCTGATGACGTCCGCAACGCCAGGAGCGGCAGCTGGATGGAAATCCACCCAGAAATCAGAAATGGTTGTTTACTATACTCATTCTTACTGGGGGTGGAAAAGTTGACCATGGAAAAAAGCTGATTCGTCCCCTTCAACTCCAAGTTGAAAAAAAGCTGGAAATACGCTTGTGTGATATGGCTTTCAGGTTTTAATTGGTTTTATTTGTATTAATGAAGAGGAAAAGTTATTTTAGTTCAAAGGATGGAAGGAACGAAATAGTGTTATTGGTTCAGGTTCAGGGATTCGGTTCCAAACATATTATAAACCCAAACCTAACGCGTTTCCAACTTGGTTACAAAAGGCAATTTGAGCAAGCAATAAAATGTTTTGAAGAGAGTTGAAAATGTCTTGAGATCTTGAAGTTGAAGGATTTGTCATACCATGGAAGTCCCACTTCCATGGGTCATACATATCTGGGGCCAGAAGCTCCCCATAAATTCGATTTGTTTTCTCGATCCACGAATCAGGCCACTACCCTCAGTATTTTCACGTGTGTTCACTCTCAATCATCTACTTAGTTCAGTGATCTGCTACGTTTACTAATGGATTGATGTGTGTGTGTGTCAACGAATGCTTTTCATTCTAGAATATGCGAGCACAGCGAGCATTCAGGTCACAAAAAGCCATAGATAGTCAAGTCGCATCAGATTCGATGATCGCAAGAACAAAGTCACCAACTCTGTTTACGTTGACACTAGTTGGGAGTCGTTGGTAGGCACAGGCAGAGTGAAGATGTGAAGTTTTTGCTAATAACTACATGAACTACCTCGAATTATCTTGACATAATGATCCTTGTGATATTTACGTTGCGGTAGTATTATCATAAAGGGTTTTGGCTTTAATTTACTTAGGACGGACCTTGCTTGGTCCAGCTGTCATCAAAGATCCCACTAGCCCGCGCATATTCGCATGATACGCATAATTACGCCTGGTATTAGGTTCGCGAATTGAGAGATAGGATCATCAAGCCACAATACAGGAGCCATATATTGTTATGGGTCGGCCCATAGGGGTTTATTTTACTATCCAAGGTGAAGTTATCATGCAGTTAGAGGGCATAAATATTTCAATCACGAGATGGTACTAAGACGAAGTTGATTTTGGCCGAAACAACTGCTTCTGTTCATTTGGCTCCCAGCGTGGGGTACCTGTCAGGATTATGAACATTTTTCTTCAAAATCCGATTGAATTTGATGCCAACATACCTAAATCTTTCGCGTAATGCACAATATGGCTTCAATCTGGAAGATTATTACATTGTTTGATGATTTACTGACCCTACCGCACAACGAAAGGCCATTAATATATAGTAGGAACATCTCGTAAGGTCCTTTGATAGAGAAATTATTTTATGAGTTTCACTGAAGCCAGTTTCAAATTACACCAAAAAGGAACCTTACCACCTCAAAGTAGGTTACCATTATGGTCAATCAAAACAAAGACACCACACATTTTTCACCGAAGGTAGATAAAAACAAACTATCAAAATCATAAAACTTACCGCTCTCGCTCTTGATGCCTGCCAACGATCACCAATTTCATAATTAAAACACTGTACAAACACTGATTTTTGTCACGTATCCACCATCTTGAAATAGATCGTCCGGAAGAGCGAATATATGAGCCATAAAAGGAATGCTGCGCTGGATGACGATTTGCGAACTGATAAACGACTGAAGCAACAACTAAACTTCGTATTAGTTTAATGAGTTTTTCGGATAATTTTACATAATGCTACCAATACGTATCCAGCCGAAGTCATTGCGGAGAAATCTCAATTGCCTTGATCACCTGCGAAGAGTACACTGAGCACTGTAATAACTGGAGGTTGGGGAGCTAAACATCAGTGTAACCTCGGCTGTGGAAGAGCCCCCCCCCCCCTCCTTGCTAACAAGGTTTTTATGTTTATGTTCAATAATTACTTCAAGTTAATGGTTTATATCAAAAGGTTCGGGATCAGGTCAATTAGGATGTAGGAATGTTCTTTTTTATGTTTCCTGCGATTTTCGACTCTGCGACTTACCATTGACAGTAAGTAAATAATGACAAATGACACCATGGAACAAGGGAACTTCCTCCTTTCTTCCATGTAATGACATCCACTATCCACAGTAAGCTATCCATGAGGAAATAGAAGGTTTGTTCGCGCAGCAAAAACTGAACAGGTTCGGTTTAGTGCAGGTTCGGGGCAGGTGGCAGGTTCTGGTTGGTGCCGCTCCGTGGATGTTAGGAAATTGGAATTAAATGGAAGCGTCCTCCCTTCCTTGTTCCTTCCATTGTTCTCGCAAAGTGAACAAATTTGGGGACTTCGTCAGCATTCGCTTCTGCTGTCAAAGTGTCAACAAAAATTTTAATTCTTCTCATGATTTGGCCAAGAGAAGAAACTCTTCTTCATCAACAAAATCTGAAATAGGTAACATACAAAAAAATCACTAACTTTCAATATAGGTAGGTAAGTAGGTAACGACAATACATGGGATTTGGCTCCGTAGTACCCAGTGAGAATATTTTCACTGGTAATACCTAAGATTTCCATTTCAGATTTGATGATTGATTTACAGAGTTGCTAGGGATGGCTACTTTTACCGAGTAGAAAGGGATTCGAGAAAAGAACATATTAAAAGCTGTGGAACAGGGCAGTCAAATGATCCATCAAACAAGATTAAACGATACATTTTCAAGTAAATAAGTAGGTAATACAAGTATTCAAGTTTGTGTAGGTAACTTACTTAGAAAAAAATCTTTCCGATATCTAGTCACAATAGATCTCTCTTGGTCTCAGTGACAAGGGCTTTTCTTTCTCTTCTAAGTAGGTAGGTGGCCAAAGTGATGTGGATGGCGAGCAAAACATTTTTTTAATTTTCGTCAATTCTAGATAGGCCTTACTTCCATATGTACCTAGGTAGGTAAATTGTTTTAGGAAAAGGGGTTGGGCACATTTTTCTTTTCAAGGACTAAATAAGTATGTACCTCCGAGGCAAGGATTTATGAAGGTTTCTGTACTGAAAATTATAAACCAAACGTTGACAGAGAGTAGGTCAGTACGACTGAGAACGGACTAGCCCAACTATATTGTATTTTCTAATGAACCCCTTACTGTACAAATCACAATCCCTCCCCTCCAAATAGCTAGCCATCGAATTCATTGTTATGCAATTGTTGTCGTTACTCTGTGAGGGGTTGTGAGAGACTTGGGCCCAGTAGCGTAGCTAGGTACTTTTTTTAGAGGTACCGCACC
>JAEMON010000001.1:57075251-57090144 GCA_030264115.1 Lygus lineolaris
GAACCTTAACTCGAGGTGGTGAAATCCACCATTAGTATCAAAGAGTCATGGAGATCGAAGCGCTATTGGCCCAGAACACTGCAGGCACCCTTAGTTAGACTTTGAAGAATTTAGATGAGAAAGGTAATTAAAATGTTAGAATCACTGGAATTTTCAACTGATCTCTTCCTAATAAAACAGAAAGTTGGGATTCAAGGTGCCAATGACCTAAAACGTTGTTTGATAATCGTGTTTGTTTTTGTAAAAACTTGGTAAGGATCGCTTAATATTTCCCACATCTGATGCCCCCTCTTATTGTCATGAACATGTTTCAATGAGCTTCTCTTCATCTTTTCTGTTTTGTTTCTCTTTTCAGGAAATCATGGCTAAGGCACACCAAGATCAAGTCAACTGGCCGTACGCTCCTCCGAATTTCTACCCCCAACCACGCAGTTATAATATACCATATCCACAAGGAAGAGTTTGCCAAGAGAGCTGTTGTAGGAGGTCTCGGGGGCCCCTGCCATACCCACCACCTTTACCACCGTTACCTCCATCATTACCCTGTCGGTCATCTCAGGAGAATGCATATGCTAGACCACCCCCTGCTCAAGTTAGAGGCTTCATCCCAGTAAATCCATATATGCAGCAGCATGGAGGGCATCCTCAACATCCACAAGCAGGTGTTCACCGCCCAATTCCCCAGGGAAGATATGATTATAATGATTTTTACAGGTATGGGAGTGGCACAAACAATAACATTAACAATAATCATCAAGGATTCCATCCTACTCATCCAGGGGTTCTAAAACAGAATACCAATTCATACAGTGTGCCAAATCCACCTCATGTCCCTGAACAGTATCCTGCCTGCAGCCATTATACTCCTGCCGAACAAGAATCAGCTTTGCCAAGTTTAGATGTCAGACAATTTCTAGCTACTTGGCAGGACAAAGATGAAGAGGTTTTTGAAAGCGAGCAGCAGAAATCCAAAGTGCAATTCCAAGAACCACCATCAAACCCTGATGTTTTCAAGCCATTGGACTGCACCAAGAGGAATGAACCATCAATTCCTCTGTATGGATACAATCACAGTCAAATGAATAATCATCCCGCTTATTACAACAAACCAATGCAGGCTGTACCTAACCATCAACCTGTCAATGAAAATGCATTCAAAAATCCCTCATACATTTCAGCAAATACCTACCATCCAATGCCCGTGGAAAATAATTGCAATTTCAATACTACTCAAGTTAATATGTCACCTCACACTATAGTAGAGAATGACCCCCAACATGTTGGATATGAAAGGCGGATTGAGAAAATCTTCAACCCTCATGGTTGTAAAACGCTACCTTCTGTACCTCCTAATGACCAAAGCCATTGTGCAGTGGAGAAAGGTCCTAATATTGACATCAAAGCCCCAATGTCAGAAAAAAACCAGTACCACCTATCTGCATCATTGGAGTGTGAAGACCTTTTCGATGATATCAACAGGAAACGAGAAGAGAGGCAGAGGAACATAGTTCATCCTCTTTGTTACCAGGAAAATTATTCTCAAAGTATGAATGGTAATATTCGTAGCAAGCCTGAAATACCTCATGTTAGTGTGAAGCCAAATACTACGACTCATTTGAACTACCCGGTTGATAACTTTGGGGGTCATATTGTCAATATGGACAGTGAAATGGATTTAAAGAAGTCAAAATCCTTACCCCTCAAAAAATGGGTGCAGAAACGTAAGAAGTCTGAAGATGAGTTTTTCCCTTCTTTCAATATTGGGGATTCTACTCTGGATTTTGCTAGCCGAGAAACAGTAATAGAACGATCTCACATTCCGCCTCCTTGTGATCCAAATATACCCATAAATGCCAATGAAAATTCTGCTTGTAATACTAATATTCCTGAAGTCATTCCCCATGTTCCTAACCCGGACACAATTCATAATGAATTGTCCGTCCCCAACTTCACAAATGGGATAAGTACTTCTGAAAAGGCTAGCAATAATTGCGTATATGCATCAGTATCTAATCTTCAAGAAGCTGAACCTCAAGTTGCTAACTTATCCAATGTTGGTTCTTGTCCCATAGTTGCCGATGAACCACCAACAAAGACTCCAACCACAAATGCTCAGCCTCTCACTATCAGTTCAGACGACATTGATATTAGTCTTGTTACCTCTTGTGACCTAGCGGTAGATGAAGAGCAGCACAAAAATCATTCACCAATCATTCCAAACTACCTTCTATTGGAAGGTAAGAGTGGTAGTACTGTTGAACAGTCCAACGAAAAGCAGGTAGAAGATAAATCTGAGAAGGATCATGATGATGACAACGGTGCTGCAGTCAACTCAAATTCTCTCCCTACAGAAATATTGGAAGACGTAACAATTGATAACGAATCCACGGAAAAACAAGAAAAACCTGTTTCCTCTTCCTCCTCCTCATCACCATCATCTAGCAATGCTTTAAAAACCATTGCTTACATGTATGATGATGAAAATAATGTTTCTGAGAATAGTTTGGATGCTTCTCAGATTGATTCTATAACCAAACTAACAATTTTGAACTCTAAACAAAAGGGTGGTGCGTTGGCCAAAACTGCATCAGTGAGATTGAACAGGGTTTTAGCTTTATGGAGGTACAGAAATCGCTTGTTCCCGAAATCTATGGATAAAAAAAGGACACCATTGATTGTTAATAAATCTAAGTATAAGATGATAAGCAAAACCAGATGTTGGCGAGAATTTTCAAAGTTTTGCTGTATCAAGAAAAAGAAAATAAATGGTCATCCAAGAGCTATCATTAAAAAAACTGTTGATCATGTCGTAAAAAAGCAAGAATCTGAAGTTGTGAACGTCGTCTTGAGTTCTTTGGTCGATGGAGTTTGTCAGATAGGAGAAATTTCTTCTCAGGTTGAAGATCACGATGAAGTTTGTGCTGTCAAATCTCCTGAATTATGTTTATCCATTGATGGAGATCATTGCAATTCTTCCAATGAATTCGAGGGGAAATCCAGTGTTGTTTGCTGGGAGTTGGCCTCTAGCGACGAAAAAGTCACCTCTACCGTAGGATCCGATACTGCTGAGGAAGAAGGTACTAATTTAGTGATTAGTGAGGAGTACATTGGGTATGCAGAGGGTACAATGGTAGATGGTTCAGATGACAGAGTGTTACATGGTATTTTGAATTGGCCTCATCATGAAGAAGAAATAACTTCAATTAATGAAAAAGAGAGTATTAAGGTCAGCTTGCCTTGGGTTAAAATTTTCAAGCCCCATTCCAATCTGCCTGATGGGGAAAAAACCCTGGAAATTGGTCCTGCTCGTATTGAGTTACGATATTCTCCAGCTCCTATAGAATACCAACCTGGCCATTTCAAAACCAGTAGAAACTCGGTTGAGAAGAAATCTTCAATATTCTCCGTGAAGAAGGTACTACTCAAACATAACACTGGCCCACCGACAGAGAGATTGCCTAAAATGGTTATAAAGAAAACAGGTTGTGAAGAATATAAAAGCTACATCAAGGACGCAAAACTAAGAGTTATATCAATCAAGAACTCAAATAAGGACGGCCAAGCTGAAGTGATTATTGAAGCAGATGGTCCCCTCATTGGAACAGTTTCTGACGAAGAAAACCATGTGCCAGAAAATGGATCCTCCTCACAAGGAACCTCACCCACTCACAAAGACTCTGAAGTGTTGGCAGTAAGTACTCTGTTTTAATAGTTGATTTTTGACTGCAGTAGAAACTCTATTAACCAGTGTTTGGGGGGGGGGGGGGGGGGGGGGGGGGGGGGGGCCTTCACAGTTAATAAAAAAAACCCAGATAATCGGGATGTTGAAAAATTAAACAACACCCAGTTGAATACAACTTGCAAATTCATGTTTAGCTCGATATCAGTAATTATTAAAATATCCATTAAAATATTGTTATTATTATTATTATTCGTGAAACGTTTATTGGTTTTGACTTAATTTTATGACCGAGGCTTGGAAAGGCACCACGGGCCATTAACACATAAGTCCTGAAGGATCTCAAGACGAGAACGGTCAACAACAGCGACTTGATTCAACAAAGACCCCGGTAAACGGGTCAACAACCCTGGCTAATTTGACCTCGGTTAATGGAGTTTCTACTGTATATTATTTATAACTCATTGCTAAGATCTAGATATCACAGTTTATATTAATAATATGTTGAGGTCCTCATTAAAAAAACCGAAGTCTGAGTATTTCGAGCGTTTTTTGTCCATACGCACATTTTTTAGATCTTAGGGGAAGTGACTATTTAAAAGTTATATCTATACCTCACATTAAAACGTTCACTGCGTCTTCAAAAAACCAAACGCTCCCCGTTTTTGCCTGTTTTTGATGACCTGTCCATTGAGACACGCAACGGAGAAACCAGTTTGATGAACCGTCCACCAAAACGTAGTGAACGTGTGTGTTAAGGAAGTTGGGAGGTGGCTCGTAAAACACCATGAATAGGTACATAACATAAAACCAAGAGTGATTGTGTTGAAGTTTCTGTTTATTTATTTTTTTTTTTTTCATGTGGTTCTTTTTTCCTAGGATCCTGAAATCACAGACCCCACTTCAGAGACGGCCAATGAGCTTCATCACTGTTTGCTTTGTCAGGAAAGTTTTACTAGTCTTGACAAACTGCATAATCACGAAAATTCGCTCAGTCACCGCCATATCGACATAATTCAAAGAAATGTGCTTCATAAGCTGCAGAAAACCTTCAAAGGTGCTGAGCTCCCTGAGTTTCAACCACTCTCTGCAACTGAAATAGAGTACTTGAACTGGAGGCCGAACTTTTCTGGATACAGTCATTTCTACCACAATGTTCCACTGTAAGTTGGTTATTGCATTGCACTACGATTTAAATGAATTTAGGGTATCGTTCGTGTTTGAAATTTTACTGTAGGTACTCATGATCACGAGTGAAGTCTTGAAGGATAAATATCCCTTTTTGACGAGTATACGTAGTAGCTCTGGATCTTGAAGAGTTTCACTATTGTGTGTTTCATAGTGATCTGGAAAGGGTGATTTTCTTTTTAGAAAGGTGCCTACCTACCTCTGCATATGAATAATGAGTGGTCTGCTAAGTAGTGCGGAAAATGTTGAGGAGGGATTGGTAGGTACCTAGTGTAATATTACTAATTTAAGTCCCCTTTCCAGACCTGCAGTATCTTTACTCTTCACTATTTCTTGCCCTTCGGTTTATCATGTAGGTATCTTACCATTCAATCATGTTTTGGATAGTTGCTTGTATTCAGAATCTTTCTCAATAATGGTCAAATAACTACTCTTATCTTACAAATTCTACAACTTGAGTCACTTTTAACAGGCGTGTTTAGTTACCTTGTGCTATGATTAACTTATAGTCCTGACTTTATTACTCATCCTATAATCAAATTAATCTAGTCGTGTATCATCAGGTCCTTATCTTTGATCTATTAAAATACAGATTTATTTTTATCGTTATACTATGGAAGGGACTGTTTGAATGGGCACTTCCAACATTTTACTATTTATTGCATTTTCAAGTCCCATTCATGAAGCTATAAAACCAAAGTATTTCTGATTCCTATTATGTAAAATTATAATGGGATATTAGTTGCTGAATTGTGTGACGTTGTTACTGTAGTTTATAATAATTTCTGCATTCCACTCTTGTCAAGATTCTATTCTAGATAACCAAAAAACAGAAGTATAAATTGAATAAGTTTCCTGAAACGTAGTTGGTGAATTATCAATTCACTATATTATCTATTAGAGGGAACATCTTTCATAATAGTTCCTTTTCTCAACTAGGTACCATATTTTCTATTAGTAAGGTAGTTTTCTGTGAGTAGGGTTTGTCTGAATGGGGCTGGAATACTAGTTATTGCAATGTTGTCTCCCACAACTAGTCAAATGTAGAATATACATAGAATGGAGAGACACCATGCAGAAACTTACTGTGTAGTAAACCGTAGAAAATAATACCCAAGTCAGAAACTTTTATTAGCCTCAACTTGATTTTCCCTCCGTAGCATTGAGTTGAGAAGTTGCAATATGGTTGGTTGTGTAAGTAATGAGATTCATTATTTGAAAACAAGGACGTTTTTATTTGGGAAACTTATTCAATCAACTTCTGAAATCCTTTGAGGTACCTACTTACCAAAACCCATTTTACAATATTTCCTCTACCAATTAACTGCTGCTGTGCCTAAGGATGTGCTTCAATAAAATCAAAGTTTCTTACCACTAAATATTGTTGCCTACCTACCTGCCTACTGTTCATTGATTTAAAATAAGATGCCATCCTTCAATCTCTTGGTCACTAAAATGACATTATTTGCCGAAAATGTATTAGGATGCAAACAGATGTCAAAACTGATCATTACAGATTACCTATTGCTTCAAATTTTGGGTTCTTGGAAGATGTTGACTCTACTACATAAATCCACTGTTCAAACTATTCATCATACAACTGATTAGGTACAGGTAGGTAGGTACATGTTTTGTTATCTAAAAGGAACATAGTGATGAGTTCTTGAATTGAATTGAACTGCTAGTTTTGATAGGGTTGAGTTGAGTGTCTATTAAGTATTTTGTTGATGAAATCTAGTAGAGAAAATACTTTGGAGGTACCTACATAGGCATTCAAATATAACAAAGTGTTGTTTCCTGGAATAAAACAAAAATTTAATGATTATTTTGACATTTTTCAAGAGACCTACTGCCGTGAGGTTGGGATAGTTCCCGTCCATTATCCTACAGTTGGTTACCCAAAGCAATTATTGAACATTTTAACAGCTTTGGATATGGGGGTGAGCGTGTAGGTATATTTTTCAACAGATACGGATCAAATGTGCACTCATGGGAAATGGCGACTCGTTTTGGTAATAAAGGTCATGTGTTTCAATTTCATGATGTGTTAACTTAATTATCTACGTATCATCTGAATGGACTTTCAACAACTAAATTTATTTTTGGTTGTGACGCTGATAATTCGAATGAAGTCATTTGATTAATTAAGAATCGTTGATACATTCTTCATTATTTATAAATGGAAGTCTTTACGAGTTGGAACTTCCTACGTGTAGTTGGGCTATGTTTACGTTACACAATACTCGTATGTACCAGAAATAATAGCCAGTGGGGAACTTGCAGTTATTTTTTATTTCAAGCTGAAAATTGACACTAGAGGTTTTAGAAGGGCGCTGAATCAGATTTTGAGGTTCATCATTCAAAATTCCTACCCATGCAAGTGGGTGGTGCACCTGCTGTTAATATTTTGTAAATATAAACAAATCAATTTTGTTGATGTTTCTCCACTATAACGTGAGGAAGTTCGTTTTTTAAGCTGACAGTCATGATCAAGTTTAAGGGAAATGTTTTCTTATGAAATATTGCTATTCAACTAGAGTTAGTAGTTCTTATTTATAATGGTGACTTTCCACAGAATTTGGTGCAGTCCTTCTGTTTATTTGCATAACTTCTGATCTAGCTGGAAGTTTTTTTTGGAAGACATTTTCGAAATAAGTACATAGCCCATTTTATGTTGCCAAAAAACTTGTTCACTATAGTTTTGTTCTCTTGTAAGAATGGAACCTGAATTTATTTTCTTTATTATCTATCATTAACTGTTTTTCTTGAGTCTTTGCTTTGTTATTATCTATTGACGCTTTTTCAGACACAAGTGTCTGTTTATTAATTAATTGCATGATTTTATATGGTGATAATTTTGTGGATTGAACTCCTCATTCCTTGTTCTTCTGTGTTTTTAGATTTTTCCATTCGAATTACTTGTACACAATCTTTTGATTATCTAGGGCATTTCTTCATCCAAAACTTATTTCAATTTTTCAACCAAATGATTCAACATTTCATATTTTCGAAGTGACTTACTTCTTCGTAGTTTTCTCCACAAGCCCAGTTGTTGGTTGTGTCAGGCGTGATAGCCTGTAGTAACTTGAAGCGTTTGTGCCTTATACATTTAATGTTTTCGATGTCAGTATCAACATCCCTAAAAGACGACTAGTTCCCCTATTTTATTTGTACAGTGTTATTTTTATCAAAGATTTAAACATATTGCGTGATAATGTACTTAAGTATCTCCAGTAACGATGGAGAATTACATATTATGGTATTTATTCTACAAGAGTCAGCTTACAAATGGGAAAAAGCACAAATTTGCATCAGTTGATACTCCCACAATAATGCGTAATTAGCACTACTTATGTGCCTTGATGATTATAATTTTAGCCAATTAATGTTGATTAAATAAGATGATTGCACAAGATATTTATATAGTTATTTGTTGATTGTTCGGTTACTTCTTTTGTTTTTCAACCGAATTCATTGTTCAAAATCATTCATGTCTATTAGTTTCAATGTAGGATTTTCAGTCCTTTTTTGTCATCCGCAATTTGTCAACAAATTTATTTGTTTAGTTTCTTCTTGGAATTCAAGTACCTATGTTTTTATGGTATGTTTCCATTTTCATGTTCTTAGTTTGCACATATTTTTTATTTATACTTTGGAGACTCTTTCCTTTTATCGTTGAAAAAAGGTGGTTGGGCGTTTGTTGGGGATAATATTGTTTTCTATTGAGTTTGACTTGACTAGTATTTATTGCTTCTGTTTTATATTGTCACATTACTATATTCATTGACTGATAAAACATAGATTTTCTGTAGCTTGTAAACAAGCGAAAAACTATACTACCAACATGGTTGTTAGTGAAAAGTGATTGAGAGTTATATTCCCTGTATATAGAGTCACTGTGAATATTGATGTTGTTTATTTGGTTTGTGTGGGATGGCTCACTATACCGGGGGATGTAAATTTTATTTAGTAGAAATTTGTCTCCTTTGATAAATTCAGAATTATTATGTAGGCTCTAAGATAAGGGGACTTCACAGTTTTGTCACATTGAACTTGAATGTTTCCTTAATGCTGATTCTGACTACACATAATTCTAATGTTTGAATTTGTAAATTATTTATGTAGGTACCTAATTCACTACCAAGTGTTCTAAGAAGAAACCTTTTGTAACTGCACTATTAATAGAATGTAGTACAACTGCCAAGCTTGGTAGATTTTGGTAGTTTTGGTTTTGGAACTGTATCTGTGTTTGAAAAAGTGGTATTCATCTGGGAGTGAAAGTTCAATAATTCATTCTCCAAATCCCATGAGTTGGGAAATGCGTTGATTATGCAATTTGATCTGAGAAGATTCATCATTCATCGTTTCATTTCATGATAGGAACGTATCTCAATTTATCTTCGCATTTCGTCTTCCTTAGTGGGTGTAGCTAAATTTCCACATTCTTTGTTTGTCTACATTTTTGCAGACTTTCATCATGTCTTACTAAATATCTTCTATTTTTTCGTGTCATTAGTTTCATGTTTAACCAAATAAGTTTGAAGAAACCTACCCACAAAATACTGTTCAAACCGTATACCTTCATTCGTTGGAAAATATGATATGGATACCACTTTTATCACCGTAAGGTTTTTATTTTTAGCACGTTATGGTGATTTCTAACTAGCTTATGACTGAATGCATTTCACTTGATTTCAATGGTGAGTATTTAAGGAACATTCCGTGGATAGCTTTATGGAAAGTGTAGACTTTGATTTTCAACATGTTGCACTAGGAATTATTAACCATGAGTGAGTTATAGGTATACTCTGAATACCCTCCCCCCTTGGTATAGGTACTTTTTTGTTATTTACTTCAAATGGAGTTGTATTTTTCTACAAAATTTTAATGATTTGCGTTCATAATGAACCATAATAAATTATATTCTATTTCATATATCAGCTACCTTGTTGTTCAAAAAGAAATTGAACCCTACACAAGTAGGTTATGGATTAATTACTTTATTCTGATAGGTCACAATTACAATGCTTGAAAAAAAAATCCCGGTGCCAGTTTATAAAACAAAATAATAATTTAATCTCTGGGATTTTGTTGATTGTTCCTTTTCCAATGTGTTGCATCAGCTTACCTAATAGATATAATTCACTGTACAACAACCTTTTTTTCTGCTCTCGCATGGACTTTCATGGTGAATTTATGGTACCATGAACCATTTGCACGTCAGTACTCAGGTTGCCATTGTCTTCTTATAATTTATTTGGAAACAATAATGTTATATACTTGGGCTGTGTTCGCTTTGAATGACTTTCACAATGTTGCTGTACACATACCGCCACTGCTGCAGTACATGTTAATTGACGGTATTAATAAGTGCCTTGTTGAAACTGTGGTTGAATATTTTGGAATAAAGTCCATATTGATCTGAAATTAATATGAGTATTTTTGTTTATTAAATATGGTATATATACAAGAATTGATTTATGAGAAATGGGACCAAACAAATTTAAACAAGAAACAAATTCATTTAACAAAAACAGATAAGATCTCTCGTGTTATTGTGGTTACCACTAAACTGAATAGGCACCTACCTATAGTTATATATATTTTAATCATGTGAATGGTATCTGTTAATTTGTAGAAAGTTATGTTTGTCTATTTTGTTTATTGTCGACCAGATTTATGAATGTTATCTTGATATCATTGTTATCGATCCCACCATTATATAGTTTATGATCGTTGCAGTTTTGTATTAAATTAGCAACTTGTTTGTGCTGTGTTGGACTTTCGGTTTTTGCATTCCACTTTTGGGTAAGGGTGCAATAGTTTCTTGTCAAATCAACCTACAAGTGAGTTATGACAAGTTGATTATTGAATAAAGTTTGCGGTATTTGTTCTTGTTATATTTCTGAGCCTATCCTTATTCCACCTCAAATATAAATCTCTCCTTGAAAAAAATTCTCGTAACATTCTCTGCGTATTCCTCTATCTTGGCAGAGTTGATTGGTAGGTACCTAACTCATTAAAAATTGTCTACCCGTAGGTATGCAGGCCAAACCTTGGTTCATAAGTTGAAATATCAAGGCATAAAGTAGAAAACAAGGCGATAATGGAAAGACGAATTTAATTAATAGAAAAAGGGCGTGCCTTGCATGAACATATTTTTGCTAGCCACAGCTAATTTTATTAAGCAGCAATCTTATCATTAAACTCTAAACAAAACAGAAAATAAATATGATTAAAATGGTGACAACAATAAGCTAAAATCAACATTCACTCGAGTCGTCATTGAATATCACATATTACATAATCACCTATCAATATAATCAACTCAATATAAATTTAATGTACATTTATATATTACAAGAAAAGGCATCATTTTGTGAAGGTTCGAGTCATGACAGCTCACATTATAGGCAACTGCTGCATTTTCTCTTTGTTCATCAATTCTTCTCTCTTCTTAACTTGTTTACGTTCCTTAGCTCTCCTATTTTGAAACCAAATTTTGACCTGAAACAAAAACATAATAATCAAAATTTGTTTAATTTAATGAATAAGTTCAAATTAATTTGGTAAGTTTCCTTATCAAGTTCTCAATGTTTTTTTTAGTGATTTTTTTTAATAGCATACTTCCATTGTATACTGTGCTGTAAAGGTACCAAGGAGGTAATATGGTGCGGTGATGTGATGCGTGATTTGGAAATGTTTATTTTGCAACTCATACATTTTGGAAGAGGTAGAACAAGTAGTTGTGTCTCTCAATTTCAGATCCAAAAATAGGTGATAGGTACCTACCATCTATCCTGGGTGGGTACCTACCTATTTTTAAGACTCACTTCTAATCTGTTTATGGCAGAGTTGGTACCTACAGTTTTAAACATTTATTTTAAAGATGTTTTTACCTACACAGTGTTTAAAACGCGAGTTCAGTTGTTTTAAACAAGTTATACATATGCAGGACTTCTAAGATGAGAAAATCGACCAAAACCTTCGTAATTTCTCAGTTCCTAATTGAAGTATTCCACTCAAATTTGGAAGGTAGTTTGGGGTTGACTCCAAGACGATTACCTATGAATTTCGTCAGGATTGGATCAGTAACAGCTACTGCGCAAGCACAAACTTGAAATTTGTTGTCATGGGCATAGCTCTGAAAAAATACTCGGCTAATTTGGGTGACATTTTCAGAGATTGTTCGGGGTAGCCCCTATTAATTTAATAGCCATCGGGCCACTAGTAATGTGTGCGCAAGCTCAAAACGTGAATTTCCTGAAACTACGATTTCTCAGTTACGATTCTACCGATTTCGGTGAAATTTTAAGGGATTACGTGGATTAGACTGTTGAGGGTCCCCTATGAATTTCATGGCAATGAAACGTGAATTTCCTGAAACTACGATTTCTCAGTTCCAAATTGACCTATTTCGCTCAAATTCGGAGGGTTGCTTAAAGTCAACAATTACCGTCGAATTTCGACAAGATTGTATCAGTAATACCTACTGTGCATGCGCAATTTTAAAATGAGTTTCATCGCCATAACTCAGGAGCTACTCGACTAATTTCGGTGTCATTTCCAGAGATTGTTCGGGGTATCCCCTAGACACTAGACAGCCCCCTATTAATTTATTAGCCCTCGGGCCACTATTACTGTGTGCGCAAGCAACGTGCTCAAAACGTGAATTTCCTGAAACTACGATTTCTCAGTTTCTAATGGGCCGATTCCGATCAAATTCGGAGTGTAGTTGTGGGCTGACTCCAAGACAATTAGTTACTTACCTGAGAATATTGCCACAATTGGATGAGTGATGGCTACTGTGCACGCGCAAACTCAAAATTTATTGTCATAGGCATAACTCCGGAACTATTCTACCAATTTTCCTGAAATGTTCACTAACTGATTCTATGTATACTTCCATGTTACAAAAGCTATACTGCCTACCCAACTTGGCAGACGTCTTTTAAAGAAGACTGTTTGAGTAGGTATGACGTAGGACATTTCAGAGGTAATCAGTAGGTAGGTACCTACCTATCACGTTTATGAAATCGATCGATTAAGTAGGAAGAATGATCTCTTCAGACCATGGATCTCGCCCCCCAACCTCCTCTCCAATACCTGAGGAATCGCAGTTTGTCGTCAGTAAGTCTTTGTCTGATGTCTGAAGTCGCTTGAACCTCATCGTCATTCGCCACAGTTCTAATATCCAGCACGTGCGCATCTCGTGTTCAAAACCCGGGTTCATTTCGATTGCGGAAATCGTCTTCCCTTCAGAACCTCATCTTCATTGGAAGAGATCTCCAGAATTTACCTACCTACTAACTATCTTCACTGGCGATTTCAAACATCCCGAAAGCCGATTTCACCTCATCCAAATTCAGCATTGGGCCCCAACGAGACCTTCATCATCGTCATCACTACAGCGAGTTCCTTTTTTATGACGAACTTTAGTAGGTAGGTACCTATTCTTCATCTTTTCCTTTAGATTTGTCTACATCAGGAATATTCATTTATTTTATATAATTATAATTTCTCTCACCCGTTCGTATTTTTCTGAGTCTTCATTTTCGTTTGCCCAAATCAGAATGATTTCAATTATAAGGTCCTTCGAATATTTATTCTTTTCTTTAATCACCAGCCCTAAAGAATAGTTTTCCCGGCACCTATTCATTGATCCTAATCGAGTAGGATTTAATTAACTTGTCTATTGAATATTGTTATTCAACAACTACCTACCTTTCTTTTCGTAGGTACCTACGTTTAGATATGCATGTTTGATCTTTTTGTCATTACTTACTCACTTTTGCTTCCTCACTACCAAAGGTAGGAAGCTACATATTCGTGAAAGAGATTTAAAAAAAATTTGTCCTCCAAAATCGAAATTTCCACTTGATTTTTACATTTCACAGCTTTCTGAACAATTTTGGTTCCGTGTCTGTCCATCCGTCTGTCTGTTGGTCTGTGGTCAATTCCTTGTCCCAGGCAAAACTATATGAAGTGATAGTCCGAATTTAATGAGATTTTCAGGGATTGTGTGGGTTAGCCCCGTGACGGTCCCCTATGAATTGCATTGCCATTGGACCACTAGTAGCGTGAGCGCATGCGCAAACGTGAATTTCCTGAAACCCTGGTACCTATCTCAGTTCCTAATTGACCTATTTCGCTCAAATTTGGAGGGTAGTTGGGTGCTGACTCCAAGACAATTACCTATGAATTTCGTCATGATTAAATCAGTAATAGCTACTGCGCAAGCGCAAACTTGAACTTCGTTGTCATGGGAGTAGCTCCGGAGCTACCGGACCAATTTCAGGGTAATTCTCAGGGATTTCGCGGGTTAGGCGGCCCCTGACGGTCCCTTATGAATTTCATCGCTATCAGACATCTAGTAGCCTGTGCGCATGCGCAAACCTGAATTCCTTGTAACTACGATTTCTCAGTTTGTAATTGACCTATTTCGCTCAAATTCGAAGGGTATTGGGAGGTTGACAATTACATCCGAGTTTCGACATAATTGTATCAGTAGTAGGTACCTACTGCGCATACACAATTTTGAAATGTGTTTCATACCCATACCTCGGAACTACTCGACTAATTTCGGTGAAATTTCCAGAGATTGTTCGGGGTATCCCCTAGACAGCCCCCTATCAAATTCATCACCGTCGGACCATTGGTAGCGTGTGCGCATGCGCAAAATATTGACTCTTGAAACTACGATTTATCAGTGTTTCCTAATGAGCAGATTTTTCTCGTGTAGTTGAGTGCTGAACCCAAGAAAATCACGTAAGAATTTTGCCACAATCGGATGAGTGATTGCTACTGCGCTTGTACAAAATTTAAATTTATTGTCATTGGCATAACTCGGGAACTACTCTACCAATTCCGCTGAAATGTTCATGTTGTTTGTGCGGGGTATAGCCTCCAGACGGTCTCCTATCAGTTTCATAGCCACCGGATCACCAGTAGCTTGGTCGCATGCGCAACCGTGCATGTTACTGCGATTTCTCAGTTCTTAATGGACCGATTTCCCTCAAATTCGGA
>JAEMON010000001.1:57119908-57132678 GCA_030264115.1 Lygus lineolaris
CGCAATTAATTCGCTACTTTAGGCATAGGAACATGGGGTATAACCGGAATCGGCGCAAAATTTTCGGGATCTACCTACCACGAAACGTACAACATAACATTTTGAGGGGGGTTAAAAACAAATTTTCGGGCTCGACTCCAAGGGTTCATTATTGAAAATATAAAACCAAAATTGACATAGGTCGTCTTTTACGTGATAATTAAAATTATTTGGTAAGCTGATTCGTACACGCTTCTCATATATGAATAGAACCCGGCTGAGGGTGGACTAGTTATCGTCAAATGCATCGATTAAATTGAAAGAGTTAGAGCGTTACAAATTGTTATTTTTACGTACCTACTTTAGCCTCGTCTGAATTTGGGTGGTCTGAGTAAATTGGCGCCAGTGCTGCTACTGTGCCTGAAATAAGGGGTATTTATTTGAAGTGTGCGATAGTAACAGTTCGGCAGCATCTCAAGAAAAATTAGGCAGAAAAAACATTCAATAGATATGCAGAAAGCTACAAAACAGTTGAAAACAAAATTCTGTTTAAACATGTTATTGAAGCATTCTCTTTAAAAACGGTGGCGAAGCTAGCACAAATAATTAACCGATTCGTTATCAATCTATTAATTAGTGGCTGGTTAACCATTGCGTTCTACAGGGCAGATTGTGGTCAGCCGGTATCTATACGTTGTGTGAATAAATTTCTTAACCTGAAGACTGGAATTGAACGGAACCCCAATAATAAAACGAGGTCGGGCAAAAGCGCGAAACCGCTATATTACCTTCTTCTAGGCTACTCCAATACTAATAATTCTTTCTTCTTTCGTATATCAGTTGTTCATTGCCAGCCAATCAAACTGTTGGCTGTTCTAGAGCTTCAGAAGCTACATAAGAATTGTTTAAAACCACAATTTTGTTGATCTCCTATTTGAAGTTTGAGGTAAGTGCTTCATAACTCTGCAAAGGCCCTATTCTTCGATGTATTATTATCATCAAATTCAATAAAGGTCGTTACTATTTTGCAGATGTTTGCGCTTCTAACGAGACCAACATTTTCTCAAAATAATGAAAATTGAGAGTTTTATGACCGAAACGCACTTGGGCCGTCGCCGTCGGTTTTGATGATGCCTGGCCGGCAAGTTCGCGAATGAGCCGATTCGGCGCACAGTGGAGCAAAATGGATTTTTTTTTTTTAGGACATGACCATGTTATAAACTATTCTTAAAGGAAATTTCGCTCTGATTTCGAATATACTCCATGTTTCTATACCTAAAATAGCTAATTAGCTGCGCACTCTTCAAAAAAACCTAGAAAATTCAAGTTGTCGACCATTGGAACCGCCCAAAATTATTATTGTACAAAAGAAAAGTTGAAGACTCGAGAATTCCGCGTCGAATGGGAAAAGCTCACCAACACAGTTGCCACGATTTTAGGTGATTTTCCAAGTTTTTCTTGACGTTTCTAGTCATGAACATGAAAAACGGAAAACTTTGAAAAATCACCAAAAGTCATGACTACTGTGTTGGTGAGCTAATGGTCTCATTCGAAGCGGAATTCTCAAGTCTTTTACTTTTCTTTTGTACAAAAATAATTTAGGGCGGTTCCAATTGTCAACGACGAGAATTTTCCAGGTTTTTTTGCAAATGATTGGGCAGCTAATTAGCTATTTTAGGTATGGGAATATGGAGTATATTCGGAATCAGCATGAAATTTCCTTTATAAGACTAGTTCATAACATCGTCATGTCCATAAAACAAACCATTCCGTCCCACAGTTGAGCTAAAAATCTGAAAAAATTTCAAAATGCCAATAATATAAAAAGAAAGGTTAAGTTCGTTGGCCAGAATTTTTGGAGTACTCCAAGGGTTCAAATTTTGAAAATTTAGAGTCAAAAATCGCTAAAAAACGCGTTTTGAGGTTTTTTGAGTAAATTACCCATCTTAAACATAGGAACATGTGGTATATTCGGAATCATCGTGAAATTTCCTATAAGAATCACCCACCAAATCGGTTAAAATTATTCTTTGAAAATTCGCTCTTCAACTCATTCTGCATGAAAGGGACTTTTTTTAATACCATATGCCTTGAGAAAGTTGTCAGAGCTATTGAAGTTTGCATATGCTGACGATGTCGATCTTGTCATCAGTAACAAGGATGTGCTCAAGACGGCTTATACGCAGCTGAAAGAGGCGGCAGAGCGCAGAGGAGGTTGGCTTGGAGGTGAATGTTATCAAAACTAAGTACATGGCGATAAGCAGAACTAAAAGGCGGAGACAGAGTCTTATAATGTGGGAATGAAATCTTCCAACATTCAAAAGAGTTCAAGTGCTTTGGAACCACCATTACTGAAAATAATGAGATTACCATTGAAATTAAGGAACGTATTGCTGCAGGAAACTGAGTCTATTATGCTGCACTCCCCATGTTCAAATCGTCGCTGATGTAAAGGCGTCCAAAGGTAACTCTCAACAAATCCACCATCAATCCTGTGGTTACGTTTGGCTCAGAATATCAGCTCAATCTGGGTACTCAGACAGACGAATATAAAAATGCTGCAGAACTGAGAGAGAAAAATACTCTGGAAAATCTGAGGACCATTAACGATAATAGTACCAGGAAGGTACGGAAAAACAGGGTATTGTACGAGCTATATGGAGAAGACATAATCGCGGATATTAAGTGCCAGAATAAGATGAGCTGGACATGTATAGAGCGGATGAGGGAGGAGAGGGCATGCAAGAGCAAGAATGTCTTCAACGGGAATCCTGGTGGTAGAAGATCGCTAATTAGGGCTGGTTTGCCCAGAAAATGGGTTGAAAGGGAGCGCGTGACGTCATTTAGGTTTCGCAAAAGCCCAGGCAGGCGGAGGGTCGGTGACATCAGTTAGGCTAGGAGTTCAAGACCCATTTTCAGTAAGTTTCAATCGTCGGATACCCCTCATATAGCACCTTTTTGGAAAGCCCTCATTGAGATCTTTCAAATGACAAAATGAAAAATAACCATGCAAGTTCCCCATTCCATATGCGAAAGCTAACGCTTTTACTCCAGAGGCAATGCTCCAAGCAGAAGTAAATGCTCAAGCCGATAAATCAGCTGGCATCGGATTTGCCGCCTCAGATACGGCTGCGTTTTGCGTATTTTCAGTTTCGGTGCTCACTTCACTTCCGATTCTTTCTGGTTTCTTGATATTCAGTTTCATACCGCTATACGAGATGTCAGACTCCGAGGATTGTAGTAAGGGAAACGGCACGAAATTTTTTTATTCGTCAATAATAAAGTAGAACTGCGTTTTTTTAAATGAGTCACAACTGATTTATATATAATGTATACTTAACAGAAAAATCTGTGGCATTAAAACGTGTGATGATCGTAATGGGAGAACGGTTGGAGCACGTAGTAGACGAAAAAAAAGTCTGGCATATTGGGTGGGCAGTATAGCTTCCTCACTCATGTAACATGGAAGTATAGAATCAGTTATCAAAAATCTCACCGAAATTGGTCGAGTAGGTATACCTAGTTCCGGGGTTGTGCCCTTGACAACCAAGTTTGCGCATGCGCAGTAGCAATTTCTGATTCAATCGTGACGAAATTCCTTAATAATCGTTTCGAAGTCAGCCTCCAACGACCCTCCAAATTTGAGCGGGATTTGTCCATTAGGAACTCAGAAACCGGAGTTTAGGGAAATTCACGTTTGCGCATGCGCACACGCTACTTACCAGTGGTCCAACGGCAACGGAACCTAAATTGTTCAGAAAGCTATGAAACGCGAAAAGCAAGTGGAAAATTGGATTTTGGAGGATATAATGAAGCAAGTGAAAATGAATGAAAAGCAAGTGGAAATTTTGATTTTGGAGGATATAATGTTTCAAGTCAAGTATAGTTTAACTGATCTTAAAAAACTTTACCAAGTAATTTCATTAAAATTACTGAAGCCGATGGATTAAGTCAAGTCAACTCATCACCTGGCTTTTTACTTCAAAATTACATAGTGAAGCTGCTCTAAGGCAGGCTACCATAATTTGATGCATTGCCTTCAAAACAAAAATAGGTATTATGCATACGAAATGAAGTAAAAGCACTTGCTTTACCTTTTAGCAGAAGGTTGGAGGAAAATCATCACTTTCAACTTTTATGCATAGAAATTGAAGCATTGCCTTAAAAAACCGAAGAGCAAAACCTTCATTTTATGCTTACTAGCCAATGCAGTTTATCATTGGTAGAAACCTGCTCTCAAGAGATGATTACAAGTTCGGGAGCGGCAATGTATTGACCTTTCCCTCGATGATCATCCTTGGCCGTAAGCTTGCTGTTATACAAACGTGGCAAGTTAACAAGCGAAGAGATGAGCAACCTTTTACCACAGCTACAACAACACAGTTATGACACCTTCGAGGAAAATGGTGGGCATTTTATATGGCGCGGGTCGTAATTTGGGGAGAGGAGGCCGTAATGTGCATAAAATAACCCGCAGTAAAACTTGGGATTCGTTACGGTGGGGAGCGTTTTGTTTGGAGAGGTTTGTTGTTGCTGGGGCTACTGTTGTCGTCTGGGGAGAAGATTGACAACCCACCTTACTTTCCTCAGGTAAGAAGCTCAATGGGTGACAAGGAAGCGACGCGGCATGTGTATACCTACCTACTCGTTCACACAATGTACAACATTTACATACATTGGCGAGGTAGGTTGGTATTTGTGCCCACCAACACTGACGTAGAAAGATGAAACACTTCATCTCACCAAACAAAATATTAGAGTTAGGTAGAGGTGAAACACTTTTAAAGAGGCTCAAATCTCAGCGCTGCAGGTTCAGCTCACCCTCTCACTATGTCCTAGCTGGGCCTCCATCGTACGACCATGCGACCAGCGTAGGTCGCACTACCATCGCACGAGTCGCGCATTGGTCGTCCGATCAAAATGTGTGTCCTAACTAGCGAACGTCTATTTGCGCGACCGGGCGTTGATGGCTAGTCGTACGACTAGTTCCTGCATTTTGTTTCCAGTTGTTTCCGTTTCCCACATATTGTTGCTCGGAAACAATCGTTTATGAGCTCTTCCTCAAAATCCATTAATTTTAGCGAATTTTCGAAGAAATTTTTGAAAATTGTCTTCATGGAAATCCGTTTCCGATGAGGAGTCAACGGGTTCTTTTGTGAAGACTGGATCAATGTACTTTAGTTCAGGTGGCCCGGTCTGCAATGATTAATGATGTTCCATTCAGTTGGTGATCGAATTTTCAAAAAATAATTTCAACCGATTTGGTGTGTGATTCTTATAGGAAATTTCACGCTGACTCCGAATATACCATATATTATTTTCCGATGTTTAAGATGGTAATTTACGCCAAAAACCTCAAAAACACGTTTTTTAATTTGAACCCTTGGAGTACTCCAAAAATTCTGGCCAAGGAACTCATCCTTCCTTTGGATATTATTGACAGTTAAAGATTTTTTTGGATTTTTTATCTCGACTCCAAGGTCAGATATCGTCTGGAGTGACACATATTTATATTATATATATCACTCCAGTCGATATTTTACCACGAAATCGAGATAAAAAATCCAAAAAAATGTCACCATGTCAATAACATCAAAAGAAAGGATGAGTTTTTGGCCAGCATTTTTGGAGTACTCCAAGGGGTCAAATTTTGAACATTTAGAGTAAAAAATGGCTAAAAAACGGGTTTTTGGAGTTTTTTATGTAAATTACAATCTTAAACATAGAAACAAATGGTATATTCGGAATCAGCGTGAAATTCCTCATAAGAATCACCCACAAAATTAGTTAAATTTTAAAACAATTTAACTCATCCAGGCAAAACACTACCGACTATCGCACGACCAACGTGAATCCGACCAACTTGAATTGATCGGATGCATTTATCCGACTGGGGGTAGCACGATCGGCTGGTGCTCAAGGCCAGAGCAGGAAGGGACACATGCCTTCTCGGATGTGTGTTTGTTCTGTGTACGACTGTCTGATCTACGCGATGCGACCTAGGATCAAACTAATCCGACCGTTCTTCCGCATCGTGCGACTGTCTTTCTGGCTCAATTAGGACACCTAGTAACTTCTCAATATGTTTGATAAAACTTTATACGACGTCGGATTATCGGACCGTCGCATGGTCGTATAATGGTCGTACGATGGAGGCCCAGCTAGGACATAGGGTCTGACCGACGGACGGTCTTCGTAGTTCCGTAATTGGGAAGAACCAGGCAGGGTTTCCCCGCCTACCTGCCAGAACTTTTGGGAGATTCGCGCCTTTTTAACGTGATTCACCTCTATACCATTTCCTCTGTTTTTATAACCAGTAAAAGTGCGTAACCAGTAGTGCGTGGTTCCATTCATGCAGCATGAGTTGGTGAGCGCATTTTCAAAGAATAATTTTAACCGATTTTGTGGGTGATTCTTATAGGAAATTTCACGCTGATTCCGAATATACCAATATGTTCCTATGTTTAGTATGGTATTTCACACCAAAAACCTCAAAAAACACATTTTTTAAGCGATTTTTGAAACTAAATTTTCAAAATTTGACCCCTTGGAGTACTCCAAAAATCCTGGCCAACGAACTCATCCTTACTTTTGATATTATTGACATTTACAAATTTTTTGGATTTTTCATCTCCATCCCTCGGGCAGATATCGTCTGGAGTGACACATATATGTATCTAAATAAATATATTTATGTATATAGGTATACCTATGTATACATATGAAAAAGTGTTAAATTTCAGGAATCGTTTTAGAATGGTCTGAAACGGATTTCCATGAAGAAAATTGTCAAAAATTTGCATTACAAAAATTTTGAAGCCATTGCAATAGCTTCATTTTCTTCGAAAAGGTGAATTTCAGATGAAAAAGCGTTATTTTGGTTTGTTCAAAGGTGAAATTGATTTGTAAAAAGTTTATTTTTTTGACTTGCAAAAGTTGGATTTGACTTGAAAATGCTATAATATATAGTTGAATTCATATTTCCAGTCTGACGAGACAATTAATCGATGTTTAGTGATTGCATCTATTCAAATATATCGCCAACATTACCTTTAATTTCAATTTTAATTTTAATCGTTCGAAGTAGTTCATGAGGCAGTATAAAGGGTTTTGGAGGAGCCCCTCGTTCGGAAGTCTGAGCCTCGAATCGTTTTACCTTGTAACAAATTCATGGAGCCAACCGAGGTGGCTTGTGTTAAGAATCAACCTAAAAAATATAAAACGCCTTATCCATAATTGCATTTCTGAATTAAGAAAATGCTGGAAGAAAGCCTTATAGTATGCTCAGCTGTTATCACAATCTGAAGAAGAACGCCTTGCGATTCTGCTTACAACGCATCGACCGAATAATGATGCCAACGTTTCCGAAGTAAAACGACTTATCTCGAATTTCATCGAAGAAGAAGAAGAAGTTCGTATTTTCGAAAATAATCAATCTGTATCTGTGTGTGATCGCTCCAAGGGGAGGGTGGAGTTTGCAAAGAATAGCTCAAAGTGCAAAAACTTATTGTTAAAACTGTTTTTTGAATTATCTAAGAAATGAATAGAGGTGTTACTAAAACTTGCTATGTTTTATATTATGTTTTATTGGCTAAGTGTGGAAGAAATTTTTCTACGAAGTGTGCTATGTACTAAGAGAATACTTTTGGAATTAATATTTGCAGAATTAAAGCGGGGTTGTTGGTTATGTAATGGGGAACTTGCACGGTTAGGAATTTTGCATTTTGAACCTGAAAATCTGATTCAGCGCCCTTCAAAATCCCCTGTTGCCGATTTTCAGCTTGAAATTACGGCTGGTTTGCCCTGAAAATGGATTGAAAGGGAGCGCGTGACGTCAGTTAGGTTCCGCAGAAGGGAGGCCCGCCCAGGCAGGTGGGGGGTCGGCAACGTCAGTTAGGTTCAAATTAGGAGACCCATTTTCGGTAACTTTCAGTCGTCGGATACCACTCATATAGCACCTCTTTGGAAAGCCCTCAGTAAGATCTTTCAAATTACAAAATAAAAAATAACCATGCAAGTTTCCCATTATCCAGAGTTAGCCTCATGTGCTATTTCTAGGTAATTAGAGCAACCCCCCACGTACATACTTCAACCAACTAACTACCTACCTGTTGTGGCTTTAATACCACTTTGTCGTTTGTCTCATCTCGTTGTTCTTTATTCTTCATTGTTATTTTTAAATATGATTCTACGTGCTTCATTCATACTGCCCAACAAAAATTTTCTATTTCAAAGGAAGTTGGCAACCTTTTTGACATGGTCAACCTTGAATTTGACATTGTAATGTAATGCTTAGTAGGTAGATATATAACATTGGAAAGCTCGTAGACATTTCACTGTCAATAAACCCATATTGTGAAGGAATCGTCAAAATCACTTCTATTGGTTCTGAGAACGTAAATAATGACTCATCCTCAATGTAGGACCAATAATATTGCGCCAGTAGTATGCATTCTTATGGCAAATGAGATTCAAGCACATGAATTCGTGGTAGGGCGCATAACGACATCTAGCTGCCAGGAAATGTTATTTGCAAAAAGCTCGAGGGAATGTTATTGGAAGAAGCACCAGGTTTAGACAAATTGAGGTAGAAATGATGTGGTAGAGAGTAGAGTTTGTGGTGAGGGGTTGGGGTGTTGGAATTGATTGGGTTGGAAGTTGATGTAAATTAAAGAGGGAGTGGTTGAGAGAAACGATCGCTCCAAGGGGAGGGTGGAGAGTTGTATCCAAGATGGCGGCTGAGAGCCCTTCTAAATAATCATTACTGTGACCGCGTGCGTGCGTGCGCGTGTGCGGAGAAGTACAGGGCCTTCTCCTTATAAACAAGTTGGAGTTTAATGACTGAAAGAAGGTAGATAGGGAGCGCGATAGAGAGCGGCGGTCATCAAAATAGAAATAGAGAGACATGGAAATTCCTCATTCGTTCTCAGTGCTCGCCACGTCACCGCTACCTGCCCATTGCCGCCTCACTCTTCTTAGCCGTGGTGTTAATAGCTACCCCCTTCATAAAATTTTATGGCACTACCTACCTTTGGCCTGGGATTCCTTGTGCTGAGACCCCTTCCCCCCTAGGCCTCTTAGGTCGTTCATTTGCTCTGTTAGGACGTCCCTTCTAGAGGTGCAGTGGGGTATCTGGACTGGGGTTCGGAGTGAACGAAAAACTTCAAACGAAAAGCGACACTCTCAGAAGGTCAGGAAAAACTTTTCTTAGGTTTCCGTAGTCACTGAATAGAGCAATAAATTTCCCTTGGAAGGAAACATGTCGGCAACCGAGGTAAACTGAGGTAGTCAAAGAAACACATATTGAAGGAACTGTGCCTGCCGAGAGTACACAACTCTACTGGAAGTTACCTAAGGAACCAAAACACCTCCATTTACCCATAGTATGCAGTACTACGGTTGTAACGGTTTAACAACTCTATAGTTGGTTATAGAAAACCAGGAAGAAGTTTTATAGCATATTGTTAACATATAGTTATAGTGACTACTAAGGGTCTCGCCACAAAACGTTTATTGCCATATCCACAACGGAAATGTGTGTACAGGCATTTAAAGTGTAATAATGTGTTGCGGTCTCGTTAGAGCACCAAAGGAATATGACGCTAAAGCTCATGTTTTGAGGTGAAATGAGAATTAGTCATGAAGGTACAGTGATCGATGGATGCGCACATCTGATTGAGACAGAATGTTTGTTGACATGGATTTTGGTTTATTTAAGAATACATTCATTTATTTATTTATTTTTTTTTTTTACAAAACATTGTAATCGGGCATGGAAAAAAAATCGAAATTCTAATTCTTGTAAATTTGTCTGTAAAGCATTTTTATCACTTTTAATATCGACCAAAAAGAAATTAAATATTTCATATTGACCTCATTCTTTGGTCTAGGAGGTCCTCGATACTTGGCATTGCCGTCAATCATGTCAAAAGGGTGGAAAATAGAGGTTGGACTTTTCAAAACGCAGTAGCTTGAAAACTTTCAATTCCCTACGTTTTTTCTTACGGTAAGTAAAAGTATACATTTCAATTCCAAACATCGAATGAGACCATCCGGAGCAATACACCACCAATCGTTCAGTCTACGTAGGGTGTGAAATTCATCACCAAATATAATTTCTACGGCGTTGGCGAGCTGACGTTGGTCTCACTCGATGCAAATTCGATGGACTACTACTTTTCTTTTATACATAAACAATTTTGTGAGGTTCCAATGATCAAAGGTCTAGGATTTTTGGCGATTAGGCAGCTATATCTAGCTATTGGAAGCTATACCTACGATTCATTCGGAAGCAGCGCAAAATGTCCTTTAAATTAGGAGCAAAGCTCAATTTCTGCTGGAAAATGGCAATTTGGCAAGATGCCTATTTTATGGTAGGTAGCATAATAAGGTAGCATAATAGGTAGCATAATATTTATGGTAGGTAGCAGGTTTTTAAGTAGCACCCAATATACGGTACCAACGGAATAAATTTAAAAAAATAGTAGGACCTAAATGTGCAGAAAATAGATTATCTTTGTGGACGTTACAGTGATGCTCCAAGCTCAGCTGTCCGGTAATATTACCCCTGCTCAAGAGCTCGACGCGTCCTGTTCAATTTCGAATTTTAAATTATGATAATCATTCTTTAGCTGAAATTGGTAAGTGATTAAATGAACTGATGGAGAGTGTAAGAAAGCTTGAATCGGAAATTAGGTACATTTACATGTTATGCACTTATGGAACAGCTCCACAAACGCAAAGTCCAAACATCATTGATAGAGAAATTCAAGACGTTCCTCCAGCATCAAACAGCTTGATATTCTGTTCTTTGAGCCGGAATTCTTGGACCTTCGATCCTAGGTTTTTCATGCCGGATATGGTTTTAGAAGTTGAAATTAATTTTTATAGAATAGCCAATAGGAGAAATCGGCTTCCACTGAGTCCTTCCTCGTCCCACCGAGGTTTCACGCGCATTCTTATTCATCAACATAATCCTGTTCGCATTATTCATAGTCAATAGATAGCAGAAAGCAATCAGTATTTCATACGGTACCTAAACGTCAGAGAAGGCAAACAGCTGACGAGGGCCGCAGCATAAAGGCTAGAAGGCATCCCTGACACTAATCCAGTATTTGGGCTTGTTTTGGCAGCCTTTCCTTGACCTGGATTTCCTACCCTCACGTTTTTCAACCTAAAAGCGGTTTAACTTGCTGACATTGACGAAGTGAGTCACTTGTCAAAAAATTCCTATAGCACCCCTCCACGATTTCGCTTTTCATACCTTTGGTTTATTTCCCGACGCTCAAGAAAATGCTGGACTCCTTTCTTATGTCGATCAGAGAGGATTGCGGTGCCGGATACTGGGACGTCGAATGTCACGATATATCGCTATTTTTGGGATCGGACAACGTTCATGATTACTGACTACCTTCTTCCAATCAATATCTAAATCACTGCTCCCCATGTTTGTGGCATGTAAAAAACGAATATGAAGACAGGATTGAAATTATTCCACTCCTTTGAAGGTTACATTTGATAATAGACTTTAATCACGATGAAATCGAAAAAACGTGGTTTTTCACATCTTTGAGTAAATATCAACCTGTAAAGAAAGTTTCTTAAGAAAAATCCGTCTTCAAATTTCGATTCCACGAGGATAACATATAGGCCAAGCAAACCCTCAGGTATTACACAAGTAATATAAAGCAAAGGTCTATCGAAAATATGAACTCTTCTGAAATCCGCTAATGTAAGTTCGGATATGGTAGGTATAAAAGAATCTTTCCTCTGCAAGTTTAGAGTCTGCTGAGAAATTCCACGTTGATTACATAGTAGATGATGAATCGTGAAGGGTCGCTGAAGGGTTCTTGCGTGTTTTCTTACTAAAAAAGAAACAATCTATTCGTCTTTTCTGTTGAGATGTTTAACAATAAACACACAAATTACCTACCTAGCTTCTTGAGAATTGGGAATTAACGGTAAGTCGGAATTACCTATGAATTATTTTCAACTTCATATTTGAATTCAGCATCCTTCAAAACCCCCGATTAGAAATTTTCAGCTCAAAATGTAGGTACCTACATTAGGTTGGCTGTAAAACGGGTGAGAAGATTTACTCACCCAATCATCGGATACCCCACAAGCAGCACCTTTTTGGAGAGCTCTCACTTAAATCTTCCAGTTCAACGAATAAAACGAGATAGGGAACTTATATGGTTATTTTTTATTTTGTAATTTGAAAGATCTTATCGAGGGCTTTCCAAAAAGGTGTTACATGAGGGGTATCCGACGATTGAAACTTACCGAAAATGGGTCTTGAACTTCTAACCTAACTGACGTCACCGCTCACCGACCCCCCTCCAGACTGTGCGGGTCCCTCAGCTCCCATCTTTCGCGGAAACTAAATGACGTCAGGCGCTCTCTTTCAATCCGTTTTCTGGTCAAACTAGTCGAAATTTCAAGCTGAAAATTGGGTTTTCAAGGGCACCTAATCAAATTTTAAGGATCAAAACCTTCCTACCCATTCAAGTAGTTCCCCATTGTCCTTTTCGATGTCTCTAAAACGGTTGTCATTTGCGGTATTGCGCACCTTAAAACTACCAGCAAAGTGGTTAATTTCCAGGAACCAATTTTCAGCTCTCTTTTAAGCCTATGTTATTTGCGCTTTCGTGAACCCAATAGACCTTTTGCCGTAAGAAATCTCTCGTACGCATTCGCTGGCTGATAAGGGCCGGCAGTCAACTTGTAATGCCATGTTTTGCTTCTAGATACGGTGTCTTGAGTCGTGGTTCCGACTTATTTTGCTTCCT
>JAEMON010000001.1:57154162-57164197 GCA_030264115.1 Lygus lineolaris
CGCTCACCAACTCATGCTGCATGAATGGGACTTTTTATAAAATAAAGATGGAGAGTTGGGCTTAACAACAAAACCTACTAATCACGCATTTTTCGGTCGAAAAACCAATTCGGAAGTTGATGAAAATCTCCAAGAATTTCATTGCAAAAAAATAATGTTAATAATTACCAATGTTACTAAATTTTCGAGGCGAGCCCTTGGAGATGTAGTCCAATTCGTAAACAATAAATTGATAGAATTACTCAAAATTGAATTAGGTATAGGAATTGACCTTTTCAAGGATACCTATCTGAATGTATCCATCGAGATACTCTCATCCCAATAATCCACGTAAAATAAATGAAATCAAAATCATACTCGAGTGAGTTTATACCTCGCTTATATTCGGCAATAAAATGGTTGAACGGTGCTCAGACTTACACGAAGGTGTAAACGTTGTTTGTCGATCTGAGCCAATGGGCACTAAACAGGAATAATGTTGGTATCTGGGTTTACTTATCAGGATATCATTATTATGTTTACAGCTGGTCGATTTACTAAGGAATTAGACACAAAAGAGTCAGTAGACTTCTGAATAGGGTTTCAATCCTTTAAGTGGATCCACTTGAACCGGTGAGTAGGTACCCATGAGTTCGTCATAACTTATGACTCAAAATTAATTAGGAACCATTTACTTATACATTTTTGGTAGTACCTAGCACTATCATTCCATGAAAAACATACGTATTTACCTACTACATTAAGACGATAAAAACCCAATGAGTGTCCGAGGGCCATACAATACATCGGGACACGTCCGAGATGACCAGACTATTTAAAAATGAAAATCATCCAAACTTAGCAGGAACACAATTTGGCAAAAAAATCCTATTATTAGCTAGCCGTATTATATGCAGCATATATTAGGTATATCCTCCTCGGGGTCCGGGTATCCTCTTGTTACATATACGTATTAGGCAGTGTGGCTCAGAGGTCGGGAGCTAAAGTGATGAGGACAGAAGGAGATATACGCCCAATATACCTTTAGAGAAGAAGATGGAGAGGGACAGCAATATCCCCTTCTGCAGCCTTCGAGTGTCACTCTTGGCTATCATGAAAGGACAAAAATTTGAAGTTTGCGCATGCGCATGAGTTATTACTGATCCAATTGTGGAGAAATTCATAAGCAATCGTCTTTGAGTCATTCCCCGACTGACCTCCGAATTTGAGAAAAATCGGTCCAACAGGAACTGAGAAACATGGCAGTCGCTACTAGTGGTCCGAAGGCGTTGATATAAATAGGGGACCGCCCAGTAACTCTATGTAACTCCAGTAACTCTTTTCCGTGCATCTCTACCGTGTGTCGGCTTATTCCTTCCCTGTTCCCTCTACCCAAACCTAGCTACGGATGAATTAGTATATTTCATAAGTTAGTAGCAGTTGTACTATGGTGGAGCGGTTGGTGGATGGTTGTTCTCGCCTAGTTGGCTATTTCCAGAAACGGAGTGCAAGGGGTCTTCCCTCGCTTGGATATCTTCCGTTTCGTGTTTTACGTAGTGTCCGCTTGTTGACAGAATGATAAACAGGTAGGTAGAGGCTTGGCAAATAGGCGATTTTCCCCGAGATCGGTGGCCTTTGAAATGGTAGAGGGCCACAGATAAATCCCAGTATCACAGCCCCAATCACAATACCTAAGACAAGCGCATAGATGATACCTAATAGTGCATCATAGCGCCTGCGTGAATATAATCTACTATTATATTATAAGGTCTGTTCCAACTAGCGGCAGCTTTGAAACACAAAAAGCAAGAGGAAATTTCGACTTTGGATGACACATTTTTTTTTCTACTTCTTGTAAGAATACATATACCTTTGGGAGTGAGTAAGGAAAATACCTAAATTGAATAATTCAACCTCCAATGCTGCGTCCACACTATACCGACAGCCGATTGATGCCCTGATCTGGACCGCCAACGCTCGGATTTAGATTGGCAGAGGACGCAACTTTATTACGTAATTAAATTGAGATTTAACCAAGGGCTGTTCAACGATTGCCAGAAGATTTCTTATAATCGACACCAATACACAATTTTTCCAAAAATCTGCTTCCCGAAAGAGTCACTAGGGGCATTTTCTGGGGCATTTTTACTCAATTTCTTTACCTCTCTTTTTCGGTGAGTGGATACAACATCTCCAAATTCTTCCCCAAAACAAAACCAGACTAAATCTCAAAGTCGACTTTAAGGAGGCAAAGGCGTTGCTAGAATGAATATCACCCTGGGGCGTTGTTCCCTTCTGCGCCCTTTTTTATTATCGACAAATCTCCCCAACTCAACATTGCTCGTAACGCTTGGCGATCTTGAAAACAAATGTAAGGTGGGCTTAAATAACCATTCAGTTCTCTAGAAGTTACTGAGCTTTCTTTGACATTCAGATGTCAATCATATTCACGATTAAGGGGCCAAGCGAGTGATGTAATTCAGTTTTCCCATTTTTCTCGGCCTTTTTTTTAAATGGATTTTGATGCGGTTTGTGCCTTCTTACTTTTATTTCATTCTCTAGGAGGATCAGCTACCTATGCATGGTTTTAATCTCCTTCTTTACAATTCAAATTGGCATGAAGGCACGTCACCACCCTAGAGAAATATAAAATAGGAAGAATGCCGCATCAAACTCTATAGGAAATTGGCTGAGAAAATTGGGAAAAACTGTGACATGCTAAAATACATAGTTAGGTTGGGGGGTATCCGTTTTTCAAATCTTCGGTAGCCGAGATTTAGGCATTTTGGGGGAATTTTGGGCTTGCTCCCTTGGCCTCAACATCATCAACGTTATCCTCAAGTTTATATTGGAGCGTGGAATTTACCCACTAATCCGTTTAGCTTATTATTCTGAATATTGAACCGTTGGGAGAGTAGGAAAATGTGGAGCCCTTGGATGATCCTAAATTCTGAAGTATGCGGGGGTTCAATTTGACCGTAGGTAACTAAATCAACTTGGATGATTAACTGATAGTCAATGGCAATGTATGATTACCCCATCTACAGATAGATACGATTTGAACCTCAATGATGTACGTCTACTTTCAAATTGTGAATTGATTCCAATCAGGCTACATCGAGATAGGTACCGGGATCTCGATGTGGGCGAATAAGAAAGTAAAGGCCCCCACACACCCACGTACAGTAAAGGACACCCACGTACAACAGTACAGTTCAAAATGTAGAAACCTTTTGTTATCCCTAAATATGAGTACAAATGTCTAAAACAATTAGGTAGGTCACCCATAAACAATCAGCCAGCCATTACTAACCAATCAAGAATTTACGGGACGGGAAAATTAGGAATTGATTAAATTAGGGACTTGTCTTACATTTTATCAAGCTTACTACTGCAAATTGTAGGGCAAACGTGAAATCTTATTATAACAGTGAATTCATTATTTTTTGTGTTCCCTTCTCACTCAAATTTCACTTATAGTTAGGAACGCTTCACTTTAGTCACACCTTCGATTTAATTATCTATACAATAATTGCAAGGATACAAAGTAAATAATTGTTATATCCTTGGAACATTAAGTAGGTACTTTCGTTATTTGGAAACATAATCTTTCAATAAAATTTCAATAAAAATGTATTTCATCCTCAATTCTAAGGAGAAATTTTAAACCAAAAATTTCGCCCCAAAAAACTTTCTCTTGTAATCAGTGAGTATCAGTCGTATTTAGTACAGAACCCAGACTCAATGCAATCATCAATGTAAACTATATAATTAGGCTGAAATATTTTGAGGAGAATGACAAGAGATTGTGAGAAGGTACCTACGGCAAGTTGTGGGGGATATCTGATATCGGCGTTACATACCGAAATAATACACGCTGGTTGATCCTGAAAAGATGTAGGGAAAGAACGTCGCTTCTATTCGAGTCATTACCAGTTTCAAGATAAAAACATAATGAGTAAAACTGTGGTTACGCTCCGTTTATGTAGCCACTTCTTAGCATCTCTTAATTAATCTCTTCAGCTTCACCACTTACAAACAGCTGTTTGTAGAGGGAGTTGAAATGATCAGAAGACGCTATTGTAAATTTTTTTCTCAATAGGTACTTGAAGATTATATCCTCGGCAAGAGATTGATTTTGAAATACACTATGCCATAATGAAGAGCTTTAGCCAACTAAATTTTTGGTTGTTTCAGTCGTGGACACGGAAAAAGTCGGCAAAACGGAAAACTTTGAAAGATAAACAAAAATTATTGTTACTATGTTGGAAAGCTAGCATAGTTTTCATTCGATGCAGAACTACCAGGTCTTCAACTTGTTTATTACACAAAAATAGTTTCCAATGATGAAAAACGTGAATTTCTAGGTTTTTTGATGTTGGTGTAACTGATTCAATACTCCCATGTTACAAAAAAGTTCCATGCATGCAGCATGAGTTGGTGAGCGAATTTTCAAAGAGTAGCTTTAACCGATTTTGTGGATGATTCTTATAGGAAATTTTACGCTGATTCCGAATATACCATATGTTCCTATGTTTAGGATGGTATCTCACACAAAAACCTAAAAAAAACACGTTTTTAGCGATTTTTGACTCTAAATTTTCAAAATTTGACCCCTTGGAGTACTCCAAAAATTCTAGCCAACGAACTCATCCTTACTTTTGATATTATTGCCATTTTAAAATTTTTTTTGATTTTTTACCTCGATCCCTCGGGCAGATAACATCTGGAATGACACATATATAAATATAAATATATATGAAAAAGTGTTAATTTTCAGGAATCGTTTTAGAAGTGTCCGAAACGGATTTCCATGAAGAAAATTTTCAAAAATTTGCATTACAAAAATTTTGAAGCCATTGCAGTAGCTTCATTTTTTCAAAAATTCACTAATGAGGAAGCTATAACCCACCCGACATAGCAGACGTTTTTTCAAATAGCTACAATGTGGGGGCAATCCACATATTTTTTAAATTTCGTGGTTGCTTTGAATCAGTTTTTTGCTTGCACTTTTAGTCGACAGTACTTAGTTGTTGTTGTACTTGTATGTACAGTCAGATTCTGCGTATCAGCAAACCCTGCAATCAAACCAGTTTGATAGCCCGAGGATCAAGCTAAACATTATAGCACACATTTTCTTGGAAAACCCTGAAACAACACGCATTTCTAACTTCTGCAATCACTCAGAAGTGATAGGGGCTAAAACCTGCAGTGAAACCGGATTCATATCTAGGGATCGAGCTGAACATTTTGAGCACAAATATTCCCGACGCAACATCTTGGGACTTGCTGGTTAGTTACCTTGATAATAAAATCGATTTGCGGTATCCAAGACACCAAAAATTGGGCTTTCGTGCAAATGGCTCAAGGTACAAGTTCCAACAAGTAGGGCTTATCTACACATATAGATAGGTACTTTGTAGATACATTCTTGAGTGAAGACTGGCAACGCAGAATTAAAAACCTATCATATTGCGTACCAACCAACTGAATACGAACTTTTTTCTCTCGCAATGGGGAATTACCTATCATCTTTTTTCTACTTTTTTTTTGAAAGATAATGGTAAAAAAAAAAAAATGAAGTCGAAAGGCAAAAATAGTGTACCTGTAATTTTAGAAAATTTATTGACATATTTATTAATGTCAATGGCGGGAAAGTGACGTCGAAAAGGGTGTGATCTGTCATTGGCCAAATCCGTCCAAGATTCCAACCAAACAAAACTCATTACAAAGCCCAGCACTGTTCAGGCTCCTGATTAGTGAGAATAGAATTTACTTAATTAATAAATTTTATGAATGAATTAATTATTATTAATTATGTAGATCATTCCTATTCTTACCGCTCCCAATGCGATCTCAGCGCATTCTGTTTCAGTTCAGTTCTCTGAGTGTGACGTAGGAAAGGGTTTCTCAAGAGCCTTTGGAATACCAAGTGTTATTCAAAAAGCTGGGATTTTATTCCAAATAACGATACAAAGGCAGAAAATTTTGATTTCCTCATACACAATAATTCCCCAATCTGTTGTTTGTGAATTTATTGCAGTTACACCTTACAATTTTCCTCCTCACAATTGTTTTCCAATTAGCCCACTATCCCACAGTGAGTTTAGAAGATAATAGGTAGGTACTCGCAGGTCGGTATCCATCGATGTGCGCTCGATTTTTGAGTATGAGAGGCATCCGGATTGGTTAGTTTACCGACACCTCTGAAAAACCCGTGAATCGAGGTAATTTTTGAGATAAGATAAAACTCATTAAAATTTCCGTGTGGAGGAGACGAGTTCGATAGCGAAAACAAATTTGTTTCGGTCTAAATGTCTGAGAACGATGAAAATGTTGATTTACTCGTATAACGTCGTAGAATGACGATGACTATAGGTCAATCTCTGTCGAATCGTTCCCACCAATAGATAATGTTGCCATCATGCGACTTCGTCAATTTAAATAACCCCCACCAAGAAAAGCTATGTATGTTTGAGCGAGCAGAATGGCATCATGGATAAACATATTACAAAGGAAAATGCTACCTCTTACCGATTGTCCGGGTCAACCAAGGTAGGTAGCGAACACTTTTGGGAGGTGAACAACTTTATATATACCTTCAAAATCAATAATTTCACCCGCATTTTACATTTTAGATCTCCTGAACGATTTCGGTCTCGTGTCTGTCTGTCGATCTGTCTGTGCGCGAATCATCGCCACATGCATAACTTCCACAATCATTGTCATCCGATTTTTATGGTATTTTCGGGCACTACGCGGAGATGGTCCCCTATGGTTCATAAATGTACATATATGGGTACCTATCGTATTATTTATGAGTATGGGGACCCACCTTTTAAATCATTGCAGAAAATGGAATCGATAACGTTATAAACAAAACAACTCTAATCTAAATATCTAATCCAATTATCTAATTAAAATAAGGTAGGTACTAGGACATCAATAAAAGATATCGTAGGCAAACAAGAAACATAAGGAGAAGATAAATCTATACTCATGCATTCTGTGAAGGAAATCAAGCCTAACAGAACCTCGGATTTCCGAATGATCGCCCAAAATCATCCTTATTGTCAATAGTTTTGTTCATTAAATGATTTTGAGTGGGTGGTAATGGCGGGAGGTCTCTTTGGTTTGTGGAGATCATTATAATAATGATGTGATTATTTAAAAAAATGTCAACAAGTGAACATTAAAACAAGAGATGTTTTAAATAAAACATTATATAGGTAGGTAATGTGGAACGAAATGCTGATATATTTATACACCCGCCTTATTCAACATGATATGGATGCCGATTTAGTTTTTGACGCATGCATAAAGATGGATTCGTTAGATTCTTCTGCAAGGAGGTACTGTTAGTTTCATTATGTACCTACGAACCTATGTTCATAATATATTAGCCTCTAGCCTTATGCAAATTGTTCACTTCCAATTAAATAAAAAAGCTCCAATCATATAGAGCATGAGTAGTTAATTAGCGAATTTAATGAACCATTTGCGAGCATAATTTGAGGCACAATTGTATTAAACCGATTATTGAACTATTTTATGGGTGACTTCCTAAAAATTGCGTTTTTAATGGTGACTTTTGACCCTTCAATTTTGAAATTTGACCACTATGGATGTTCCTACCTAATAATATGAAAGGTCCTAAATTAATGATAAAGTGCTGAGCTTTAATTTAGTTTGAGAATGTTTCAAAATGGATTCCCATTGGAAAATTTGCAAATCTTATCTTCGAAAAATTGCAATAGCTTGATTTTCTCGAAAATTCGATAAATGAACGGAACGGAATGTGTCATACGTGCAGACATAATAATTTGTAAAAAACAGAAGTGGTAGGTACAAGGACTTTTACCGTTAGGTATCTTATTGTTTTAATTTATTAACACCATAACTGTGACATCCGTACATCCCTCCGTACGTGTGACGGAGGGATGTACCTTCACCCTTTTTGCCGGGTCCGGATTTGTGAAGGAGGTGCCAGTTTTTAGGAGTGTTTGACGTAACAATGGGGTTTCTCCACTTTATTTTGCACCGGAATGACTCTGAAACTTCATTTACCTTTGAGTCCTCAATTATGGTATACATATCTACGGTACCTATCTACGGCTTGGTTCAAGTTGACCAGATTTAATTTTGTTCCTGTTTGTAGATAATCGGGATTCACCCAAAAAAAGTTGGTAAGGAATTACATAAATTCACTAAATTTATGAAGGAATTAAATAAATTCACTGCATTTATGTAATTCCTTACCAACTGTTTTTGGCTGAATCCCGATTATCTACAACCAGTAGCAACTATGCAGCCGACGAACTCTACCTCGTTTAATTTTGTTGTTGCCGTTTTCAACCTGAGATACTTGGGAATAGTGTACTATTGTTATCAAGCTTCACATATCCCTCCTTCTTTTACATCAATACTTCACCCTAGAAATCATTTTTATCAATATTTATTTTGTAAATATATTAAAAAATAGTTTTGTGACATTCCAGTCCATTTCCCTAAGCCCGACAATGTGACAGAAGCGGTACACACCACTGGAAGTATAAAATACCAACCCACACTAACTATACTTAGTTAAATTATTTTTGTTGCGAGCCGGGTGAGTCACAACAATGGAGGTGCGAAAAATTCGAAATTTAGAAAAAAAGAAAAAACGTATTTCTTAGAATCTTTTTTAGGAATGCAGCCATATAAAAAGGTTGAGGTTTCATGGAAGTCAGTGGGGTGGCAAACCTCGATTTTTGGGCCAATGTGAAACACAGAACTTACCTGGGTTTGGTTGTGACTGGTAAGAAGGTTTTTTCATCCACTCGAAGGGTGATCTGGGCTGAGGAAGCCGGTGATGGTGTGAGTGTGTGTGAGGTGAGGAAAGCTGTTGGTTGACGTTGACGATGTCGTCCCAAGGAGGAGACACTTGTTCGGGGGGCGGCGGCGGAGGCGGTACGGTCGTTACTGGAGGCGGTGGAGGCCCTAGCTGTTGCTGAGACTGCTGCTCTAAGTATGAGGGGAGGTGATGATGAGCCCAACCTGGCTCTTCGTGCATGCAGCTCAGGTATTCCTGCTGGGGGTACCAACCTTCCTTGCTGCTCCCGTAGACGTTGTATTGAGAATAATACATTACGTCGTCTGATGGAGATGACGACGGGACCTTTCCAGATCGGTCTTCTCTGTCACTGCCTCTCACAATCCTATGTCACTTCTCACTGTCAATGTCTCATCCAGCGGGGCACCGACCACTCAACACGATCGACTAGTCGACTACAACTCCCGTCCCAATGACATCGCTAACAGATCCCCCTTCCTCACCATCCATCGACTGGCTCCGCCTACCACTGCCTGCTGGCTCCGCCCCGTTCCCTCCTCACAATCCCCCCTGGAATGAAACCCCTTCATCCTGATTCCCCCATTCCATCTCACCTGTGGTCCATCGTAATGGAGTGGGACAGCTCAGTCACTGTTCTGATACCATCTTTCTTAACTACCCATTACAGGACAATACATTTAAGAGTCCTGGTCCCCCTCTACACGTCTCTCCCTTTGATGCGAGATGAAACGTTGGGGAACCAAGTCTGGAAGGAAAGGTTCGGAGTTGAATATAATAGCAAGATTAGGTACCTACCAGTGGCGGATTAGCAATAGCCCCCCCCCTCCACTGTTCGAAATTTCAACGCTCAATCGACATATGAAACGATTCCACATGAATAGTAGGTAAACAACAACAAACAACAAAGATCACGCAAATTCTTCTTCACTCGGAGTTACCATGCAGTTGCAGTTGACCGTTGCAACGGAACGAATGTTCGAATATCAAGTCACGTAGTTAATACTAAATAATATTTCTTGTTACCTGATTAAAGTTTTTTACCTGAGGGTCCAAACGAGTGATGTAGTTATTAGCGAATTTTCGAAGAAAAAGATTTTCAAGATTTTCGTAATGCAAATTTTTGACAAATTTGTCAAACAATTTGCAAATTTTTGCAAAAGATTTTCAAGATTTTTGTAATACATATTTTTGACAATTTCCTTCATGGAAATCCGTTTCAGACC
>JAEMON010000001.1:57190811-57206559 GCA_030264115.1 Lygus lineolaris
ATTCGCTCACCAACTCATGTTGCATGAATGGAACTTTTCCTACTTACTATCGAGGAAATTTTATGAAAAATTGGTTTATAGCTTTCAACTCATTAGTCACTGTTTTGGCCTTGGCTCCCGGTCTATAAGAGTAAAGCTGTTTGGTTGGAAGGGATAACGCAGACTAGGAAACAACACTTCTCACACAAGCGCTTTCAAGGCGCTATCAAACTGCAAATGTTTTTTAGACTATTAGCATTAAATATTCAAAACATCTGGTCCGAGGCTTCACACTACTTTCCTCACTGTAGAATCCCGTAAAATGGTTGTTTGTTATAATGGTGTTGTTAAAATAAGCTGCGCAGGACAACATTAAAATAAAGTGTAACAAAACAACAAACCTTTGAAATGTATTCGCGAGTGACTTGAACGAAGTAGGGCATGGCGAAGTCCATAATGTTGTGTCTCCATGCCAACTCAATGATAACATCAGGATGTAGAAGATCATAGCACTGGAAGAGACATGCAGCGAAACAGTCATAATTGGCCTTCTCCAGGAACCAAGCGAGAAGTTCTTCAGCAACTTCGGAGTTTTTGGATTCAGCAGCATACTCCATCGCATCCTACATAGAAATGGCAGGTTAATTTTGCTACTGTGGACGCACACAAGCCAGCCAACACTGCTCGTATTAGATGATAAGAAAGGTACAATATTAAATATTCAGTCAGATACCTTGAACAGACGATCTTTCTTGCAAAGAGCAACACTCTGTTTCCACCTATTGTTGCCCTTGTACAAATATGCAGCGATCCTTCTGAATTCTATCAGTTCATGTTTCTCCAATTTTTGGGCAAGGACTATATTATCAAAGTTGTCGAAAGCGTCAATTGATGTTCTGACGCCCTGAAATTTAAAAAAAAATCATTGTAATGATAACTGAAAAATGAGGGTTTTAACTAACATCAAAATTTTATAAACAAGATGATTAGATACCTGGAAATCTTCTTCCTCGATCAAAAGATTGTTCAAAGCCTCATTGATGGCTTTGTTATTCAATGACTGAACTGATCGGAGATAGGGTTTTACAAGCTGTAGATGACCAGTCTGCAAAGAACATGAATATTTCAGCGATACGTTATACATATATAACTGTAAGTAATCATTCTCATCATTGAACCGTGCCTTTCTCACATTAATGACAGTTTAATGGAATATTTTCATCAACATTATTGGCACTACTAGCGTGACCTTGGACTCCATGAAATATGCAACTTAACAAGAAAGGGAATAATTCATTACTTTGCTGAAGTAGTTTACAGCACGGGTGTGGTCCATCCTAGGAGCAAGCACCAACAACATGTCGTTTAGGAGAAGTGGCTTGTAATCCAAGTAGAATTGAATTGCTTTGTAGTACAGCTCAATGTTGGCAACCTGAAATCATCACCTCCAGTTAGTATAGACATTCCACATCTCGTTGAAGGTCATCAGTATACAAAGAAATCTACATGCCTTTGTGATGATATCCTTGAAATGGCCTTCCCTCCATGCTTCACTAGGGTGATTCATCATGGCTGACACTGCATTGTCATACTCTTCATACTTGTCATATAAGAACACAAGCTCCGACCACAGATGAGCCTGCTCTGCTGCTCTCAGTACCTGCAAAGAAATTCAATTGTTCAGCTTCAACAATCAGTATTACATCACATTGTTAATCTGGTATACAAAACACAGTTTACCTTAGGAATATTGACACGAGACCAGAATAACTCCAAGTGCTCTCTCATCTTGGAAGGCTTGTACTTGGAGTAAAGTATCGCCAACTCTGTGAACATACCCATGTGAGCACGTTCCAGACCAAGAGCTGCTTCAAGAAGTAAGATAAGTTCGTCGAAATACCCCCGGTCCTACAAAAAACAAAAAAGAACTGTTGAGGCTTTGATGATTTTGATGTTGGACATTAAAATTCATTGATTTCATAAGTTAATCAGAGAGCAGTTATTAATACAAGAGTTAATAATAAACATAATTTACAAAATAATAATAATAAATTTACTTTCTAATCAGAAAGTATAAATTTTAGAAATCCAATTTCTAACAATCTTTTCATAATTGCAGTTAGCACACAATGTCATTACAGCATGGTTGTTAAACATCTTGAGAAAAAAAACTGGGCGCCTTGGCAGGGAACCAGCCTGCTGCACCCCCAGTTTGTTCTACTTCAGCCCTACCGGCTAAAATTAAAAAAAAATCCTGGAACATGCTTCTACTAGCAGCTTCATATGTTGTGAAGGTACCAATTACTATGCCAAACTGAAAACTCCAACCAACTTTGTTTGTAGACCAACATACCAGTAGTTCTCTGAATGATGTGCAAGGAGGGGGAAATTGGCAGCATGAGATGTGGTGTTACATGTAGATTCATAGCTTTCCAAAAAGTCATGAACGGTTTTGGTGGGGTGGAGAATGAGGAAGTTATTTTTTCTCTAGAAACGATTGTTTGTACGTGAAAAGCTCAGAAGAACCACTGCTACTTTAGGGTCGCATTTTCGTGACGTTTTTGGGCAGTAAGGTCAGGCTAAAGAATTTTCCATGCTGAAATGTCATTGAAATGTTTGGTACTCGGCATCAAGTACCTAATGAGAATATTTTACCTGATAATAGTTGATAAGACCTTCCAACCAATCAGCATGAACAACAATATGAAGGCCACACATTTGGGCAAGACGGAATTCTTCGCTATCCACACACGCATAACAAACTTCTTTCCAGGTTTGAGTGCTAAAATGAAAGAACAATTCCACGTACCAGTTGAGCTTGAGGACAGAATCAACAAGTTGAATCGGTAGGTAATCACTAATCAGCTTGGGGATAGAATCAACAAGTTGAATCGGTAGGTAATCACTAATCAGCTTGGAGATAGAATCAACAAGTTGAATCAGTGGTTAATCACTAATCAGTCAGTAACATGTTCAACAAAAAATGTCTTTAAACAAATGAATTATGTACTCCAACGTATGGCCAAAGGTGGTTCGAATCAAAGTGGACAGAAATGTTGCTTACCTATTGGCTTTACGAGCACTATCAACAGCACCTTGAAATTCTTTCAAATGCACCAATGTAATAGCTAATCTCGCAAAGTTGGACACATTGTTGTACAGTAATTTAGCAGGTTCATACATATTGTCATCGTAGCACCTGTCACCGATCTGGAAAGAAGAAGGTACTCCATCTTAGGTGAACAACAAGAACACAATAAGTGTACGTAATGAAGCCTGCTAAATTACCTTTTGAATATCTGCATGGTTGGGAGCAGATATAAATTCTTCCAAATCTGCCAAACGATTAGTCCTAGCATAAGCATAGATGAGTTCACTTTCAATATAAGATTCCCTAGCTTTCTTCCTGGCCATCTGAAGATATCGAACTAAGTCTTCCCAGCTCTCTGCAACAAAGTTTAACAAGAGCAATAGTACAACAACAGAATCTTCTTTGGTGTTCTCAGGCTCAATTTATTCTGAAAAATCAAATAATGCACATTTCTGCGCCTCACTAATGGGTCCAATCATTTGAAATGTAGAGGAAATACTCATTGGAACTCCAAAATTTGATTGATAACTATTGGTGGATGTTGAATACGACCAACTTGAGTCTTACAACTAACTTACTGAACGAACATATATATGAATTGAATTGCACGAATTAAGGTGCAAACGCTCGATAGTGCAACAAAATTGTGCACACAACAAAAGAACTTGAATCAAAATACCTGTTTTGTGAGCTGTTTCCACAACGTCAATGTAGGCCGAATGGTCATCTGCCTTGATGAAGGAATCAATAGCTTCTTTCACAAGGCCATGTTGTAATTGAGCTTTAGCAAGTTGACTCCATACAGCTGGTTCATTGCATCGCTCAGCAAATTCGTACGCCCTGTCTAAATTCTTCACGTTTTCTATCAACACCTGAAATATTTTGTTATGATTTTTGAAGAAGCTTAAACTTCTGGAAGGGGCAATCTGACAATTCAGTTCCCATCATGTTTGCACATACAATTATGAACACCACAGTGAATGTAGCTAGGCTTGTTTAAATATGCCTATTTCTTAGTTTGGACAAGACACATGCCAGGAGACAGAGCCACAAGAGGAATTTACTACATCTTAGGCCTGTCTCAAAACTACATGAAACTGAGGGATACCCACATGTTTATTTTATCTAATATATAAAATTCTCGTGTCACAGTTTTTGTTCCCCTACTCCTCCGAAACGGCTTGACCGATTTTGATGAAATTTTTTGTGCTTATCCGGTATCTATGAGAATCGGCTAACATCTATTTTTCATCCCCCTAAATGTTAGGGGTAGTCCACCCCTTAAATTTTTTTTTTTTATTTTTTAGACAAAATTTTCAATTTCTATTTTTTTTACAAAAGAGACATACAAAAATACATACAATCCTCAATTTTCACCCTTCTACGATCAACCCTTATTTTTTAATAGCCACTGTCACGCGAGCGAAGCGAGCGTTTGGGATCTGGACAACCAACCGTCTAGAAATCCGGCTGTCTAGAAGTAACCGGCTAGAGATCATTTATATATATGGCAAAACAACGTTTGCCGGGTCAGCTAGTATTTTTATATGAAAGTAGATTCCATCTTGAAAATTTTGCACCAGTCACACTCTCCTACAATGAGTAGTTTTCTTTTTATGATTTTGCGTTCCCTTTGACGTCATTGCACCTCTCGCCTGGGGAAATCATAGAAAGAAAACTACTTGTCGTAGGAGAGTACAGTTGGCATTGAAATTCTCTACATGTAGTCTACTTTCAATCAAAAAAATGGAAATACGTTTTTCTGAACGAACGGCATTCCACACTTCCCCTCAAACAGTGAAATGTTCAAGCAGCTCACGAATGCCCAATAACAATACAATTTAAATTATTGTTTGTAATAGTTTCCACTGAAAACGAATCATCTGCTTGGGAATTGACAAAGCCATCTGGTGGCTCACAGGCGAAAATAAATACATTAGGTATGAGGATCATGGACGAACCTGTATAGCTGAAGTATTGACATCAAACTTCTTGAATATAGCAAAAGCTTCTTCATACAGCTGACTATTAATCGCAATATTAGCGATGTCAGGAGCATCATAATTATCAAGTCTATTGATATACTCCATCACTCTAGATCGATCCGCTTTTATAGCAGTCAATATAAGTAAATTTTGGAGATTTCTGTAACAAGATCAATTATAGTTAATTTCTGCACTAAAGTAACATAAGGACCAAGACATTGTTGATGTATTGGAAAATGTAGACACCTGTGATCACTGAACACGGAATTATCCAAAACTATCTTCTCCAATAACTCAATCAATTCATTAGGAAAATCTGCAGTCATGAATGCCTTTACTGTGACTGATATATCATCTGGATCCTGGGTCTCAGATAAAGCAGTTTGCACCACCTGAAAAATGATCAAGCTGAATCTGAGAAGTCGAGCCAGAAGCAGAACATACTAGTATTATGCAGTTTAATTCAAGGTGAACTTGAGAGGGAATTCTAACCATTCATTGATTACATGATATAGCAAATTATCATTAAGGAAGTAGAGTGCAACGATTCACTCTTTTCCTAATGGAGTATTATACTAAGTAATCATCCAATGGGGTCTGCGCATGAGAAATAAAAATTGGAAAAACAAATTAATTATGTTATTTGAGTTGCCCTGACTAGTAAACACTATTTATCAGGACAAAAAACTCCATGTGGCAGCAGAAATCGTCATGTTAAAATGGAATCTTTTGAATTTCGACCTCCAGAGGTATGCACGTCACCCCCCCCCTGCTGTCCCTTTAAAAACCGTTACGATGGTTTCGACATTCTCTGAATGGATGCGCTTCGACCAATCAGCGCACTCCATTTCCGCGCGCATTTTTTCAAACGTTCACATCTCTGTTAGTCGATAAAAAAAAATAGGGAGACCACATAATTATGAAATAACCCCACTTTGGCCATTTTGAATCGATCCCCTTTCAACAAAAATTGTAAAAAAAAATCAGGCACAAACCCCATTATGAAGAGATAAACAGAAGCATTGGTGCAATTTCATATTATTTACCTGATCAATCAGAGGTCTCTTGTAAGGGTTGGATTCATTTAGGACTTCAGCCCATAGTTCTGGGTTTCTACGCCTGACCAAATACCTGTATAAAAAAAATAGAGGGGAATGAAACTATCATCATCATACCAGAGGAATAATAAGCTTATATTGTACATTCTACCAACAAAGTAAACTATGATTTTGTTATAAATATAGATATATGAATGTTTCTTACCTGGCTTCAGATTTGAAAAGTGAATTTTCATTGCAGACGTTTATGAGCTCACGATCACATTGTCCTCTTTCATAGGCAACACAAGCCAAATGAGGATCTCTTTTTTCACAATATTTTCCAACAACTTTGCTGTCATAGAACTGGTTTTCCCTGTAAAGAATTGAAAAAAAAATTAACCAATAAACATAACTTTCGTACCAAAATAAATCAAATAATTTTTATTAGTACTAAGTGTAATATGTAATGCATTTACTTACTTCAGAAATCTCTCGGGATTATTATTGCTGTCAATGTAAATTTTTGCGAGGGCATTGTGAGTGGCAGGTTCGATTGAGCCTTCATGTACTCTGGTCTCAAGCCACGGCAGCAGTAATTTAAGCCTATTGCGTTTCTCAACTTCTTCTACCAATTCTTCGGTAGAAAACTGTCCTCTTACCACCATCATCAGATTTTTAATAATGTCTTCAGAGCAATCAACATCCAAAAGGCCTCCAATGACAACAGGTAATCTCGATGGATTAACCTGAAAAAAAAAGAACCACAAGGGTTAGAAAGGAGAAAATAAAAAAATGAAACTGAAAAAGTGGATATATCTGCTAACTCACTTTTTGGACATATATCTCGATGTACTTCTGCAAGCTATTTCTGTATAAGTACAGAACAAGGTCATGGACAAAGTCAAATCTATCACAAACTATAATGAGAGGCAGTTGGTCTGTAAGTTTGGCTTCCTTGAGGAAGTTTTTGACTCTTTCAGGATTGTAACAATTTGATTCACGGCAGATGCGCTCAACTTCCTTGATCTGACCAGTCTTGCAAGCCGCCTGGGGAAAGAAAGACATGAGAGAAAAACATTAACAACGAATTATGTAAAAGTGCTAACTCCTTTTTCGAGGGAGTCAAAGATTCACTTACCTGAATATATTTGAAGTGGACGTCTTGATCCTGGCTGAAGTTTACAATAGATCCAAGAAAGTAGAAAAGCCCTTCATAACTTCGGAATGATTCAAAAAGATCAATGAGGGCTTTGGTAGTTAACTGCTCATGATACTTCGTTGCAATCTGAACAAGAAAAAATACCTGGGCTTCAGTAATTCATTTATTTTTTCATTCCATTTGTCTTGACAGTTCTGTACTCATTGAGGGAGCAATATGTACTTTGTGCCAACCTTTTGCATTTGAGCATGCACACTGTTCTTAACTTGTTCAACGCACCTCGATTTTCCTGAGTCATTCCCTCGCGTACACATTTTTTCTTTTTCTTAAATTTAATTTAATTTTAATTTGAAATTTAATTCAATAGTATGGATGTGGAACAGGAGGTTTGCTATTCCCAAAAGTCCGCAATCGACACCGTAGGAATGGGGGGGGAGCATTAGAAGAGGGGACACCCGAGGACCATTCAGGCAGCGCCTGGTGAAAGACACGTTTTTCCGAGGCTGTCTCTGGCGTTGAATGGGTTAACTGATCAGTTGGCACATTCATATGGAATCATCTACGTCTAGCTCTGAAGTACCAAGTGATTTGTACAAGTAAGTTGTAACCATAATTTATGGTGGTTCGCCACATTTACGAATGCAAATTCGCTGCTCTGATTTCAACGGGATTCGTATTGGACCACCTTGGGTACAGCTCCAAAATATTATAGAAAGTTTGGACTGTATCTAGCTCTGAACTAGCATGAAAATTTGGATTCATAGGTCATGAAAATGCTACGTTGTGCTACCTACGCGTAAATGCAAACTTGAATTTTATTTGACTGATTCGTGTTGAGTGCAGGGTGAAGAGAGGGAAACTGCCATTTTAAAATGAAAATAGCGAAATTTGTCTCATGGACAGAAAACTGTGATATATCATCGTAACAGAAACAAGAATAATAAAGAGTATGAAAATTACCTGCACACAAATCTGAAGATTTTGCCGGATGTTAGCAGTCAGCATAGCTTTGAGACATTCTAGAGAATCTTCAACCGAGAGTGTACCAAAATACCCAACCAACCATTCTGGATTGAGGAGATGAGTATGGACCACAGCTCTCTTGATGTCATACAAATCTGGGAAACAATAATGTCGCAGTAATAAATGTCTACCAATCAAAATTTTTCAGATAATTGGATTCAATGTTGACACTAAAGTTCATAATATGAAAAAAGTAAAACCTTGTTGACTCAGGATAAATACTGAAAGAGAAACAATGAGGAAAATGTTAACTATCGTTATACCCACAGTTTTAAGCCACTAGCTTGAATTTCAAAACCACTCCACTTAAAGCGAGAAGGGGTTACTTTGTGAACATGAACAGTCGTCTCATTTTTGGTGTTTCATCATTGAAACAATCTATGTAAAATTGACTGAAACATGAATAATACCTGTGTAATGCTCAAGAGCACGTTGTAGAAGACCAGCCTTTTCACACAACTGTGCGATGTGAGCTCTGTCGTAGTGAGTGAACATCTGATTACCAAGTATAGCATCAGCTACAGGAGGTGCTGAAATCAGGTTCATCTCTAACAAACGAGTTTGTAGTGGGCCTTCTGAGGGACGGTTATTTTTTAGAGCATCCAAGAGGAAAGCAGTGCACTGTTGTACCATATTCTGCTCCATGAGGATGTCAACAATCTGCAAACATCAGTTAGGCAATTAATATTATACCACTTTATGCCGTAAGACCAATCGTGATGAGAAAAATCATTTAGCACATACTTGATTGATGTCAGCCAAAGGCTCCTCGTCTTGAACCAACATTTGAGCAAACCCCACGCCTTGATCTGGATTTACTCTCATTACATTCCTCAGCAAGAATATGTAATCTGGTGTGTACCCCACCTTCTTAGCATACAATACTATTTTCTGAAACTGGCCTGTTTCAGCAAAGCACTGAATAACCTGAATCAGAAAATTAATAAATTAATATTTAGAAAAAAGGCATTTTACTATCAAATATGCACATCACTGGCACTGGGAAATCATTTCAATTTTTCAATTCAATTTTCAACAGGTTTCGAATAATGAAGATGATCGTACTTTGTTAGGAACGTTAGCTCGGAGATACACTGAGAGAGCTAATGTTGGATCTGTCTGTTTTACCAAATCACCCAGCTCTTCAGAACATTCAAGTTTATCTTCCTTGAGCCACTTCTCCAATAATTGTTTCCGGCCTTGGGCCAAAACAGGGCGGCAGAGTTCTAGGGACTCATACTTGTTCAACTGACCCTGAAATCAATAATAACCCACATAAATAAAAAGCTCGAGTTGAGGGAGCAGCGAACATTTTGGATGGCAAAATTAGTACATTTTAGGGGGTTTTGTGGGTTATTTATTTACTGAGCTGATCTGATAGGCAGAACAACCATGCAATATCCACACTCTTCCAGACTTGTGATACAGCTCCTTCTTGATTAACTTGGTTTAACCTATAGTCAAGAAGGCCAAGGGTTACAACCTCTGAGGAGAGTGCAACGTTGTAACCCTCATCTTTCATTTCCACCATCCTATTGTGATAGTACATACTGTTTTGCACCGACGTCCGAAAAATTGGAATAAAATTGGTTTGTTTGAGAGAAGTAGTGCACCACAATAGCTAAACTCCTCGAGCAACATTCATAAACCTTGCTGCAAGTAGTTTTGTTATGAAAGTCTTCCAAGTTTTTGGCACCATTCACGTTACAACCTGGCAAGACCTGGCCATTACCCAGTATCATAGGTCGGTAGGTATATCTATCTTTTACATCAAAAATCCTGAACTACTGTTAAAGTAAAAGGGCACACAGCTCCTTCCAATCAAATCAAACACCTCAGGATGAAGAAAATATACCTTTCCTCCCTCATTCTCCCCACCAAATTTCAATACCATATTCCATTTGCCCTCTTGCCCTTCAATAACCATTAACCTTATGCCCTCTAATTATCAGATTAAAAAACATTTAACACTGACGTACTTGGTCCAGAAGAATGCCAAAATACTGCAACAGAGGAGACGATTGACCCTGGGAGTTTGGAACTTGTTGGAATTGCTGAATAGTCTGTGGAGTTCTAAGAATTCCTTTTGGAGCATTGGCAGCAACCTGTAAACAAATCATTGTACAACAAATTGAACAATCTTGAAAAATAGGAGAAAATGCCAGGATACTAAGGTAATATGTCTGTAGACGATGATGATTGTTGTTTTATGAAATAATCATGAGCATACGAACCTTGGCAGCTTCGCTGTATTGTCCATTTTGGAAAAGCATGTTGAATTTCCTGACAAATAAATCCTCTGCACCGGCAAGGTTGTTACGCACAGCAATTCTGATGGCTAATTCAGGGTTCTGAAGAACATTGTTGATGTATGGAATGATGTGGTCTTCTTCAACACTAACTGACAGGACCTTCAATGATAGAGGAAAATTGTATTACAAGTTTACAATATTGGGCAACTGATGAAGAGTGACTAATTGACTATTCACAAGTGATTCTCAGAAGTGGTTCTCTCGCAACAAAAAACATCCCAGCAATAAAAACAGGGTTAGAAATGTTGAATAAAATAGCTAGCTCTGGGGGGGTCACAGCCACACGTCACCTCGTTTCTGTTCCACTCAACAGATTTCCTTGAAGGATTGCCAGATAGCACGTTTTTGAAAATCAGTTCAACAGATCTGTATATTTTTCTTCAAGGTTAAGAGCACACATCCCATAATTTCCTTTCATTTTCTTTCTATTCTATGATTTCTCATAAAATTTTCGGTTACAAAAAACCTCTGTAAATCGGTAGAAATCGGAAAATTCGGTAGAGTTGGCAACCACGCCGGGGGGGGGGGGGGGGGGGGGGGGGGGGGGGGGTCAGACCTGACTTGACGTCAGCTTGTGCTTGTGTCCCTGCGGCATCTACAAATTGAATCTACGAAATCAAAGCTTCAATGCAATTTGTAACAACTAATACATTGTTATTGATCAACAGAAGAATAACTTCTATTTTCTGAAGTTCTAAACGACACTCCTTATTTTATTACAATCGACGTAGGTATTCGGAAATTTTCATCAATTTTTTCTCTTGCAAAAAATGATTCGGACCTCATGAAAAATGGTACTTTGAAGCCCGTTTGAAAAGGTAAGCAGCAGTTTTAAAATGAGTTATTTAAAAAAAAAACACGGTAAAAATGACTGTCAGGTGAATTGACCTCTGATAGGCTGTTGGCCCAAGAAAGCAGAGCAAATCATCGGAATTAGCCAAAATTATAAATGGCATACCATCAATAAAATTAAGAACAACCGATAAAGATTAAAATGATGAGAGATTTCATAAAGATTTGATGAAAACGATCTTCATTTCATAAAACATAAAGCTAGTCTCGGTGATTTACCCAAGACGTCATTTTATTGGCAGACGTTTCACACTCGTTTTCTATGTAGAATTCTGATAAGAACACCTCATAGGTGCTTATTACCGTTATTGAACACAATTTGTCCAAAAATTTGGAATTTGAACCTAACCCACGAAATTAGCCCACATGGAAGATCCAATAGCGAAATGATGAATGTTCAGATATTGACATTAGTGGAAACCTCTAAACCGTTACAACGTTCATACCTAGTGTTAAAAAACACATACCTGGCCTTTCCTGTTCACGCCAATGATGCCACCAGTTGACTCATGGGGTGCAGTCACAAAAATTGTATCACCACTGATTCTGTTCATGTATATGCAAGTAGCTGATTCAAGATCGTAGAGGTGAATGTATCCATACTTGGTGATGAGATATATAACATCATACTTCGCACTGACTTGCATTGCCACAGGAAAATCATTTGAAGCTTCAGGAGGGAAAAACACATCAACTGCCTTTTTGGGGAATGGAGCGTTTCCAGCAGGAGGTTGACCAACTTCAATAATGTGCAACTGATGAATAATAAAATGGTTAGGTACCAGAAAAACATATACATGTTTGACAAAGAGTTATGATGAAGATGGAAAAAGAAATGAAGGGATATCACAACAATACCTTTCCTCCATGGAGAGTTCGTACAGCAAAGCAAAACAGAGTGGATAATTCGTTATTTCCCTCCATCTTGAATTGTGCAAAAGATGCAGCGTGGCCCTCAATAGGTTGAGAACATTTACGTTCAACTGAGTAAAGCTGCATGGCTCCAACTACCCGATTGGCCTATTAAAATAATTACTAAATTAATATAGGCATGCGCTTGCACATACACAAGTAATCACGGAATAGCCTAGCCAAGCACACACCATCCTCCTTAATAAATTTTGCACTCTCAAAATGTAGTTCACATAGGATTAGGTAGGTGTACCAAATAATTGGTAAGGTAAAAATTTCTTCAACTAATAAATTAAAAAATATGAAATCACTCAGTTTTAGGCCGTTTCAGGTCGTTTTAGGCCTGCAGAATTGTATAAAATAACTATTTGAATTGATGTTTCAAACAGTTTTATGTGCTGTTTCCAAATTGTGTTTTAAACACATGTTAAAAACCACCTAACAACTCTGATTATAAGGAATATCTTTTAAAACTGGCAATATTCATGAAAGTTTTTCAATGTTAGTGAAACATCCCCAAGTAGGTATTAAAATCAGAATGAATATTGCTATGTGGTGGTTTATACCTACCTGAGCTGAAATGCCAATAAGAAGAAGCCAAGTTTGTTTTGGATCAGTTCTGTAGTTGATGATCTGGCAGCCATTCAAACTCGAATGACGGTCAAACATTTTAACCGGCTGGGATTCGCCTTCCATACTCCAGTGATACACAGACGTTTCGGTAACTAGAGCGAGAGTGTTGAGCGAAATCCACTTCCAGAACACAACATCATCGGTCATGGTATGAGCTTTCATTTTACTCTTCATTTCAATGTTGAATATCTGTAGCGTTTTTTGGGCTAAACAGAAAGAAATCATATGAGATTCAGACTGCACAATATCAATTTGACATCGGCAGTATTGATCAGGGAAATGCATTCAAAACAGAAAATTTTCTTGAAATATTCAATTCACACTTTGTGAGAATCACCCACCAGTTTTTTCTATTCTCTTTGTTTCTCCATTCTATTCGTTGTCATATGGCCAATTTTTGGTAAAAAATTAAATTTTACTCGCAGTAGTACAAACCTGAATTAGCATCACCCGCTTTTCCTTTGAGAGCAATTACTTTACTGGCTGGATTCATTATAGCAGAATCAGCAGAGATGGGTCTTCTAATTGGATTAGTAGGGTCATTAAGATCAATAATGACTACTTGAGACGAATCGCCAACTTTTTCCCTCACACATATAAATTTGTCTGATTCCATGGTGAGAGAATTGAAGCTCACACTTGCTTGGTTAATTCCCACTGAAGTGAGCTGAAAAAAAAATAAAAGAAGTGATTTTAACAAAATATCCTCAATGATAGGTAGGTACTCCTCCTCAATTATACTCTTGTATTGCACTGTTCATACTCGTATATTCTGTGGAGAACAGAAAGCGGAGGGGAATATCTCTAGGAGTTGCCAAGGGCATTAATAAATGAAGATGTGAAAATCTACTTCCAACAAAGAGGACTGGATTTATTTTTGTCCTCCTGGCTTTCTTTCATCCTTTTTTTCACTTTGTATTTTCAAACTATGAGTAATGAGACAACAGCATCTTCACACATACCAACTGTGTTAAGACACTAGAATACGAAGGATCTAAGCATTCTACTGTCTTTACCACAGTGCCACCTGTGAGTAGGGCCGACAACATCTATCCGAGAGGGTATTGGCCTTCTCCTTTTGCGATTGGGGCTAATTATGTTCCCTTTACAATCTTGCAAAGTTTCATTCATGCAGCATGAGTTGATGAGCGAATATCCAAAGAATTATTTTTACCAATTTTGAGGGTGATTCTTATAGGAAATTTTGCGCTGATTCCGAAAATACCATAATTATGTCCCTAAGTTTAAGATGATAATTTAGACCAAAAACCTCAAAAAACACGTTTTTGACCCTTATTTTTAAAGTTTTACCCCTTGGAGTGAAATGTTTGTCACTCGCGTCAAACTTAGGTTCGCGTTTTTGTGACACCGGGTCTATTCTGGTTACCGGGATTTCAAGAAATCAAACGCGAAAACACAAATGGATAGAGGATAAACACAATTCCATCAGCAACTACTGACAACTACGATATCAGTTGTAATCACGCCCAAAGCTTCCATTTCGGCGGGCAAATGCCTCCATGATACCGTTCAATCAACGTTTAAAAGTTGAATCGACGACTTATTAAGACAGCGTTTTATGAAGTCTTATTATTCGTGGATAACACCTCGTGAAACCCATTTTCCTAAATCAACGTCTCAAACCTCTGGTTCGGTTAATCAATGATTATTTTAACCATGGTCAAGGTTTTTTGGTGAAACTAGCCCTAAGTGAACAAAAACACCAGTGGGACAGAAGTGACGCAACTCGAGAACCTACACTACTTCAAATTAGAATTATGCCCTACCTTAGCTCGAACAACTAATTTACCTACAACCTACGTCTTGAAGTTTACATCCTCTCCAAATAAAATTGGAGATGATTTTTTAATAGGAAATTGGGCGTTTGATAGCATTTCAAACTTAATGAATAGGCTCGAGTAAGCAGAAGGAAAGTGACAATTTGATAGTTTAAAGGGGGAAAACTAATGGAAGTTATGGGAATTTCTGACAGAAAGCTTAGTCCCGGACTGCTGTCGGGTGTCATTGTATAATTTTAGGACATTTTCATTTTAGAATAAAAAGAGAAGAAAAATGTAGTCAGAGGTTTTGTTCCTCGAGAAGATCATCGGGACAACCTCTAAGAGAAAACTCGGAACTACAACAGCAGGGTGACTGGAACTTTATAAATAGTAATAAGTAGTAATCGTTTCATTGCCCGCACCAACTTCAACACGGACAAGCTAGTTGAATAGTATGATCCACTCCTGAGTTTTTTTTATGTGAGCAACAAAGCGTATTTTTACCGTCTGGAACATTGCAGACAGTTCTACGTGAAATTCATGAAGCAATCACCTTTCACGAGAAATGTTAAATGCGTAAACAACTCTTACGCAATTGCACGAAACTATAATATTGCATCCACGCCATGATCCATGGCCACACCTTTGAGTATATTTATATCATGGACTTTTACTTCCAGATTGTGGATTTTATCCTCTTTTCTTCCTTGGTACGGGCAGAGGCTCATGTCCTAGTGCCCCCCCCCCCCCCCCCCCCCCCCCCCCCCCCCCCCCCCCCCTCCCCCTCCCAGTGCCGCCCCTGTGTGTATCGCAAATCGCCATCAGCTGATTTTAGGTGATCATATACTGGTGGTCCCAAACGTAACGGACTAACTTTGAGGTCTTATAGGAAATTTCAAGCTGACATAGGCCACATGTCAAGGGGGTTCCGCCAGCAGTTTGAAACATTTCTCCAACTTTTCTCAGCCAATAATCGATCAA
>JAEMON010000001.1:57207559-57222548 GCA_030264115.1 Lygus lineolaris
TTGGAGAAATGTTTAAACGGTAAAATGGTAACGGGAGGAGGGAAAGGGGCGGTGATTATTAAAAATTAAAAATAAGGACACCGTTGAAAAGAGCGTTAAATTTTCTATAAGATAAAGTCATTTTCAAGTCATTGAAACTGTATTTATTGAGCTCTTGGAGAGCCTAAACTTCAATTTTTGTCGTATTTCACATTTCATCATGGGTTTCATCAGTAGTTTTCAAGTGAACCTTTCCAATGAATTCCGTTTGCAAGAACGGAAAAAACATCTCCGTTTTATCAGTTTTCCAATGGTATTATCATTTTTTAATTTTACTGTGGAAATCAGGGGAGCAAATCTAGCTTGAATGCAAAAAAACGTGGGTTATTGCGAGGAAATCGAGTGCTTGGGTGTTATACGTGATTATGATTTTAACTGGAGGAGTTAGGTATCGTTTTCCTAGTAATTTTTCACGCTGAATCGAATGGTGACACTCCTGATCACTTTTGACAGTTAGAAAATGGATTTCCCGCGAAAAAACGTGCATTGGTGATAGGTATGTCTGAAAATCCATTTTCTATCTGCCAAAATCGATTAGGAGTGTCACCATTCGATTCAGCGTGAAAAATTACTAGGAAAACGATACCTAACTCCTCCAGTTAAGAACATCACGTATAACGACCAAACACTCGATTTCCTCGAAAAAAAAACCCATGTTTTTTGCATTCAAACGTGATTTTCTCTACTGATTTCCACAGTAAAATTAAAAATGATGATACCGTTGGAAAGCTGATAAAACGGAGATGTTTTACCCGTTCTTGCAAACGGAATTCATTGGAAAGGTTCGCTTGAAAACTACTGATGAAATCCATGATGAAATGTGAAATACGACAAAAATTGAAGTTTAGGCTCTCCAAGAGCTCAATTAATACTGTTTCAATGACTTGAAAATGACTTCATGACCGTATTTTTAATTTTTAATAATCAATTAAAGGAGTTATGGCCATTTTAGTGACTTAAAGTCGAAAACACGAAAAAAATCTTAAAATTGAAAAAACTCACGAAAATAGGGGGTTAACAAAAAAGTCAAAGATACAATTTTTGTTGGAAATTAGTTGTAGAATCGATTCCTGAATTTTCGCTACTCGAACCTGAGACACCCTGTGTATATATATATATATATTTATAAATATATTTATATATGTGTCACTCCAGACGATATCTGCCCGTGGGATCGAGATAAAAAATCCAAAAAATTTTTGAAAGGTCGATAATATCAAAAGTAAGGATGAGTCCGTTGGCCAGAATTTTTGGAGTACTCTAAGGGGTCAAATTTTGAAAATTTAGTTTCAAAAATCGCTAAAAAACGTGTTTTTTTGAGATTTTTGGTGTGAAATACCATCCTAAACATAGGAACATATGGTATATTCGGAATCAGCGTGAACTTTCCTATAAGAATCACCCACAAAATCGGTTAAAATTATTCTTTGAAAATTCGCTCACCGCTGCATGAATGGAACTTTTTTTTTTTAAACATACTGACATGAAGTGGTAATAAGATTTGTAGTGAAAGTTAGTATGAACTCTATAATTCCCGAGATTTGCGCATTTTTGATGACGGTTCACACTCTGGCTGGAACACCCTTAAGGGTCTCTGAATAAATCCTGACCACTTTTACCGCACAAAAAAACAATTTTTTTCGACGTTTTTTGGCATTAAACACGGAACGTAAAAGAAAAATCGAATAACACCTCGAAATAAACGTTGTAGAAAATTAAATTCTGCGTTGAATGAGACCGACTCCACATCTTAAGGTTGAACCTGCGATTTTTGGCGAATTTTCGAAGTTTTGATCTGTTGATAAACTGCTTGATAGGGGCAGGAAGGTAGGCAGGTAGTATGAACTTAAAATGTAGGTTTAAATGTTTTTATTGGTAATAGTGAGTAATACCTACCTTATACTTCATTCATATGGAAAATAATAAACCGTTGTGTGCTAATTGTCCCCGTTTTACGTCCCTAACTAATAGCAACTTCTTCTGGCTATAATCAACAATGTAGATGAAACCTTATGAAGACTTATGTATGTAGGTAGGTACTATAATGGAGAAACAAACATTGCGGTCAGCCTTATCGTGAGTAACCACCAGTAAATAGGAACCAATATACCCAGTAATCAAAGCAACAAACTGGTAGTGGCGTGCCTGGCTGGCAAACAGATGATGATAGTCAAACAACCGGATCGATATAAAGACAAAAATATAGTAAAATAATGAATTTTGGAAAATTATGTAAGCCCATTATAACGTTGGTACAAAGGAGGAACGTTGTAGTGGCGATCGGGAAACCTTATCTTAAGGTGAAGATTCATACGGCGTAAATCGCAAGTATTAGAATAATTTAATGTCACATGACCCGAAAATCCAATGTTGTGTACAATACACCTAGTACAATGTATATACATCAAGGGTACGACCATCAAGAATCATAAAGATCCCAATGCAGTGCTGCGGAATAGAGGCAACAGCACTACTTGCTCTGCCCCTAATATAATAAGAGATAAATGGCAGTCACATCCAGTAAGTGATTAAGAAACTAGATAGCGAGGGTGCGTAAGTGACATAAGGTTCTCAACGGGTGAACGTTGGACGTGCTTGCTACTAATATAAAAGTATTCCGATCTTCCGATGATGCAAATCAGTGCAAGGATATTCAAAGGGCACGGGACAAAGACAAGTCGGCACAACGCATGATTCATAACACGGGCAAGGGGCAGCTCTCGGCTCTACGTCTACCTGACAATCAAGTTCAATCAGTGACCAGTCCGAATGATTAGGGCTCAATCAAACAATCAACTGCTTCTCGGCTCGCCTACTCAATCGTATTTACAATGTTTTCATCGGAACGAACATGTTTCATAGAATGTTCAGCAATAAATTTCTTCACAAAGATGATAAGAATCCGAAGGGTTATCACGTCGGTTGAATTGACGAAGAATCTGTACAACTGATGCAGGAGAAAAGGTAAATCTTACCTGTAAATGCTCCTGGAAGCGGATGGGTAGTATCTGCGTCATCTTGTAAGTTCTTCAAAATAGTTTCAAATAAAGAAGAAATTGGAAATTACAGGCAGTACCGCAGACGTTCCAACTGACTTTCAACGGGAGGCATCACACTATCTCGTCTTTGAAGACTAACATGGCCACCGTCAGTCACCTACGCTCCCCACTACAAAATGGAACGATACGCCCACCACTTTTCCGGCGAACCTGTTAACGAGGACGGCAAAAAACTCAAAAGGGGAAAACCAATGAGATCGGTCAGCAATAATTATCAAACAAAAACGGAATTTTAGGGAACGGATAGTAATATGAAAACCAAAAACTACATTCCACTTTCCAAGACTTGGAGGACTCGGTGGACAGTGGACACTCTGGCTTGATAAGTATGCCTGATTTGCCACATGAACAAACGAAAATTTAATACATCGATAATTTTTTCAGGAAGCAACGACAATACGTAATCGAATTTGTATTTTTAAATAATATCACATATCATATAATGCGCTTTTAATTAATGAGTGTAACTGGATCGCGCTATAAAGCGGCATAAACCATTTTTCAAATCTGTGACATTGACTTTTATGATTACGTCATACTACGGTTACCATGGAAGAAGGAGAAGGAAGTTCCACTCAGTGTTAAATGGCATGCAGGAAAATATCCCTAATTCTACTGCTTTCTAGCAGGGACGTGTGGCATTAGAAACAAATATATGTAGATTTTAAAAAATTCAATCACTTTACCAATATCTATTCCACAAACGTTATCAAGTACCCACTGCTCACAGAGCTGATAAATATCAAGCTGGGTTCACATTAAGCCGCAACGATGTAATCATGTAATCTTGTCGGCAAAACCGCAAGGCCGTAAAACCGTAATTGGATCTGATTGGCTAATTGGCTGTTCGCCATCTTTACGGCTTTGCGGTCGAACGAGTTTTGAACCTGACTATACCTGATTCAAAAATCTGAACACTTTACGGCTTTACGGGTTTGCGGATCTGCGTATTGGATTATGCGTAGCAAAGCTCATCGTATTTACTTTTCTTCGCCCCTTCAGTTGAAGCTCCATGTGAACGGTTGACGGCGTTGCGGTTTTACGGCGTGGCGGCCTTGCGGTTTGGCGGACGAGATTACGTCGTTGCGGCTTAATGTGAACCTGGCTTCACTTCGTTGAAAAGTTGAAAAAAAAATATATATATATAATATATATAGTTTTCCCTAGTCAAAATAAAGCTTTTCCAAAACAAAATAAAGGTTTTCCGTGTAGTACGACGACTTTTTCTTGATGGATTGAATAACATTTTCTAACTGCATAACTTGACATATTAAATTGAATCATGATAATATCCACATGCGCACAAGCTACTAGTGGTCCAATGGCTATACAATTAATAGGGGACTGTCTAGGGGCTACCCCGTACGCGTACAGTCTCTGAAAATTTCACGGAAATTAGTTGAGTATTTCCAGAGTTATGGCCATGAAGCACATTTCAAAATTGTGCATGCGCAGGAGGTATTACTGATACAATAGGGTCTAATACCTAGAAGGTAATTGTCAGCTCTCAACTAGGTACACACCGAATTTAAGCAACATAGGTCCATTAGGAACTGAGAAATCATAGTTTCAGGAAATTAACGTTTGCGCATGCGCACACGCTACTAGTGCTCCGATGACGATGAAATTCATAGGGGACCCTCTAGTGTCTAACTCGCTTAATCCCTGAAAATTTCACCAAAATTGGGAGATAAGTTCCAGAGCTGCGCCTATGACAACAAATTTCAAGTTTTCGCTTGCATAGTAGCTATTCCGATTACTGATCCAATCATGTTGAAATTCATAGGATTGTCTTGGAGTCAGCTCCCAACTACCCTCCAAATTTGAGTGAAATAGGTCAATTAGGAACTGAGGTACAGGGGTTTCACGAAATTGACGTTTGCGCATGCGCTCAAGCTACTGATAGTCCGATGGCGATGAAATTCAAAGGGGGCCGTCACAGGGCTAACCCGCACAATCCCTGAAAGTTTCATAAAATTCAGACCAAAACTTCATATAGTTTTGCCTGGGACAAGGAATTGACCACAGACTGACAGAGATGGAACCAAAATTGTTCAGAAAGCTCTGAAACGTAAAAAGCAAGTGGAAATTTTGATTTTGGAGGACACCAATTTTTCAATTTCTTGCACGAATGCATAGCTTCCTACCTTCGGTGGTGAGGAAGCAAAATGAAGTAGGTACCTACCTTATTTATTGAAGTTGAAAACAGCGTTTTTTTCTATACCTGAATGTGTGAACCTAGGCGTCTGCCGCAAATTGTCTGCCATGGGGACCACTATGCGCCGCTCGAGTTTTGGACACAGGACACAGTTGAGCGGGCGGCATTGACAAGGTAGGGCTCTTTCTTCATATTTCCTACTTCCATGGTTTTGGCAAGGCCATGTAGTTCCCATTTCATTCTTTCCTACTTCCACTGTGACTACCCATGCAATCACCATTGGCCACACGATGAGTTCCCCACAACCAAGTAGTAGAAGAAGAATATGAATATCCGTGATCCGTTCGTTCGTCAGCTGTTTCTGTTGTGGGGTTTTTAATCGTGTGTGCCGATTTTTCGTCCGCTGCTGCTGCTGATCGGCCCTGAGATGCCGAGACCTCCACAGCTATCCCGTAATGGTTTTTTTCATTTACCGATACTGTCCATCTGTGTTGGTACCGTTTGAATTAATCGACAACTAGGCATAGTTCTCGGTTTTCTATTTTGATTTCAAGGAACATGTAGCATGATTGTACTGGAGAGTAGGTTTAAAACAATATTTCTCTTGTAGTTAGAACAAGTTTTCGTGGGTGCAACGTTCAATTTGTGAACTGGTACTCCCTTACATTGATGGGATAAAACGGTTTGACTGTACGTCTGTCCATTCGTGTGTCCAGCTCAAGCGACATGAAATAGTAGGTTTATTACTAAATGATCTGAAGTTCCGGATTCAATTTCACACTACTGTACAACTTCCTAAATAAAGACACTAGAATCGCTGATTGATTCTGTTGTCTATATTTGAATCTTCAATTTTAGTGTCTTTACTCTCAAAACGTCTTCCATTGTAAATTCGACTTTCCTAGGTGGTACGGTGATTTGGTAAACAAGAGGTAATCCAACTTTTTACGTGACGTGTCACGACATTTGGACGCAGTGGAATCTATAAAATGTAAGATGGATGTGGTGAATTCCGATCAGTAGGTAGTACCTATCAGGGCTTCCGTTCAAAATCGTCAGAAGTTTGAACCTGACTACCTAGTTCGGTAGTGTTCGACATTGTGGAACGTGGATTCACAACATTCTGGTTTCAGTATCAGGGCGTGGGGTAGATTACATTTGTGGAGGGCGCCAACTTCCCAAAGGAGCGCTGTCCCACAGTAGGACAACAGTGGATGAGCAAGTGATAGTGGAAGGTTGGCCCGTCAGGCTCTGTTGCGTTTCGCACTTCTAAGTTCTGCACGAACTCTACCACCACTGTATATAATTTCCTATTAGACGTCAATTTTTCCTCCTGCCTTCTAAACATAGCAATTCCCTGGCTAAATGAGGCCTGTATGTTTCAGTTCTTGGGAATCAAATTCTCCAGCAGTTCTTGAAAAGCTCAGTTGCGGCGAGACATGTACCTGCAGCATGTGCTGCTACTTCAACAGAAGCAGCTGTACAAAAACCAGGTAGGTCTGTATCTGTAGTTTAGTTGCAGATAATGAAAATGAATTGGTGTCATTATTTGAAGGTCTGTTCCAAGTGTGTTGGGTCCTTGTTAGGTCATACATTTTTTCTGGGCAGAACCCTACTGCGCACATTCAGCTATGTTCTTATGATTATCAATATGCGTAGTAGGTTCTGCACAAATAAAAAATATACAACCTAGCAAAGACACCCAGTAGCGGACTATGATTTTTCTCATCGGAAACCAACAAGAAAACAACTGGTGCGTGTTTTACAAGTGACTGCGACCAATAGGTATACAAAAATATACAAGGACCACCCTTATGAAAGGGGAAAAAGGAGGGGCTGGAAAAATTACATTAAGATATGCGGAATAGTTTCCACTCTCCTCTAATTATGAAGCTGAGGGACTTATTATAGTTATGTTCCAAGAATCAAGTTGCTTGATGTAGGAAGGAGGGTAGGAATTTTTTGAAGGTAAGCCCTATCTATCCCTATGAGCAGCTGTATGTAGGTAGTTATATACCGATTCGTCGTGTAAGAGGATTCAAAAGCTAATTTCGGAACGACAGAACTCCCATTATCAACTCAGCAGCACTCAATGACATGGTGACTTAAATATGCAAATTAATATTGAAAACAGGCGAAAAAATGCCAATAGAGAAGCAATAGAGAAGGATAATCATGGATCAAACTGTACTGCTCACCTAATTCATGTGCGGACTCGGTGGGCCAAGGAGGTACTGCCCCCCTCACCTCCTCACCCACTCCTCAAAAGCTCAATGGGTTAGAAATACATAACCATCCATATACATTAGATAACCATCAATAATAATGAACGTCAAACAACCAACCAATAGCAAAACGTTCTGCACCTCGTATGTAGGTGCCAAAGTGTAGCAGTGACTTCTGTGTCTCATTCACATCTGTACTTGATTGTGCAAGACAGAAACTGGAACTCCCAATGAACAACACTTCGCAGACAAAAAAGTCCCATTCATGCTGCATGAGTTGATGAGCGAATTTTCAAAGAATCATTTTAACCAATGTGGTGGGTGATTCTTATAGAAAATTTCACGTTGAATCCGAATGTACCTATACCGAATGTAATATATATAATTAACATCATTCACATCATCACTAGACGTTGTAATGATCGACCCACTCTATTTTACCGTGATGTCATGTATCAGGAATAGGGTCAGAATTATTTAATTGCTAATTAATTAATTGTAATTGATTGCCTTCAAACCCAAATGATGGAAACACATTTTCCGAAAGCTCGGCGGTAAGGTGTGTTTGATTAATTCTGACCCTATTCCTAATCACGATCTCTGCTAGAGCCAAACTGATTTGAAAACTACAAAAATTGGGAATCACTTTCTAACAAACTAAATAGAGAGAGCTCATACGAAAAGTGCAGGAAAACTTGAGACTCTTGGTGTTATTTAAAAACATAGTAAGCTGCAACATCAATCGATGAAGTTTTGTGTTCCTTAGAAAATATTGTTTCATGTATCTTGGTATGAGCCCCCCGTGGCAGCAAACACCATATGCAGAGCATAGATTCTGTTGAAACCAGACCAAATGTCTCATGGAGTTTGCCCTGGGAAATGAAAGTTTTACTTTCCATTGAATGCCACATAACTTTTCCTCTTGATAGGTAGTTTCCCATTCATCCTAAGCTCATTCGCTTGAAAGCTAATTTAGGGAAATTTCGTTTGGAGCTCAGACATGCTCGTTCCAACTTTTCTGGTGTCACATCTTTAGTGAGTAATAATTATTGTTCAGGTATAATACTTAACGGAAATAGTGTGGTTACGTAATAGTGCATTGGTGAAACTGGAACTTTCACTGGATTTCATCACACAACCCAGATCTCTGCCTGTTTCTCCCCCCATTTTTTTAGAACATCTGTCCTCAGATGGAAGGAAACGTCGAGTGTGAAGTTCAATAGGAATCTTGCTCTTGCTGGAATTTAGAGAACTTTCTGTCGAGGCATTCCCCTCTTGAACGGAATTACTTGGTTGATCCATGTTTCAATGCCGCGAATCGTGTGGTTTGTGACAATGAGACACGAGTGTTTTGAAGTGCACATTTTTGGATTGTGTGTACAGGCAAAGCAGTTTATACAAATCGTTTGTGTTAATTACCTTCCACCTTTTTTTAGAACGCATCCCATTGAATTTTTTACACTTGCGAAGGGTGTGACGTCCTACATTTCTGTGCAATTTCTGCTGAGTCTGGCAGTAGTGGGTATGCCATCCAATGAACGTCGTCTTGAAATAACATATTTAAAAAAAACTTAACCGAGTTGACCAAACACTGCAACACAATATTTAGTCCCTTAGTAACGTATTAAAGTTTGTGAACATTAGACTGCGCTAAGTGTAGTGTTCTATGGGTTTTCTTGTACAGTTTGTAGGAGAAGAAAAGATTCACTGGACATAGAACACTAATTTTTCATTAAGGAAAGTTATTAGATGAATAATAGAATGAATGTTATGATGGGATGAGCCACGTACAAGGTGCCATTGCAAACTGATTTTATTTGGGAAGCGCTGTCGTGAGAGGAGCTTGGGAAAACTGGGTCTAGCTCAAGCTGACCTAAGCAGTTCCGTTGAGCTGGCTCACGACACATGCTTGTTTTGACATCTGTTTAAGAGGTACCTATGCACTCGGTGATTTCATGGGAACCAGTTTATTCCACCAGATAAGGACTTCGGGTGGAGGTGCAACAACAAAAAATGGTTTGATGATGATTTAAGAAATATTCTGGATTTTTTGTGGGGTTAGAGTAAAAGTCATAGTGATGCTGGTGCTTTACCTGAAATTTAAGCTGATTACTTGAATCAATATTTTCCTTCAGCAGCCATGAAAACTGGAAAATGTTCTTGCATTGGATGGGGATCCAAACTTTGTGGTTTGTGATGTTGAGGATCAATTTGAGTGTCGTAATTTAGATCGAAACGAGGTGAAAAATTTGATCGATGGCCTAACAAATTACAAATGGTTTTTCCGTTTATGTATATCCGCTCTCATAATCAAAGCAATTTGTTTGGCTAAAATTTTTCCGTTGACATATTTCATAAATGAGTCGTTGGAGTCATTTAAACAAAGGAAATAGATGCCAAATGTATTAATGATGGCCTGTAGGTTATTTCTTTTTGGGGTGAGGGTTAGTAAGCTTCTCTCCAAAGTCGTGTATTAGGTAGGCACTACTCCTACTAGTTTCGCATTCTAATTTGGCAAATTTGCATTCCAGGAACAAAAGCTATGCAATCGTATTCACCATTTCCAAAAGGGAAAAGCTTAGCCGAGTTTGCACTAGCGAGACTGGATGACTTGATCAACTGGGGACGAAAGGTAACAAGTTAAATCACATCCTAAATAAACCTGAAATCACTTCCTACCCACTGCGCCGTTACCATCTTCCATGATGAAGCGCCACTTTTGAGAAGCTTGGAAAAATTAACTATACTATTGGAAACTGATGTAACTCCTGCTTCATCAATATGACCTGTCAGCAATGATTTCTTACTTACATAGTTGACTGAAACAAAAATAGGATGCACTGCAATCATGATTCCTTTCGACGTTTTATCCGTTGTTCGCCATCAAAGAGGCAGGGTCTACAGATTGTTATGGAGCCAATTTTCAGCACCCGCCGCCGGCGCTGATTTTTGTCCCCATGCGGAAAGTGTTAAAACAAGCCTTTTGAATTGTGTACCACCCTGTACCATAAAGCCGTATGTACCCCTTTAAAGTTCAATCATGAATCCGTTCTTTTTAAGTTAATAGTTAGACAAATCGGACCGAGATATGCAATAACCAGGTAAGCACCACTTTCCATTTTTTCGGAAAAACGCAATTAAAGTTTTTGGGCTTTAATGTGCCACGTGTGGTCCATTTTTGGTCCGATTTTTTAAAACTTTTCCAGTATACCTCTAAACTGCTGCTTTTTAAATTAAAAAAAAACATTATGGAAAAACAAAATGTAGCTTACTGAGTTCTGCAATCACTGGGTAAACTCTAATAACGTCCATTGCGAGGTGTTTCTAAACGTTGAACCATGCTGGACTTGGGCCTTCCTGTGTTCTGATCGACTTGTAAATCATACTAATTATAATGGAGACGAATAATTTGTCAAAATTCTGACCCCCACCACACCTCGTATTCAATATTGAAACATGAGTGCTCAATGTTTGATTGCCTGTTGACTCTTCCACTGAACCCTGAGTTGGTGGCTTTACTTGGTGGTTTCAAAATTTCAAGAGCCACATACGGTGAATGTCGCTTATTTATCCCGATTACAGTTGTCACCCGTTTTACTACTGGCTGAGATTTGCAATTTTCTCAGGGAGAGTGAATTGTTTCTTGACTGTGAATGTTGAATGAGATGCCACGAGGTTTCTCAACGAAATGAATTTTTATTCATTATAATGATTATTTTTTTAAGTTAATGAAGGCCGATTGGATAGTCATATTTTGATATTTCCCAAAGATACGAATCTGTTGATACTAAAGACCCTGTACAGGAATTTTGTCGCGTATGTACCTGGTTATTGCTTAGCTCTGTCCGATGAGGTAAGTATTTCGATATTTGTAGGAATTTTGAATTTCGATCTCAAGTTTGGATCGCCCTTAAAAACCCCAAGCCCCTAGGTATCAATTTTCAGTTCAAAATTCGTTCTGGTTGCCTGTAAAATGGCCGAGAAGATTATGTGTGACGTCATTGGTAGTGATGACCACCAGAGGAGTGGAGTGGGTGATGTCATTTGTTGTGCAATTGTGGCTCTCGTTTTCTCGTTCCCTACCATCAGTTACGGATATAGCACCTTTTGGAAAGCTCTGGCTGAGATATTTTATTTTAACGAATACAATGGAATAGCCCAAATGAGGAATGGAAATGGGTTGGACTTAGCTATTTTTGAACTCAAAATCGGATGCAGCACCCTCGAAGACCTCTGTATCCCAATTTTCTCCCCGAAATTCGAGTAGTTTGGCTGGAATGAACTATAGGAAAACTCGTGACGTCATCTGGTATGCCTCTTCCTGTCACGTGGTTCCCATGTGAGGGAGGGAGAATCAATACATACCAGATGACGTCGCTCCCTTTTTTCGCCCTCTTCCTTCCATTTCCGACTTATCATGTTGTGTCTTTTTGGAAAGCTCCCTGTTAGAACTACAATTTTGGACGTCCATTCCTCAATGTACATTGTTCCTGGAAACTTGTGATGTATGTTTACCACTGCATAATTTACTGTTTATCTGAAATGGGAAACAGACTTTTATCTCTTCAAAATGTATTTCTACCAGAGAACTTTCCAAATAGTAAGTGCAATATGCAGGGTCGGAAATTAATGGAAGTTTGTGAAGAAGGGGAAGGAAAAGTGTGAAATCAAATATCTCACACATGGGTACTGAGTGAAAGGGATATGTATATTTGACTGATGACGTCATGCGTTATTTCTTCAGCTTATTAACACTGAAGTACTCGAATTACGTAGCTGAAAATTTACATATGGTAGGATTAGCCGGCTGCATAGTAGGTATTTTATAGACTTGAATCTCTTCAAAATGTAGATCTCTCGGGGAACTTTCCAAAAAGGTTCAATATGTAGGGTCAGAAATAAATGAAAGTTTGTGAAAAAGGGGAAGGAAAAAATGTGTGGCGTCAAATAGGAACTGAGTGAAACGGATATGTTTAAAATTGGGACACAGGATTTTTCTTGGGTGCTGAATCCAAATTTGAAATCAAAATCAGCACATTACGAAGCACATCTGTTCCCTAGTCTACTGTAATGAATTTTGAAATTGGTATGAAAAAAATTTCTCATAACAATTCTGCCCTCCTTAGCAAGAACGATTTATGTCCATTTTTGAAGTTTCGAGAAAAACGCGTTTTAGTTTCGGCTGCTGCGCCATCCAAACTGAAAACTGCTGTGAAAATGAAAAATGGACATAGGACAAATCGATTTTTGAAGTCTTTCCCGTGGGCTAAGAACGTTCTAGATTAGCTCAAAAGTTGCGCCTGATCGAGGGCTACAAGACTGTGTCCTTATCTCCAAAAATTCAAAAGTGGACATAGGACGTTCTATCTAAGGAGGACAGAATTTTCGTTCCCAGCTTAGTGTAGTTTACGAATCTCCATTGCTGTCGCAAATTTTTTGTTTGAGACGTGAAAATAATTCATTGCTGTTTGGTACTCATTGCAGGGTTCTATTTGGCCTTTGACATTCGGCCTCGCATGTTGTGCTGTAGAAATGATGCACATTGCTGCCCCGCGATATGATATGGATCGTTATGGAGTTGTATTCAGAGCGTCCCCTAGGCAAGCTGATGTCATCATTGTAGCCGGAACACTAACAAACAAAATGGCTCCCGCTCTAAGGAAAATTTATGATCAGGTTTGACAATTATTATCATTATCACATGAAATTTCCCCAACTTTTTGGTTCTTCAATGTGTGGGCATCTGCTCACTAATATCTTTTTAATAAATTGTTTTCCTCCCGCTGGGACCTGCAGACCGACCCATGTCGATCCCCTTTCAAGTTACTTCTCTGGTTCGAGCTTATAAATTAAGCGTACCTTGTCAAAAATTGTGAGAAATGGGCTCGAATGCTCAGAAGAATGTAGGATTTGTCTACTATATTCAGGCAAAGCCCCTTCATTCCTAGTTATCAGTACCCATTCCTTGCTTGTTCAAGTACAATTCTCTCAAGAGTAGCAATTGTTTTAATCACCTTCACCTCCTGATCAAATATCTGAACCAATCCCATTCTAGGTATTGCCTAACATAGGTAAATATGCACTTGACATGTCATTCTGGTTTCTAGATGCCTGAACCTCGGTGGGTTATTTCCATGGGGAGTTGCGCCAATGGTGGAGGTTATTACCACTATTCATATTCAGTCGTCAGAGGATGTGATCGGATCATACCTGTGGATATATATGTGCCAGGTAAAATTATAAACATATTATCCTATTATCATATTCTATTTCGTAACAGTAAAAATAGGTAGGTACCTATGTTTAACTTTATACATTTTGTATGAGAGACATATGGATCGCCACAAACCTCCCCGCCCCCATCCTCCAAACTTATAATTTTTTGGGACTTTATACATACATATATATGTATATTGAATTCCGGGGTTCAAGAGTCTTTCAGAAAGTAGGAAAGGTATATAAACTTGATTCAATACTACTTTTTTAATATTAAGGAAAAATGAGTTCACGAACCAACATAATTGCCCAATCAGATAATCAAAATAAACAATAGTTCATTCAGAATAGATTTATGAGAGTGGTCAACACCCCAGACTGAAACTTTGTAATAAAAAAAACCTTTCTGAAACTCATTTAAAAAACCTCTGTGCACCTTTCCTGCTGCTACTTCTCTTCACTCAAATCCACGTGTAGCCCAGTCAAATGAGGCCGAAAAACCCTGTTTGCTGGAAATAATTCCCATAGAAGGAATTTTTTAAAATCTTGTTCCAGGGTTTCTAGGTATGATAATATCAAAAGTCCTAATGATTTGGAGGTGAGCTAACATCAGCGGAGCCAAAAACTGATATTTTTTGGGACTTTCTTGGTTTTTCGACAATATCTCGAAAAGTTGATGACCAAGAAAAAAGGGAAAGAAAATTATTTTATAAAAGACAGGAAATTGCATTTTGGAAAAGTTACACTTTGATATACCTACGTAAGTACTTATAATAGTAATATTCACGGTATAAACAAGGTCGTCATCTTCCTAATTATCAAATATCATCTTCGTCTTCGTCGTCGACTTCAAGGGGAATACCTTTTGTGCATTCCCCTTGACATTTCTGGCAGCCTGCGGTACACTGCACTGATCCTATATGGCACCCACACCTTGATGTCCTGCAGTCAGTTGCGCAGTTACAGAAGATGAGTCGGAGGACAGTATACATAGAAGACACAGTAAGGGTCATTGAGCGGGGCACCTGGGGAATCCCCAAAAACGGAGACGTCACAGGAACACCTCTCACTTCTTATTTCCCTTGTTTCAAGTCAGCCTGTTCGAATCATTGTGCTTCTTAGTGTTGTTTCTTCCAGAAAGTAGGAAAGGAATACTAACTTGATTCAATACTACTTTTTTAAAGGAAAAATCAGTTCACGAACCATGATAATTGCATGATAATCAAAATAAACAATAGTTCATTCAGAATAGATCGTGGTGGTCGAGTGTGGGGCGAGGGGGGGGGGGGGGG
>JAEMON010000001.1:57233440-57245905 GCA_030264115.1 Lygus lineolaris
CTCAGAATAAGTGTAATTACCTATTTTTCCAAGTCCAAGGTTCACAAACTCTGTTATTGTTTTTTTAAATATAGTTTATTTGGGAAGTTTACTAATTGGTTTATTTTGCCTTTTCCTCAAAACCTCGAAGAGGGGCAAAGCCACGCACTGCAGGGATTTGCCCCAATTCTTGGGGCAAAGCCCCGCAGATTTTTTTAAAACTAAAACTCGAATTCCCAAGTACGTATTAGTTCAATCTGGTTGCAATTGTCATGGACGTTTAGCCAACAATCAGGTCTATCTATCCCATACCAAAACTCAGCAATACGAGCTACTCGTATAAGCTATTCCCTTTCTTCAAAAAATGGAAAACCAAAAAATGCGGGTCTTTGCCCCCACCCACCCTACATTTTATCTGTTCTCAAACATAAAGATAATATTTCTCCACATTACAAGGCTCTTTTCAACTACTCCATTTTAGATTATTCAAAACTGGACCTCCTTTGCCTCATATTTAAATGTCTTAAAAATTGTCTCCCCTCTTACCTCAATAGCTCGTTTACCCCCCAGTTAGCTTGTTTACCCAGTCTTCTCGCTCCAGAGGCCTCTTGATGGCTTCCCACAACTCTTCGCTGGATCACACGGTGAGGGTTTGTGGTGTGCGATGGTGGAACACTACTCGAGTTCGTGAAGGGGTCCCCCACTTACACAGAATTCAGAAGGCGTTGTCTTCACAACCTTGCCGAGTCATACCTCTTCTCTCCTATCTTCCTCATGTCTCTCACTTGGAGAGGGGCTATGGCCACCTTTCTCAAATCCCCACTATATTAACCAAAAACGATAGTTCGAATCATACTGTACGCAGAGATGGACAAGTTTAATTCGTAAATACAAATTTAAATTAATTCGCAGTGGGAATTTTTCTGTGAATGCAAATTTACAGGGCGAATTTGTAAATTTCAAATGCGAATTCACTGTCATTCGCAACTTTATTTTAAATGTAAATTAATTTGTACAACAATTTGACTTATTCACAGAAAATGTGAGCTATTTACTGAAAATCTTGTGAACTATGAAAGATCAACAGAAAATCTGTGAATTACATTTAATTTACACAAAAAGTTGTAAACTAACATGAATTCACACAAAAAGTTGTGATTTTTTTTTTTTTTTTCAAGCGAATTCTGAAGACAAACCTGATTTTCTCTCAACCTACATTTTCTGCATCTTTCCACCCTGACTATTCCTCCCGACCCTCAACCTCCAGTAGTCAGATTGCCCTCTACCACGACCTCTTTTCTCTGTAACGAAAATCCTGCAAAGGCAAATACAAAAAAATTCACAATTATTCGTGTGAATTAATTTTACTCAAAAATTTTCGTGTAATATGATTCTAATTTTCAGATTTTCTGTGACTTTTTAATTTACAAGAAAATAATTCACATTCTCTGTGAAAAATCACAAATAATTGTGTGAGTTAATTAAATTTGAAACAGTTGTTGATACGAATAAATTCGCATTCGCACATGTGAATACGAATTTATTTGAATTCGAATTTATAAAATTTCAGTTTGTGAATTAATTTTATTTGTATTTACGAATTAAGTTATGCCCATCTCTGACTATACGCAGGTTATAGCAGTGGTTCTGATGAAAATGTCATGGAGTTACAAGTTCCAAAATTTGAAAAAATTGAGGCAGATTCTGTTCTCAGACTCTCGCGATGGACAAGAGTGGAGTTGATGAGGCATACCTTTTGGCCCAAAATGAACACTGCTTCGGCACAACATAGCCAAACCAAAGCTACTAAACCATCTCGATATTGTAATTCTCTTATAACTTGGGTTGTTGGAAGGGGGAATATATCACACACTTCAAAGAATCTATTAAATTTAGGTATAAGTTTCTAATATTGTAATAAGTAACGTGACATTTATATACAAAATAATTTATTTGCAAGAATGTTACGAGGAAAAAAAGCACATGAAACAGCACAGTACAGTTACGATTACTCACAAGTAGAGGTAGTAATTTAAAAAAGGCCGATATAAAATCAAAATTTACAGTATATAGATGACATCTTGAGTTATATTAATTCTTAGATCTTTCTTTGTATCAAATGATTGAACCACCTCACTTGTTTTCACATTATCAACTACTTCATGATAACTACTAATACTAGTGGACTCTGTTATACATTATCAAAATAGTTTGAATGACTTCAGTTCCATTATAATTACCTATTCCTATGAACAATGGATTTTTGGAGTCTCCCCATTGCTAGGTTCTCTGATTGAAGCAACACAAAAAAATCCACCAGGACCCAGGGTACCTTGGTACTGAATGATTAATAAATGGATAAGTTAAATTATATTGTTGTATTGTTAACTGTTTTTTGGAGTTCTAACTTAGCACTTTTTAAAAATAAACAAGGTAAACTATAGATAGGTATATTAGTATGGGACATCTTATCTTGATTGTATCCACCTAGCTGTGGCCGCATGATCGCTTAATTACAGGTTTACACATTACAAAGCTTTAACAGGAACACCAGTAAATTGGTTAATATCTACCTACATGAAAAACATATATTGCATTGGTTGTATAACTGTTGTATGTAAAGTTAGCAGCGGAAGGCAACTTTTGTCTGTTGCGTTGGAACAAATTCGTGGAATTCAGTAAGGTTGTACTGCCATCACCATTGAGAACAAAAAAAAGTTAATTACCCCACTAATTATTTTTCTTTTTAAAGTTCACTCTCTCTTGTATGGGAATCTCACACGATGGCAGGTTGCGATACCATCGGACAGAGGATTCTTTTGCCTGAGTCAACTCGGTACCTATTTTGGAAGATGGCTCGACCTTTATATCTACTGTCAATCAAGAAGGTGTTATTAACATATCAACATCATTTCTGTACCCACCCATGTTCCATTTGAACTTATCCATTATTTGTTCAATTATTCGGCATCTAGACCAATTTCTGATGAATTTTTCATAAGTTTCTTAGAAAGGAAACCTAAAATTATGTGTAACTGAAGTAATCATCCCCCTCCACGAAAAAAACCCACAACGGTTCTGTAACTTAGGAAGGTACTTATGGAGTTTGAGAAGGAGCCATAACAGGAGGGTGAAATTTTGATTGAATAATGGAGGTTTTACGAACTGGTACACTTTCAGGTGTCGGAATCTCTTCACCTGTGGATATTAAACCAGTATTGAATGACGACTGAAGAGGTTTCTTACAAGGTCCACTTGATGTTTGTTTCGCCATCTGATAGTCTCCAGAATCGAAATATTTTTGCTGAAATCACCATTGCTCAATTAGTTCAATATTAAAGGACCTACCTCAAAACTAATATGATCAAGGGATTAAACTGAGAAGATCCAATAGGTATGAATTCCTATTGTTGTCACCGATTGGAGGATATTTATCTATATGTCTTTATTAGGCTATTCAACACACAAGGTTATATTTGTTGCACTATACAAGAAGTTCCATTGACGCAGCATGATTTGATGAACGAATTTTCAAAGAATAATTTTAACCCATTTGGTGGTCGTGCTAATCCCGAATAAACCATATGTTCCAATGTTTAAGATGGTAATTTACACTAAAAACCTCCAAGAACACATTTTTTCTTTTTTAAAGCGATTTTTGACTCTAAATTTTCAAAATTTGACCCCTTGGAGTACTCCAAAAATTCTAACTAACGAATTCATCCTTTTTTTTTTTAAATACCTATTATTGATATTTTGAAATATTTTTGTATTTTTAATCTCGATTCCAGGGTCAGATATCGTCTGGATATATAAATCCATATATAAATAAATAAATATATATATATATATGTGTGTGTGTGAGTTTTAATGTGTATATTGTAACAGAGGGACCGACATGTGCAAGCAGTGCGTCCTCGCGTCCTCCTGGGTGCATTCCCACTTGCGTGTGTGGGGGTGTGCGAGCACGTGCGATTTCTCACCGCACCCCTCTTTCCTCCCCAAAAAATAAATGTTTTGCACTATGGTGCCAACTTCATGTAACTGGGGTTTTGTATCTTTTATGTGTTTTAGTGTGTGTTTCCTTCTTTCTCCCCTGGATTTTGTCGAGTTAAGGCCTACGCCTCATGGGGGTGGTGTGGCCACATTAAACCGGTGAACCCTCCGCCCAGGCTATGATGGATCTGTGGCACTATCCTGGGCAGCTGCGGCTCAATCAGTACTCGAGATTTGATTTTTTTCTAAGTTTTTTTTTCCAGGAAAACCTTGTTTTTTTCCTTTTAAACTCAAATTTATCGGCTCATTTAATTTTAACTTTTGACCTCATTTTCGGAATCAGCGTTGAATTTCCTATAAGAATAGTGTACTTGGGTTCTTGAAAAGTGCCATCCAAAGACCTTCACATCAGCTCAAACATAGACGATTTTGAAAACATAAAATTTCTTTAAAAAATCTTCAACACTTGGCTACTCTTCCAAAAAAAATCCTGGGAACTGGCAAATCGCACAAAAACTGCTTCATCTAATACTCTTTCTAATGGTATAATCAGTTTCAATAATAGCTGTTTTCTTTGGTCTATTATTTCGGAGCTAGTGCTGAAAAACACGGTATTAGTGAAGGAAGCAAAGGGGACCGGATGAAGAGGTTATGCGTCAGGAATTGAGGTTGGCATTTTGAGGACATGTTACATAGATAGTTACTAGGTAACTATGTATTTTACATGAGCACAGAAATAATTATGACATGACTCCAGGTCTTTCACCTTCACATGGCAGAATAGTCCTAATACATCAGTATTTGCATATATATATATTAAACTTCAGGAATCATTTTTGAATGGTCTAAAACGGATTTCAATGGAGAAAATTTTTAAAATTTTGCATTACTAAAATTTTGAAGCCATGGCAATAGGCCAATAGCTGAATTTTCTTCGAAAATACGCTAAAAGGTAGGTATTCTCACAAAATCTCAAGTTTATACGTACCCCTCCTTTGTTAAGCTTTTTCTGCAACATAAACGCTGAGTGGCCAACACCCCTACCTGCCATAGGGTACTTCGCTTTCAGTTTAGCTTCTTCTAGTTTCTCTATTTCATTAGAGGACAACTGAAAATGAAGGAGTGTAAGATATTGTTAGTTATCACTATTACCCTGAGTATGCTTATTTTACCATCATGATGATAATATACCCTCTGAAATTAACTTGAACGTACCTACATACATTTTTAAAATGCACCTACATGCATTTTTAAATGTTTTTTCTACATTTTGTACACTTTCCAATTATTTTCAATGATGGAAACATAGAACCTACTTCGAAAAAAGGGTCTATCACACGCCTGCATGAATTCATTACCCAATCTGAAGAAGCTAGAACCCCGCTAATAGACATTTTACGAGTAGCCGTAGGTAAATAGAGTAGTCACACAACTCCAGAACTACTCTCATCTCGACTCTAGTGGGTCATTCTAGGATGATTTTGATTCGTTGTCACAAGGAATTTTCTAGCCCTTTGAAGCAGAAAAGATACTGCTAACGCATGGATGGCTTACTCCAACATCGAAGCATTGCATGTGACCAGATTTCACTCATCCGAATCATAATATGGTGAGAGTCGTTCAAAACTACAACAGTAGTTCAAGTTGCACCCTTGAGAATTGCACAGATTGCCTGGTTGTACAGCGAGAGATGGATATAAAACACACCGAGATGATATGAAATAAATCATCTTTCAGTATAAAAATAACAAGACTTTTCATTTGTGAAACAAATCTCTACAGATTAGCTCTCTGTGATTAGGGTCTCTACAGATTAGCTCTGAGGTTAGGCTCCTCAAAGTCTTGTTGGAATGCATTTGGGAGCTGGAAAATGCGTTGATAGTTGTTGTAACCGTGAAATGAGTAAACCCTCAGCGTGAAGATTCCGACAGAAATGCACCATTAAAAGACACTTCCAAACCAGAATTATTATTAAACACTATTCCTTTCCAAAAAGGTGAGAAGACAGCAAGAAACAGATTAACACTGGGATAAACGAAACTATAACATTCAGGATGTAGATTACAGCTGATACGGGTTATTTTCATAGTTTCCGAGCTCTGAAAGAAGATTTGGAGCTCGCGAGAGCAGCACCAGGGGCTCCCTCAAAGAGCACTCACGCTAGTTGGAACATGGGAACTCTCGACCCCGCAAGTTTGTAGGAACGCGTTTTTCACGCCCTCACGAGCTCCTCCTACTACAACTTGTAGGAACAGATCTCTTCAGTAACCATGTTGCTTTGGTTATGATTGTAATCAGACAGTTGTAAAACAACGCCACCTGCTCTCACGTTAAACCTAAGAAATCCAAATTAATCCCACTCGTCCAATTACCTTTACTACCATTCATAGTACATTATACTACTTGACTAATTAATTATATATCTTTATCCTCTCTAACCACAAATCTCTACCACTCACAAAATTTTTAACGAACAATACAAAGACATTAATGCCCGTCACGACTTTGTTGCGGCAAAGAAACTGGAGTATCAAATCAAAAAACTGTAACCCGAACAGTAAATTTTCCAACCCCAACCTTTAGTTTAGCACATGAAAATACTCCAAATCTAAACGTTGTAACCGTAAGAAAACCAGAAGCCTTCTCGTCTTGGGCATACTCTTATATTTTCACATATGAATAAATTAGGCTCGCATACCTACTTCATAAACATTTCACTAAATTGCAATCTAGGTCGGAGGGGTCGAGTTCGGAGAATGGATAGAGTTCAGCGTTTTGAAAAACAGAAAAATGGGTTCCGAAAAACGCTCAAAACTTAGAACACCACGTGAATACAAAGAATTTAAAGTAACATTTAAACAAAAACCATGTACCTGGGCCTCCGCAGAAGAAAGCGTGAATGCATTCTCTTTAGCCTCGGCTTCACTCATTCTGTTTGATTTTTTTTCTTGATATGAGATGAAAAACTGATAATCATGTGCAACACAGAAATAACTAAATGCAAGAGAAATTACCTAACAGGTATATTCCCGAAAAAATGAAGGCTGAACGAAATGATTACCTAAACTATAACCCTCCGTTTACTCTCTGGGCCTGTACGAATAAAGTAAATAAATCTGTCAACTGTCATGTCAAGGACGCGTTGGTGTTGGGTGAACGGGAACCAAAAACAAGTTGTCTCTGTGTGTAACCTGTGACGTGTGACCGTGACGGGAACGGTGTAACCACAGAGTAACGGAGACAACCATGGAAGAAGGAGAAGGAAGGTCCACTTCATAGGAAATAGCGTGCTGGAAATCTGCCTGCCTTTACTGTAACTCCATCTGGCGTAATTTTTCAGAACTAGACAGTTTAACCAGCAGTCGCTAGAGTGCTCCGTCAACCTACCACTCATAGTAGCTTTTCAAATTCACAATTATTCTGGAGTATTAGATTATTATCCATCTATTATTATCATATTATACTAAAATGTAACAATGAAATGAATCACCAGCTATAATTTCCCTTCTTTCAACATTAATAGGGGTTGGTACCACGTCCCATGCGGACGCGTTTGGCTGGTTCCTCGCTGTGGGCGGCACGAGTATAAGTGCCCTACGATAGTCGACAAAGTCGACTTCCCAACAGGTGGCAAATGCGTCACAACGTGATTTTGGAGGTTTGAATTTAAATTTGAAATTCTACTACAGGAAGAGTTTTCTCGGCAATTTCCTCGAGATAAAATTAATATGAAATTAACCGATTTAGGGAGAGTCTGCCTCCGCACTTGTTAGTGAATCTTTGGCAGAAACTCAACACGGTTGGTTGGTTGTTTAAACTCGGAGGAAAGACTTCTCCGAGTGCCACTGGTGCAGTGGAATGATCTCCCGAATCATTACTAATTATTAAGTATCTAATTCTCCAGTTGGCAGGAAACAAGCAAGAGTTTCCCTGCAGCCAACCCGTTGCTCTAAGGGCGAGACCCCTAATTCTGGGTCCCTGAAAATACGACAGAAAGGTCCAACAGAACCTCGTCGTTTCTAAAGCCCTCTTCAGTTGCCGAATCGGCTCATTTTTGTAATTAAATACAAGAATTCCTCTCCTGCACAATACGAATAATTGATCTGTATTGTAAAGTAATTCAATAAATACCATAAGGAATTCACAATCGAATAATTCCTTATAAATCCTTCTTTCCCTCTTGTAAATAGTCTTTCTTTTGTAAATAGTTTTTCCCTATTAGAATTAGATCAGGTTGAAGCATCCACCGCTGTGGATCCTCTTGGTGTGTCCCAATAGACATTCCGGTGAAACGAATTGTGGTATTGCCCGCATAAACGCGTACCACCCTGACAAGTACCGACGTACTTCAATATTCTTTGAGCGTTCTTCTTTCATTAACTCGCTGATTCCTAGCCTCCCAAGTCTTCCGCATGGTTTCCACAACTCTGCTCCTTCCACAGCCGAAGAGGACGGAACTCCTCATAGTCCAACCTAGGGAACTCCGACAGCTGGATTTCTCTTCCAAAAGTAAGGAAGTTCGGGGTGTAACCTGTACTTTTATGTTTGAGGTTGTTGTAGCTACTGCTACTGCTGCTGGCTACTGACTTTGCCAGGAGTCTTCCCCAATCCATCCCCCCCTCCTTCGAAATTCTTACCAGAATTTCCAACTCTGCCAAGCATAGAGGTGACGTCACCATGGAAGTTGCCCTGGCGCCTCCTCACCCGAAAGGGATACTAACCTGACAGTCGCATGGAATAACCCATCCACCCATCCACTCTGCATCGCTCCTAACGCCGTGTCGGGGTGGGGAGAGTCTTTTTCCCGCTTCACATTCCCGCGTATTTTGAAACCTGCCTTCCCTCTTTTTCCCCGTTTCCCCACGTGATTTTAAAGCATGGAAACTTCCCCTCCTCGTCTATTATTACGTAAAATAGGAATATTAAATCTACCTGAAAAAGTCGTCGTACTATAATTATATATGCAGAGCGCGTTCGCACAGACACAGTTCTGGATCGTCCTATCACATCCCCTCTCAGAACGTAGTTCCATCTAGGACTAGTTTCAGACTGTCTGTGCAAACAAACCTAAAGTATACATTACACATCTCATCTCTCAACAAGAATCCGTATGGACATATCCACGGGAGAAGGAGACTCCTTCTTCCATGACACATCTCCCAGAGAGCTTCACTCACAGGGTAACGGAGACAACTTGGCTTTCACACAAGAATTTGAGAAGAAGAAGAAGAAGAAAATCCACGCTTCGAGGGTGGAACGTGGAAGCACCCATGACAAAAGACAAACAGATGGTGATGGGCGATCTCGAGCAAAAAATCGATCTGCACGGATCGATGTATCGAAAATTTTCGATCTCAAAAATCGATTTATCGGGGGGGGGGGGAGATCGATTTCCACCAGATCGATCCGGATTTCTAAGAAACCGAGCGAAGTTCGTAAAAAGGCATGTACCTATATGGTAATTGCATGATATTTGTGAGCTTTAAAGAGTTTAAATCAAAGGAAACATTGCTTCAACTGAAGTCGTAGGATAAAAATATCACTGATAATACGGTTACCTGCCAAATTTATTTTGTATCTAGGCCTAAGTTGCCTGGACGGCATGTTGACAATTTTAGCTTAAGCCATAACATCTTGTAGTTCGGGTCCGTCCGCCGTCGGGTTATTCGTTTGTATTCGTATTCGTGTTTGTAATGCGCGCGCTGAGCACCGTCTTCTCAGGCTGCGCAGTCAAAAACTTGCTTGTGAATCGAGATCGAAATGCGGACCTAAAATATCGATCTGCCGATAATCGACACGCGTAGAATCGATCCAAAATATCGATAAATATCGGATATATTGGAGTGAAACAATCGATCTTACTCAGATCGAATCGAGTTCGCCCATCACTACAGACAAAACAGTTGAAGCCGGTTGTTTTGATTTTACTTGATTCTTGCCTACAATCATTTCCCCAAAAACTGTTGTAATCCGGGGTGAACACTGGACATCCTATCCTGGGCCTACTTCAAGTCAACAACTCTTTCCCGTTTCAAACAGCTCAGGAAGTTGCCATTGCTACCGGGAGACTACAATGAGAAGGTATTTCATTATTAATTTGATTCCCACCTATTACGAATATGACTTTAGACGTATGATCGAACGCATATGAACGGGGGAAATTTTATGAAAGGTCTTTCATATAATGAAGCGACCAAAACAGTAGTTTAACGTTGTTTTATGTAGTAAAAACGTGTGTTTCATATCAAAGGTGTTCAGGATGTTTTGTTTACTAATTTACTAATGAAATACATGAAAGTTAATAAAAGGCAGATTAAAAATGTGAAAAGGATTTATTTTTAAGTACATCGTACATTTAATATTTCAGAGTAGTTCTACTCGCTAGAGATGAATAAATAATGACGGGAACACAGTTGGAATTTTTGTTTGGAGACTTGGAGTGATAGGTAGTCTGAGAATTAACACTGTCATTGTCTTCATCGCTAATCGCTGTAGAGGAACTGCAAACGCCTTGTGTGCTTTTGAGCAAACTTTTCAATTACCTGTGAAAAGCATAAGCCGGTTAATCACTCGATCAAGGACTAGATGATAAAAAAAAACAAAAAAGATCCAAACTGGAGGGCCCTACCGTTTGCAATAAAACTATGATAAACATTGCAACTCTCATAATAACATAAAAACAAATCTATCTGCGTTGATATTTAAAAGCTTCATCACATGTACTAATGGTGAATGAATTAAAATATTGATACGTATCTACATAAGGAACTTTGAATTATTAAAAAAAAAACTCACATTAAAATGGATGTACAGTTTAAGTTAAATTTAAGAAAATAGAGCTATAGGTAGGTTTCTTAGGCTATTATAGTTACCTCCAAAGGATCCACGTTTATTGTATTCTTATGAATGTTCATCAGAGCCAATCAGGCCGTTGAGTCTATCTTGTCGCATTGTTGTTCACAAGTAATTTCTTATTAATTTCATTGATGAAGAACTTCTTTCGCCAGTGCATGAAGTGACAGATAGAACACAAAGCAAGTGCAGAAGATTTTTTATATTAGGGTAAAACGTAACAGTTGTGTCGCAGGAGGCTTCGATTGCTGTAGATGGTACTTCTACTTTACCTTTACTTTATTTTTTTTTTTTAATTAATTTCATTTATGAAAAACGGACCAGGTCTTTGTCCTTCATGCTGCAGCATGTCACACCATCATCAAGAAGGGACACCCGTTGCTGACCATAATGGTTGATCTGTCCCGTGCCTTTGATTCTATTAAGCACACCCTGCTTTGAGAGAAATTGGGTCGACTTGGGGTGAGTACAAGGTTTATTAATGTCATGAAATCATTCTATCAGAGGGCTCATTTCCAAGTTCAGCCCCAGCCTGGTGAGAGTTTTGAGCAGAAGATTACGGAGGGGGTGCTTCAGGGCGATTCCCTTTCCCCATTGCTGTTCGTACTGTTTATGTCCGACTGTGTGGACTTTCTGCGGGACAGAGGGTGCCATGGCGTACCCATTGGAGGACGTGAGCTTTTGATGTTGGCCTTTGCTGACGACCTGGCACTGCTTGCCGACTCACCTCCAGATGCGCAGTTTAAAATGAACTGTTTTAAGGAATATTGTGACATAAATAACTTGGTCATTAACTACAAGAAGACTGAAGTAATGGTGTTCTGCCGAGGTCGCATGAGAAAGATGAGGAGAGTGGTCTGTGGTGGTGTACCATTGGAGTATGTCCGTAAATTCAACTACCTTGGAGTTACACTGTCCATACAGTGTAACCCAATGCCAGTTCATACAGAATGCAAACAAAGCAATAACCAAGAGTAAGGTTGCTATTGGATGCACAAAGGAAATTCTTTGGAAAGGCAGAATAGTATCATGGGATGCCAAAATGAAACTGTTCGAGACTCTGGTGGAATCGGTCCTCCTATACGCTGCTGAGGTTTGGGGAATATGGTGTGATGAGGAGCTGGAAATAATCCAGTCTTTCTTCCTGAAGACCCTACTTCACTTACCCAGAAACACACCGAGACACTACCTTAGGCTTGAGTGTGGCCGACTTCATTTGAAAACCCTCATATTCACCCGTGCCTTAAACTTCCTATTAAGAATTATGAGAATGGATGAGGATAGATGGCCTAGGGTAATGGTGGAGGAGTTGATCAGATCAGACGCTGATGGCTCTAATGGCGACCCCCGATACAACTGGATCTCGAAAATGAAGGGTTATCTGAGGAGTATTGGATCCGAAGACGTGTTAAGCAGCCCAAGCTATGAAAATATGAAGCCGCGTCCACACTCTGCCGAATGAGGGTGGGCACCCTCGTAGGATCCGCAAAGGATCCCTAGTGTGAACGCGTGCGGAAGGTGAACCGAACGTGCGGAAGGTGAACCGACGAGGGCGATCCCAAACCAACTCGTGTCGGTCCAATTCAAAGAATGCGGATCCGCATCGAACAGTCTAGACGTGCCGATCACCCTCAGTCG
>JAEMON010000001.1:57266905-57282535 GCA_030264115.1 Lygus lineolaris
TTGCAATAGCTTCATTTTCTTCGAAAATTCGCTAATGGCCCTCACCATGTGCTTCAGCGCAATGAAATACCCCTAAATCATTTCTCATGCCTAATTGGTAAGTAATTCAGTTTGGCACAGGTGTTGGTGTACTTTCATCCTCTTGAGAAAAAGTTTGTTGTATTTTTTGGGTTATTGAAAAATTGTTCCTAAGTGTTTTTTTTTAAATCCACTCATTTGGTAATATCCTGCTTGATTTCTTTATTGTTTTCAGAAGTGTAACCCACTTGAAAAGGTTAATGTTATGGCCACTGTACCGAATTTCAGCGTTACTGAAGAAACAAAAGACATATATCACACAGAGCTTCAAAAAGTTCAAGAACAAATAAGAGAAAATTTATTCTCCAGGAAATGTGAGTTGTTACAGATGTTAACACGTACATACAATAAGATAGTTGCTGATCACAATACATTATTCATCAACCGAAGGCATAATAGCTCATGTAATTGTAAACAAAATTATCAGGAAATTCCTTCTCAATAATTAGAGTATTGGCACTACATGATTTTTTTGTCTTTTTAGTGAAGGTTAGCTTTCAATACGTCATGCCAAAATAGAGTGGAATATGCCTTTTGTCGATCAATGTTGGCAAATTTTGCTTTAGAGTCGATGATCAAGGTTTACTTTAATGGTTTGATGGACCATGTTTTAAGGCCCATGCTTAGACACTGGCTAAAAAATGTGGGTACCGCAGGAGATGGTACGAGGTTGGCTCAGAGCCAGAGTGGCATTTTCTGTCATAAATAGCAACCTACCTATTTGTAGATGAGACTCGTATGTAGTGGAGGAGCTGTCTGGTTATGTAGACAGAGTGGGATCTTGATTAGCTCTACAAATAGAGATTACTTGGACAGAGCCCTGAATTTCCTCAAAAATGCCTAAATCTCGGCTACCGAAGAGTTTGTAGGAACTCTTACTATAACATAATTACTACTTAGGACCATTAAGTTTAAAAAACTGATACCCTCCCCCTCTCCTAACCATTTTACCGTTGCACAGTTTTTCCCATTTTCCTCAGCCAACGGATTTTGATGCGGTTGGCGGAATTCTTCCTATTTTATCATTCTCTAGGGGGATGAGGTGCCGTTATGCCAATTTGAATTTTAAAATTACAAAATTAGAATTATACACAGCTGATCCCCCTAGAGAATTGAATAACAAGAAGAATGCCACAAACCGCATCAAAATCGGCCCAGAAAAATTGGAAAAACTATTTTCATCCGTTCCTTGGCCCCTAAACTTCCAAGAAACCCCAACTGCGGAACACAGATTCCTCACAGTCTGCCATCAAAATGTAAAAAATTTGGTGAGAGAAACAACTAGGAGACCTGGATGATTGATAAATACGGTCCTTGATCGTACTTGGTGTTTCAGATGCACATATTCACTTTCTATTAGGCTTCTATTAGGCTATTATTTAGCTCTTTATATGTATAAAAATATTCAAAACCTAAAGACAACAATAACCCTGACTCTAGGAGCAAGTATTTTGATGAATCCTGGTAATTTCTTTTAATTTTAAGGTTCAACATTGCATACACAAACACTTTCAACCCACACACAAACCAAGGATTAAATTGTTTTGTGCAAAACAATTATTTTTAATGCGAATGATTGCGATCTTGTTTTAGCTGAACTAAGGTTGAGGAAATCTCGACCTGGCACATCCTCGTTGTCTTCGACAATATCTGAGAGCACCGATTTTACAAACTCATCTGAGACAGATACCATGGAAATGGATGCGATTTTGAAGTACCACCACACGGTGCAAGAGAAAATTGCGGATAACATGATAACATTGGCTAAAAATATTAAAGAACAATCTCTGATTGCTAACACAATAATCAAAGGGGACACAAAGGTTGGTCGGAGCTTCTGTACCATTACATGTAATTTATGAGGGATAAGGGTGTGATGAAGAGTAACCCGACTTTCTCTCGCTCTCTTGCACCACTTTCTCCTTCCTTTTAATTATTCCTTTTTCAGGTATTGATGGTAGCAATTTTCAAATCTATTGCCATGAACTGTCTCATTATTCAGAGCTTGATGAGGATTCATGTCGTGCCTTTTGTTTTCATTTTAATTTTTACCAGACAAACTCACACTTTTTATTGTAGTAAGTAATTTGTATCGCCCCAAACAAGAATCTATCCAACTTTTAACTTATTAAGTAGGTATGCTTCCTTTAAAATTCATTGATTTACTTACTATAGAAATCAACCTCGAAAAAAAATCAACCTAGAAAAAATCAAAATATTACACAATGGTAATGGTAATGGTGGTATTTTCTGTAAATAAGGATCTCATATTTGCATTGATCACAGTTATTCCATTGGTCAGTAATAATGTCATTGTAACGAATATGTCAACAATACGCATCCCGTTGACTGAGATAATGGCATTTTTAAAATGATATCCTACTCCCCTCTAAGGTGTGGAGTGTGGATTGGTGAGATATTATAGTGTAGTGGTCTGGAGTTTTTGCAGGGGTTTTGGGAGTATAATAGATGAACTGGACATAGAATACTACTTTCTTTTATTAAGGAAAGTTATGATATGGATATCACTTAATTTGTTGGAATGAGATGCGTACAAGGCGCCTTTGCAAACTGATTTTTTTGGGAAGCGACGTCGTAAGAGAAGCTCGGGAAAACTGGATCAAGCTCAAGCTGACCTAAGCAGTTCCAAGCTGGCTCACAACACCACCTCCCCCTATAAGGAGCACCTGTCCTCAGGTCATATACATGGAATTTATAGCTGCGCCAATAGTGGATGGAGTAAAGAACATTTTCACTAGAGCCGAACTGATTCAAAAACTACGAAACATTGGCAATCCCTTTAACTACATCAAGAGAAATAGAGCACATACAAATAGTTCTGGAAAGTTGAGAGATACGCTTGGTGTTCTTTAAAAACATTGTAAGCTGTAACATTAAACAATGAAGTTTCGAGTTCCTTGGAAAGTATATTTTCATATCGTCGCTTAAGAAGCAACACGCCCTATCAACCATTTTCACGAAAATTAGGTTTTGACTGATTTTTATTCGATTTCTCACGTTCCATCGACTGGTTAGCTCTAAATTGCTTCAACTAGACTACAAAATCGAGAAATACTCAATTACCTATTCGGACAACACCCCGTATCAACCAAAATTTCCTATTTTCTTCAATAATACTATTTTTCAGTATTGACGACAACCGGAAGGCAAGAAGTGACTGAATAATAGGAAACAAAGGGACAGGTGATCATAAACTGGATTTAGTTTTTTCCTCCTCCTGAAAAATTGGGATTTGGTTCATTGGGCATGTTGCTTCTTAAGCGACGATATATCTTGGTATGTGCCTCCCATGGTAGCATAGATTCTGTTGAAAACAGATCGAATGTCTCATGGAGTTGGTCCTGGGAAATGAAGGTTTTACTTCCCGATTGCAATGCCACATACCTTTTCCTCTTGATAAGGAGTCACCCATTTATCCTGAGCTAATTTAGGGAAATTTCGTTCGATGCTCAGGCATGCTTAATCCAACTTTTCTGATGTCACATCTTTAATAAGTAATAATTGTTTAGGTATACTGCTGAAAATAGCGTGCATAATATTGATTCGACAGCGAATTGTATGGTTTATAAATAATGACAATGAAAGCACGAGTATCCGAAGATCACGTTTTTGAATTGTGTATCGAGGCCAAGGGTTACACACAAATCGCTTTTTGAACTAGCTCCCGCCTTTTTTCTAGAACGTATCCCATTAAATTGCTTTACATTTGCGAAGGGCGTGACATCCATTGCAAACTTTGCAAGGGAAATTCAATATGTTCAGGGTCCAGAAATATTCAACCCACTAGTGGACGCTATTTCGACTGTCACGTAAGTGGGCGCTAGCGGTACTCCGTACCGCACATTCATTTTCCGTAATTTCTCACTTTTTTTTGGGTCTTAAAAGACCCCGGAAATGCATGCATTACTAAACTATTATTATGTTTACGTATCAACCGGTTTTCAACGTATCTGGCCTTGCTGTAACTCTCTATTATTCTTCCATAAAGTACAAAGACGCTAGCTGGACTCAGTACCGCAATGTGAAAACGTCCAGTCATGCTAAGTTGGACTGATACTTGTCACTCTGACACCTCATAACAGACTTGGCGCATGTCTAGAAGTGACTAGTAGCACCTGCCATTTGTTGAGGAGGGTCTGTTCTAGGAATACCAATGCTAGTTACTGACATCAAACGAAAATTCGCCACCCTGTCTCAGTATTTGCACAGATGCGGTATGGAGTACTGCTTAGCGTCCACTAGTGGGTTAATATTTTGTGCGGGATGTGCGATAGGGTGATCATTTGCGTTTGAAAAACCTTTTGATGTATCGACACATGACGCGGATTGTTCCAGCAAATGGTGAGGGGTAGTCTTTGTTGAAATATACGTCATAAACCCAGAGGCTTTGGCGATCAAAGTATTGGCCTCAACTTGGTGCGCAAGCGCACATTTTACCCATTCAATAGCTTGTGAAAGAACCAATCACCTGGGAAGAGTTTGAAGAAGTTTTTCTTAATTCCTGTCCAATTTCTGCAGAGTCTGGCAGTAGTGGGGAGCTAGAGAATGAGTGCTAAGTCGGGTTAACCCTTTCATTACTGGATGCTCGCGCGATCCTGGGTCTCAGAGGCCAACCAAGGGGAGGGTCCCCCCAGCCGGAGGAATTTTCAACCCTTTTTTTGACGCGCGTTCCCATTCACAATCTCCCGTAGTTTCCTCTCTCAATCACACTTCCTGTTAGAATATTAGTGATTACCTTTCTAGAGATTAGTTACTTCAAGATATTCGTTACTTCAGTGTTCGGCATATTTTACAATGACACAGTATGTGGTAATTTGAGGGTTGATTGAGTGTAGTTTCCAGTTTTCCGTCACTTGACTGGAAAACAAGTACCTATCTCCATTCAATCAAAAGTATGTAGTAACTCTAGAATGATATATTTGGTGAAATAAAATGCAATGTAAGTTTCTCAATAACTCAACAGTTGCTTGGAATGATAATGCAAATATCTATGTAAATCGTTTATTAGTTACCTTTATCTTAGTTGTTACAAACAAGATAAATTACGGAGAAAAAATTTTACTTTATACAAAATAGTTAGCTTTATCTTAGTTATTACAAACAAGATAAATCATGGACAAAAAATCCAAATAATCGAAAATCCGAATATCAAGGATTTTGTATGACAATACTGTATCACTGTCCGAAGCTGTGGTCAAAGATCCCGGTGCGAGGTGCATCCTAAAACAAGTTTTGAGAAAAGGAAAAGTTTCACTTTCACTTTTTCACTCGAAAATGGAAATTTTTGTGGACTTACATAGATTGATGTGGTCATCGGCGCCCACGAAAAAAATGAAGATCGGGTGCGAGGGGGGTGGTGATGGAGGGGAGGTGCGTCTTCCTCTTCGTCTTTAAAGGTGTTTTGATTTGTTAGTTTGATTTTTCAATTATAATTCAGCGCTCGGTCCTCGATGTTACACAAGAAACACACTGTCCAAAGTAGAACTACATTTAATTGCATTCGACTGTATTTCAAGCTAGCTTTAATGAATGGACTGCAATGATTGATTCTGACTGCTGAATATTATAACAGCTAAATATTTAAAAAAATAAATGTTATTTATTTTTAGAGAGTGGAAGATTCTACCTTGCTTGCCGACAAAAACATTGTGGACCTGAAAAAGAATTCCGACAAACTACAAGAGCATACCAAAAGCAATTGGCAATGTTGGACGTGGCTCATATTACTCATGGTACTGATGGCATTCATAGGTAATTGCTTGGTCCCCTGTTAAAATCGTTTGATATCTACGTTACTGGATGACACTAGAATGACAAGGGATTATATAACTTGACTTTGGAATCTTGATTGGTTCTCGAAATCTTCTATGTGTGACGAATAAAGGAAACAAAAACATTATAGTAGGTGCTTATCAACGTAGGTACTTAATTTTTACATTTAAAATTTTGATTTCCTAGTGACGGAAAGCACCACCATATACTATTCCATCACTCAGTGGCCTATGTTTGGTATATATCCCGAGTGAAGAAGGGCTTACTTGGCTTCTTCCCTCCTAGTTCTGATGTTCATACAGAGTGGTCCCTAAAGGATGAACCAGTCTTTTTTCCGAGCTTTTTAGACACTCTAAAAAAACTGAAAATACCTACCTTTATCGAACTAGCCTATTGCCAACTGGCTCTTACTTTCTCATTTCAAATGAGAACCCCCATTTTTGAATTGCAGATTCAGATTCTACTCCCTAATAGACACATAACCCGATTTTTTAAGTCACTTCCAAAAAATGGAATGTTTTCCAAAATTAAGTATGACACATGACTTTGAATTGTTTTCTCTTGCGGAATTCAATGGTGACATTTATATGGAATTCCAGTCGCTTTTTAAAGTTTTAAATTCAAAATTTGTGCTAAATTACGTTCTTCTAGCAAAATTTGACACTAATTTCAGCATTTAACACTCGTACAAGTGCTCAAAATTCAAAATATCCCAAAAAATAATACTGTGTCTTACTGATGCTGGTTGATTGATTGGGGTTTAGCCGAATGAGAAATTCACATTATGATATTGTAAAAGTCGTCAATGGAATACGATTAAGTACCAATTAAAACGTTCTTACATCCCAAAGTACGAGGGTCATCCCAAAATTGAGTTTCCCTATATTTAAAAAAATAGGAATTAGTATTTATTTGAAAAAATTACATCATTGGAGAGCTGAGGATGTAACCTATTTTTCAACATAGTCGCCAAATCGTTCCAGGCACTTGTTGTAGCGGGATGAGATTTTTTGAGACCACTGTCATACCACTGCGGCTCCTAATCGCGTAGCCAGTCTTCTACTCTTGACTTCTTCATCATTACTAATCGTTTACCGCCCAAAAACGTTTTCATCGCCAGGAAAAGGTGGTAGTCACTCGAGGCATCTGGGGAGTATGGAGGATGAGGAAAAATATCCCAATTAAAACTGGTGAGGGGGTCCTGGATCAAACGTGCCAAATGGGGCCTGGCGTTGTACTGGAAAAGGAGCATTTTTTTTGTCAAAAATCCCAGTTGCGTTCGTTTTATCTGAGCTCTGAGTTTTTTTTCAAGACCTTGCAATACCTGTTGGAGTTGATTGTCTCACCTCTGGGAAGATAATCCACCAGTAGCACTCCTTTAGAGTCCTAAAACATGGTTGCCATGATCTTTCCAGATGAGGTCTCAATTTTGGCCTTTTTTGGCGCTCTTTTCTGGGGGCTTTTTCACATTTATGCTCTGCCGTTTAGTTTCGGGAGTGTTGTGATGGACCCATGTCTCATCCCCAGTCACAAGTTGAGCATAAAGACCTTCTCCTTCATCCTCAAGCATCTCAAGATCGATTTGAGCGTCCGAACGGGTTTGTTTGTGCTCATCCGACAAGAGCCGTGGGAGCCACCATGCACAGATTTTATTGAGGTTCAGGTCATCTTGAACAATGTCACCAACTACAGACCGAGTCAACTCAAACTTGGGATGAGCCAATTCGAGGATTTGGTCAAGGGTTCGACGCCAATCTTAATCCAAAATTGCACGCGCTGTCTCAACTCAGTCTTTGTGGCTCAAACTCGACAGGCGCCCACTGTGGTGCTCAGCATGCACCAAAACACGTCCTTCCTCGAATGTTTTTCCCCACCTCCGAACCATTTGAATGCTCATCAAATTTTCACCGTTAGCTGAAGTAATCTTGCGATGAATTTTTCTGGGCGTAACACCTTCCCACTTCAAAAATTTGATTACAGTTCGCACTTCGCAATCGGACCCACGCTTGAAGTAGGTTGGCATGTTAACGACTGAACAGGCTACAAACGATGCAACCTGGCGACCTGAAATTTTTACAGTGTGACCACTACATCCAAACAAAACTTTTGAGATCTTCCGCAGCTGTCTACATCTTTCTGTTCTGGTATAAGAAAATAGGGAGACTTACTTCTGGGATGACCCTTGTAAACTGTGAGTTTCTTCTTTGGCTGGACCCCATGTATCAACCAGCATCATAACCATGCAGCTTCCTTATGATAAGAAAGATAGATTCTTATTAAACAAATAATACTGTTTTTTTTCAGGTATGGTTATGATCATGAAAGTCTTCAAGAAGAAAATATGAAGTACCAGTACTCATTGATAACTGGAATCAATTTGTGCAGAGAAATATGAGGTATTTTTGAAGCTAAGGATAATATTTCTTCAGTTTCAATCAATACCATCCATGGGGTTAAATATGTTTTGTTCGAGTATATGTGGAAATTAAGAAGTCGCAGGAATGTAACTGTTCCTTCATTTGATGGTGCCTATCTGAAAATTACATGTTCGGATAATGTGAGGGTTGAAAAACGCACATTGATGGAATGCCCACCGATCTCCTGTGGGTTTGTCACTCTGAGTTCACAATTTCAATGATACGTGTGTTTAGCAAAAGCTCCATGCAACTACTCGTTAGATTTTCTATCGTTTCTGTTTTCTATCGTTTTATTTCGTTTTTTTTCTATTTGAAGAGATTTTTCTCTAGGAGCATGTTTCAGTGAGATTGGGTCCAAGTATTTTTGGTCCATTAAAATCCATTTCATAGGTGCTGATGTCTGTTTAACATTCCATATTCTTTGATACAACTGTGTACTGCAACTGGCGAGCACGTTATTCACTCCTATGTTCGAATTTGAAGGTGAGCCTAATTAGGTTCTGAGCTCACAAATAGAATAATTCATATTTTTGGAATAAATTGGTACCTGATGATTGAACAAAATATTAACTCATTTGAAAGAGTTCAGTCTCCAAATGAGAATCTGAGTTACAATCTCTCATTGAAAAATAATGTAACACTTTTTAACAACAATGAAAGAGGATAAATGTAGTTAATGCAGGGCTTGCGGTCAATATAAGACATTAGAATTTTAATTTAGGTAGCCCAAGCAAAACTGGAAACTTTAGGTAAGTACGTTTAACACGTTCACTGCGGGTCTATATTCGTACACCAACCCCCCAAGCTGAAAACTTTCCTTGGTCCACTGTGTGGACCTTTCCAGCGCTCTGTGTTGGTAGTCTGGACCCATTTCACGAGCGTAAACAAGCTTTGGGGACTGCCAGGCGTGTTATAAAAAAGGCATTCTAAATGCGTAAGGACTCATGACGCAACCCATGCGGCTCCCGCCTGGGGTGGAGGAGTCGTATGAGGCAGCATATGCGTCATCTGCAGTGAACGTGTCAAAGAAACCAGTATTTCAGAAAGTAGTGTGTGAGAAAGTACTTACTTGCTTAATTGTGTAAACCATGTGGCATCATAAATTTCGGCAAACAAGAAACTAAGAAAATCAACTGAACCCCACCCTGTTCAACTTTGAACTACTCCCACGTTCTCGATCTGGTGAATCTACACTAATTTGACGAATGTTTTCTGGCTGGAAGGCGGTACGCAGGGTGGTCTGGGGGGATCACGCTCGATTTGACATCTATTCAAGAGGGGTACCTGCGCACTCTGGTGAGCAAATGTTCAACTTTGAACTTTCTTTCGAAAAAATACTGGGAGTCTGACTAACACTTAGGAACAAGCAACGAATCAAAAGAGATCTTAATAACATCAAAATACATCATAGAGAAACTTTAAAAATATGTTAAATTATTTCCATTTTAATGGAATTATTCACTTGCTTCTTGGCACTGGGGTTCACAATTTACGTGGACCTTATTCGCCCTAACTCTGAATGCTAGGCCCGGGCCATTGTATCTAAACTGGAGTCAACTGTTCATACAAAGGGTCCTCTTCCTTTCTGTCTGGGTTGAAATGTCTGCTCCAATGGATGGCGCCTGTTGGGTTGCGCCTGGCGGTGCAGATGCAAATTTGCCTGGCCCTGCATATCTCGCAGATTGTTGGCAGAGTTCCCTCATGCTCGCACTCGCGGAAGAAGGTGGCCTGGCCGTCCTCGACACGGACCCACTCAGCGTAGTTGCGGAGTGTGCGTCAAACAAACCCCCCACAACTAGGACAATAGTCCTCCATCCCCCCATACCTCCGTCCGCAGACTCCACAAGGACGTCGGGGACGATAAGGGTGACGGGCATCTCCCACTGGATGGCCGCCTGCTACAAGGAGGGGCTGGGGGATTCAGGCTGCCGGTCCTGGGACGGGCGGCAGGGCGGGAGTGGCCCCTTGTTCTTCTTGGACATTTGGGGGTGGCCTGGCGGCTGCTTGTATCCCTTGGGGCGGCAGGCCATACGCTCCATCGTGCTGAGCGTTCCCTAACTCTACGGGCGGATTTTGTTGATGAGCCCGAACCACTCCTATGGAACCCTCCGAAACTAAGATGTCACTTCTTAGTTGTGTCTTGTTGTCTTCGTGAGCTGATTTTTTTTTTAAGTGACTGGGTGTGATTCAAATGGGAAGCAGACTGCTTTAGAGGTCCATGGGACAAGTCCACATCCTCGAAAACCATTGGAAACTATGGATTTTGTAACTTTCCTCTCCAAAACCTTTTTCAATGAACCACTAAAATCAGTCTTCCTCAAAACAGGGTTTGCACCGATCGCTACACGGTTAATTCTCCAGTCATGCACTTCAGTTTTCCAAGACTTTCAAAGAGTGAAAAACACTCACGTTCATCGGTTATAAAAAATGAGTGGTATTAGGGGGCAACGCAATGAGTATAATTTTGTTTTCCTCGCAAAATGTGCTAAGGTGATACGTGTGTGACCATCCACAAACACAATGACTGGTGTTGTTAAGATTTTCTTTGTGAGCCAAGGCTCGAAAATTGATGTAAAGTACTCATAAAAGGTGGCACCGGTCATCCAACCATTTTCACTTTCCTTATTCCCCAGCCACTAGGCACAGTGATAGCTATTTCCTGAGGGGCCCTTTCATACTTCATACAACCCATAAGCATTTGTTGTTATCAAGACAGTGAGACACTCTTTCTCATCTGCATTTACAGTAGTGTAAACTGACCTCTCTCCCTTAGGAGCCAGTACTTTTTTACCCTTCGGGTTCAAAAGAAAGCAGTTTCATCTCCGTTGAAAACCCTATTAGGGTACTTCAAAATCTCTAAGTAATTATTCTCCTTCAAGTAGGCTTCAATTTTTTTGAACCATTGTTCAAACTGTTCTCTTTTTACATTGGCGCGAGTTTGGGTCAAAGTTTCAGAGATTTTTTCGGAAATTGAAGGGTTTTTTCTCATAAACCCTTGCATCCATTTTCTCCCTGGCCGATTATCCTTGAATGGCGTTCCCCTTTTCATGGAGTCAAGAATATGTTTGATGCTATCTTTAAGCTGGGCAGCAGAGTCGTGTCCTAAACATTTTCATTATCCATTCAACCAGTCCTTCTTATTCATTTTTTGACAGCACTGGGTCAGGACCCATTTTACATAAACATGGAGAATTACCCTTTACCTTATCATTCAGATTTATACGCGGAACCTTATGTATTTGCGCAGAGGTGGCGATGGGCATCCCAGCCTTGCAGTCTTGAATTGCGGCTAACATGGCTTCTTCAGAGTAATTTCGTCTTGCATCTTTTGTGCGGGGTTTCTTCTTTTTCGCCTTGCTGTTTTGTAGAGTTTCACTTCTCCGCCTGACTGCCATTTCAGACCACTGTAACAAACAAAACTTTTATTCAGAAGTAAATTCATGAAACCTGTCGGTCACTGGATTATCAAGGTGTCAATTACTGGGTAATCCTCAGCCCAGTTTTCGACATCTGTTACACCAGTTTCCGACTCCCCCTGTCGAACACTGGATCCAGTGGATTAGAGCGGATCCAGGATTATAGAGCATAATCTCAAACACAATTGGAATCACCGTTCATCAACGATTCACGCTGCAATGAGAACTAAAAATTACTCTGAACCCCAGTATTCGACACTTGCGTCGATAGCTGGTAAACCTCGATTTTTGAGTACCCAGTTTCCGACACCCCGTATTTCGCTCCATAAAACTCATTTGAAAGCATGCAAAGAGAGGAAAGCATTCCTTCGAACATAACTAACTAGAATAACAGTCAAAAACAATGATATTCAAGAATGTAGGAGAGAGACTGCAAAAAGTTTACTCACCTCCTTACCAGAATCGACAGCACATTTGGGTGTCTGGAACAAACTAACTTTATCACGTTTTCATGTTGATAACCTCCCCAGGAACTCCTTCAAATTGGCGGGAATCGGTGAAGACACGTTCACAGCTGTTAAAGCCGCCAATTTTAAATCGGTAAATAGCACAAAATACTTGAAATGTCCACTGCCGGACAGATTTATTACAAACAGGCAAGGACCCGTAGAAAAATAGGTACCGTAGGAGGCGACGAAACGAAAAGACCCTGGACCGGATGTCACCAGAGCGTGGGAAAGCGTCGGAGGTGGCCCAAAAAGGGTGGGAAGCTCCAGGAAAGCTTGATGCCCCGCGAGAGGCCTCCAAGATACACCTCACAATATGACACCTGTCCCCTGGGGAAAAAAATGAACATTTCCCAATGAACATTTGGGGTGAGTCCCAAAGTTACTCCACAACCGTCGTAAGGAAACTCGTTGTGCAGAATACAATACTTGAACTTATGCTATACAGAATAATCCATAAAATAATACATCATGAATAATACAATGAAAAATACATCATGAATAATAAATGAAAAGTACACTCTCTATAAAATCATACAATCTTAAAAATAATAATAGGTACGTCAATAGATTTTAGAAGGAAATACAATAAACTGTAGAATACATCAATATATACATTTGCACGTCTGGCTTTCAGTAGTTTTAGTATTTCTGTCTGCTTACTTTCACTACTAGGCTTACTATATTTTTCAATATATTGGGCTTCCAATCATCTTGAAGAGATGTCTGCTTACTTTCACTACTAGGCTTACTATATTTTCCAATATATTGGACTTCCAATCATCTTGAAGAGATGATGGGCATCCAGCGATTCATAAACGTGTACACAATATTATAGCACATTTATTCAGCCTCTGTTTTACATTAATTTATACGTTGGCATATATATTTCAAATTTCATATTATATATTTCAAATTTCATATCTCATATTACCTATTTCATATGATATATTCCAATTTCATATCTCATATTACATATTATATATTTCAAATTTCATATCAGCAACTTTTCCCTATGTCACTAAATTATCTGAACACAATACATCCACCTCTTTTTAGGTAGGAATCTGATCTTTTCATTGGAGTCGGAGCTTCTGATTGTGGAGTGACGTTAACCTTTCCTTTTTCAGAGCAAAATTTAAATACAAGTAAGAACAAAAGATTGTGAAATAATTAGGAGATTTTTGGATCCCGTTTTCCGTGTATTTAGTCGGAAAACGGGGGCGGGGATGAATCCTAACTTCTTAAATGAAGTGGTAGAAGTCAAGGGCATGATTGGAATAAGTACATGACTTGAGTATGGGAAACTCAAGAAAAAGTGTTTGGCTGACTTTAAAATTAAGTTCATTCTCCATGAATGAGGTGTTATATCCCTATAGACGGGGATCGTGAATTGAATATAAAAATAAGATAAATGATAGGAATAGATTTAGGTATTCATGGGTCCTCCTAATCGATGAACTAAATTATTATACGTTGGAATGGTCGTGAAAACAATATAAATTGAAAATTAGACCAATGTGGATCAACTATGATTTTAAATTAATTTGAGTATGAAAATCTGAGGAGACATTATGAATCAAAAATACTGAATTAAAATTGAACCAGTGGGTAGTCAGAAATTCCTACCTTATTTCGGGGATAGCCACAAGAGTCCAGGAGATGCTTCCTTGGCCGCGTTCCTCAGGAAAAAGTCCTCGATTTTTCCCCTCGTGGAATCACCTCGGCTCGCTTTCCATATCCCCTCCCATATCCCACCGTGGTCTTTTCGCGAGGCAACAATTTTATTCCTGACGTTACGATTTTTGGTTTTCCGCCTAGGCGGTCCTCCCCTCGCCCCGGAAAACGTTTTTTATACCGCGAAAAAAAAAAGATTTTAATTGAAAATTTGGTGGTTACGAAATTTCATTTCGTAACACAACATTCGAGATATTCCTTAAACAGGAGTATAGTAAGAGCACATCATGATTGCCTGATAAACTTCTTCGATGGTGGGACGGTCGGATACTATGCAAAATGTTTCTCTCAATACAGCCGCAAGTCTGCCGGCTATAAGCTCGGTAGAGCTCTCCACTTCCATGTAATGAAGTGGTTGGCTTAAAGCCAAATGGGGACAGCAATGGCGCTTGTCTAAAAAAAACAGCCTCATTTTCAATGAAGTGTTTTACTGAGTCCCAAGCTTCTTCCTTGGCTTTCAAGGCTGTTGGACATCGAGAAAAATCAGGGTTTCCCGGAGTTATTCTTTCCAAACCAGGGTAAACCAACACTCGAGATATTCCTTTAACAGGAGCACATAAGAGCTCATCATGGTTGCCTGATAAACTTCTTCGTTAGTCAGAACACAGATAAACTGATATTGGTGGCAAAGTTTTATTGCGCAATTTACAATTTAAATGATTTTACACCACGCACTTGAATGTACGTTTTGAAACAAACGATTAAGCTTCGAGAAAGCTTGCAAATTTTTTCAGGGAATAGATATTTAAATTGATCAACTGATGAGGCAAACACGTTGAGGACTCGGAAAGTGGGAGGGAATTGTGGGGGGTAGGTTAATTAATAAAACATAATCTGATTCGCACAAATAATAATGTAATCGACGTAAAAGGTGGGAGCGACACGATACCGAACTGAACTAGATGGTGGCTCAATGACTACTAGTACCACCAAGCGGCTGAAACGGTAACCTAACAAGGCGCCCTTGCTTGACGCGTTAATACGAATAGCTACCACACTTCGGCCATTCTGACCTTGATTGACCTCAACCAATGACGAAGAAATACCATAAAATCATAAAAGTCATAAGTAATATTGACTTGATCATAAAATCATAAAAGTCATAAGTAATATTGACTTGATCATAAAATCATAAAAAGTCATAACATTGACAGCATAAAAAATAAAGGTTGAATCATAAAAAGGGGACATAATCATAAATCTATGGAATCAAAACTTAAAATGAGTCCAGTAGAACATAAATAGAACCACAGGTCCGAGGCATAAACATAATATCTGGTCAAAAGATACAATAGTGGAGCCAGAGCGATACAAGATTTAAGTAGAAAGAGAGCAAAATTGAGCGATTCTACATAGGAGTCTTAAAGTCGTATGTAACTAAATGTCATATGAATAAAAGATGAAATTTGCGACGAAGAATTGTACACAAGTGGCAGGATGAACAAATATAGTTACATAACTTTGCATAACATGCATAATAAACTATTCCAACAATGCAAATAAACTGTTTTCAAACATTCAAAGTTAACTGATCAAAATACAAAATAAGTTAATAAGTTTCTTGAAACGTCCCTAACGTATAGAACTTACCCAGGGTTTCATATTCTTCTTTATGTGCCTTATCCAGCTAACCGGACGTTCGCAATCACTGCGGCGAGAGCGTCGCGGTCCTCTGCAGTTCTG
>JAEMON010000001.1:57283535-57294026 GCA_030264115.1 Lygus lineolaris
GCTGACTGCCCCGCGAGGACCAGACGGGAGTAGACGACACCTTTCATATTCTGGGGAGAACAAATGCCTGAGTAGGTATGGGATTTGGGTAACCTGATACCTCTCAATATCCTCAATGACATACCTATCATTTGGGAGAACTTTGGTGACCACATAAGGGCCTCTAAATTTCGGTAATAGCTTCTTATTAATACCAGGCGTTACGTCAACATTTTTTATCACAACATAATCGCCTGCATTATATTGACTCGGAGTTTTATGAGATTTATCGTAATGCTGCTTCGAATAATTAGCAGACTTCGATTGATGCTGAACAGCTTTTTCCCTAATCGATTCTAAATTGCGAGGCCCGCTATTGTTCAGTTAAGCTAACTTCCCTAACTAAATCGTCACTCTTTCCACGTTGAATTTATCCCAATTTCGAGGGTTTGGACTGAGCGTAGCTAACATCGGGGTCGAATCTTTATTGACACCCTCAATTTAACCATTCGCCCAAGGAGAAGCAGTAGCAATTTTAACGTGTTTAATACCCTCCCCCTCAAGGAACGATTCAAATTCAGACGACCGAAATCCTGAACATCGATCGGAAACCAAAAATTTTTTGGGTTTACTAAAGGTATTAAAATACGATTTCAGATGTTTTATAGCCTCTGATGAAGATGAACTGGTAGTTTTTGTGGGGTAAAATTTTACATAACGAGAAAATCCATCTCTAATTTCAAAAATAAATCGATTCTTACGACCAGTCTTTTCTAAAGGACCATAATGGCCAATATGAATCACTTGGAACGGTTCGGAGCCTTTGGGAAGAACATGTAACTCGCCCTCTTTTTTATTGGCGAATGGGGAAAACGCAATGCACTTCAGTTTGAAATGTATTCCTGAATTTTTTGTCTTGAATGGGGAAACCAATAAACGCGATTAAGGTACTCGGATAGGTACTAGGATTAAGGAACTTTTGTTTATACCGCAGTGACCTACATCATCGTGACATGATCGAATGACTGCCTGTTCCATAGATTCTGGTACGTAAAACAACGATTTGTCCCGAAGCTTCCTATATACCAATCCATTCCTCAATTCAAATTCCTTACTCTCGGATCTAGTCAAGGATTCCCTAATATCCGAAATTTTCAGATCACGATCTTGTGTGATGGCAAGATTACGTTCAAATGAATTGTCATCAATAACTAGAATTTTATGAATACGGCTCGAAGCATCTACATGCTGCATCCTATTTCCTTTTCTGTGTTCCAAAGTGTATGAATATTCTGACAATGCTAGTGCCCATTTAGCAATGCGTGGATTCATTTCCTTCTTCTGCAAGGTCAAATTCAAACTATTGCAATCCGTAACGATTTTAAATGTAAGACCATGTAACCAAGGACGATATTTTTCAAGAGAATAAATTATCGCAGCAGCTCCAACTCAAAACTGTGTTATTTACGTTCAGCCTCAGAAGATCGTTTGCTAAAATAGCTTATTGGATGGACCTTCCCATCAGCCTGGCGTTGCAATAAAATTGCACCATAACCATCAGCGCTGGCATCACAATGCAGCTCTGTTTCAGCAGTCGGGGAATAAACACTCAAAACAGGGGATTTGGACAAATAAATTGAAACAATTCGAAACAACGAACGTGTTCGTCATCAAAACAAAAATCTTTTCCATGTTTCAAAAGGTCATAAAGTGGTTTAGCACGAATAGAAAAGTCAGGAATAAATTTTCGAAAATATTGAATGAGACCTAAATAACATTGTTACTCTTTGAAGTTACGAGGAATTGGATATTCGACTACAGCTTTAATGTTATCCGCCGACGGCCGAATTCCATCGACATCAATATGATAGCCTAAATAATCTATCTCAGTCATAAGAAAATGGCATTTCGAAAAATTTAGATCAAGAACTTATAAAACTTGTGTTAAAATTTCCAAATTTTCCTCAATAGTTTCAGTTGCAATTAAACAATCGTCGAAATAAATTTGAATTTGTTCAATTAAGGGCTGAAAAGCTTGATAAATAAAACGCATGAAAAAAGAGGGGCCCGAGGATAAACCAAACGGTAAATAATTCCACTCGAATTGGCGCATGAACGTGACAAATCACGTGTACTTGCGAGATTCTTCTGACAGGCTAACATTATGAAATGCGTCTTTTAAATCAATCGAGGAATAATAGCGCTTACCTCGTAAAGAATCGATCAAATCGTCCATATGGGGAATCGGAAAATTCTGGTGATTCGAAAATTTGTTAATCGAACGATAATCCACCGCCATGCGATACGTACCATTACTTTTCCTTACCATAACTATAGGACTGGCATATTGAGACGAACTTGGCCTGATAATATTGCGATCCAATAAATCTGTCAAAATCGAGGAAACGGCCTGTTTCTCTTCAAAGGACAATCTACGAGGCCGAAAGAAAACGGGTGAATGACCCGGCTTTAAATCAATTGACATTTCCAATTTGGTGACTGGCTCACTCGGCCTTTGTGCATCAAAATAAAAAGAATTAAAAATTTCGTGAAGTTTTTCTTGATGAGAGTAATCAATTTTCTCATTGACGTTCAAAACTGGTTTATCATCATGGGCAATGTCAATATTCATTACATATATCGAACAACAATGGATCATTTTGATCACCAACCAAACTAATTTTAACTGAATCGCCCAACTCAATTTTCAAATTCTTGTGAGAAATAAAATCTCGACCTAACAAACATGGCCAATTTATCGTACCGGTTGGTACAATGAAAAATGAACAGCTAATAAAAATATTTTGTACACAAGTCTGGCATTCAATCCGCCCTAAAATCTCCACTTTACTCTGATTCACACCTTCAAGTCTAAAATCGGGTGAAATCGCGTCCAATTCAAAATTGTTTGGAATAACTGACTTAGTTAGTAAGGAAACAGGTGAACCACTGTCGATAATCGCTTGCACAGTAATAGAATTATTAAAAGGCAGTCCTACCTCAACTGCATAACATGGTACCATTTTCCCAATAGTTACTTAATTCACGGAGGACGATGATCCCATCTTCGACGACGTTCTGGACTTGCTCAGGGGACAGCTGGTGACTCGATGGTTGGTGAACCACACTCAAAGCAGCTACCTCGTTCTCGAAGGGGTTTCGGACATTCAGAAGCCCGATGTCCATCGTTCTTATTGCAGTTGTAGCATCGAAATGAGGATTTTTTTGGAAATGCACCAGAACTGGGCGCCGACGTCTCTGACCTTGACTGAGTGCCAAAGTGAAAATCGTTCTTCCTGTTGGTGAGGGCACTGACCTCACCCTTCCTATTTTCCTTGCATTTTTCATTAAGCCGCAATTTTTTCTTGAATTCTGGATGGCTTTTGGCGCCGTAAAGTAAGGTCTTGTCATAAGAATCAGAAATTCCGATGATCACATATTGAATAAGTGATTCGTCGTCAATGAGGCCCTTGGAGAGTTCGCGCATCGTAAGAAAATATTCATAAACTTTCTCACCTCTTCGAATGGTGCGGGAAGTGAGTATCTTGTGGAGCTCCGCGGGACACCAATCTTCCTGGAACTCCGAAATAAGCGCACCTTTGACCTTTTTCCTAGTGTCCAAATCGTCCTCACCATTGACAAATTTGCTCGCGGTCGCCGATAGGCACCGTTTTGCAAAAATCACTTTTTGTAGATCGTTCCAATGACATAATCGAGCGTGCCTTTCAAAGTCGATGATCCACTTGTCAACAGGGGCGGAACTTGACCCGTCGAACTTCGGCAACGCACCTTCAACGTCCTTGAACGTTTATGAGAAGACTCTTGATGAGATATGAAACTTTTGGATTGGTTCCTATTGCGGTATTCCTTTGAATCACCAACTGGTTCAATAACAGAAGGATGAAACCTCACATGCTTCGAATTACCATTGAGCCGAAAACTCCCCGAGATTACCCATCCCAGTTTTGTTCGATGGGCAATAGGAGAACCGCGGAAAGAGGGTATGATACAAGGTAAATCAATTTCTTCAAATATCATGCTCCCAAAAATTAGAACTGCCACCACTTACTTGGAGGCATGGTGCAACGACAAAAATAATAATGAATAAGCAAGAAGCAAGCGGGAAACACAAAACAACGTAAGCTAAAGCGCAAAAAACAAAAATAGGATGAGAGGTAAGGTAAGGGGTGGAGATAAGAGATAGTAATATCGATATCGATGTTTTTGTCCGATATTATATCGGTATTGATACCACTCAGAAATATTATTATATATTATATTTTCTTTCGATATCCCATCCCTACTGCTTGGTCCTGGCTTGGGAGATTGAGTCCTGGTTTGCGGTGCTGAGCATTCTCCATCGTTCTCATGTGACTCCATCATTGATGGTCGATGGTCATGCTGCTGCAGCGGTGTTCTGGTGGCAATAGAGCAGCCTGTGGAGGGGCCTGGCGTCAGAGATCTAGGAGTGATTGATGGCTGGTCACTGTGAACTTGCAGCGTTGAGGGATTGTCGCTGGTCTTGCTCGATGCAGACATTGACGGCTGATGATCAAGCTGCTACTGCTGATCAATATTCAGTGGATGGTCAGTCGTCTCGGAGGGGGCGTATAAATAAAATAAAAATAAATAAAATTAAATGGTGTTATTCCCGTTTCCAGAAACCCGTTCTCGGCTGTCTGCATCACTGCTGCCCGTCCGAACGCTTTACTGAAAATTTGTGCCACTTCGTAAATGGTGATTGCGCAGCCAGTATTCTGAATCATCCAGTTAATAATTGTTGATCTAGAGGTTGAAGACGATGTGTGCAGTGGGGTGGCAGACACAGGATGTGAACATGATTGTCACAGGCTTGATTGATTAGCTCAATGCTTTTTGTGTGCGAAGCGTGGCAATCCAAAATAACAAGTACAGGGTTTTGAGTCTATCGATTGAATTGAAAAAATTGTTCGAACCACACAAAAAAAAGGTCTTTCTGAATCCATTCACTGCTGCGGTAAGTTGCAAAAGAGCCTGGTGGAGCACCGATCATAAGTCTCGGATTAACTTTTTTTATCGGGAATACAAACATGTGTGCCATGTAATTTCCAGCGGCATTCATGCGAATTTCGATGGTCACAAGAACCCCTCTTTTGCTTGAGGTCAAGGCTCCAACTTGGTTTTTCCCTTTCCGTGCGAGAACCTTATAGGCTTTATTAGGGACTGTAAGAATACTCGTTTTGTCTACATTGTATATGTTCTGGGAGAGGAAATGGTGTTTCAGCATGAGGGATTCCAATAAATCGTAAAATTAGTTTACCGTGACTTGGTTAAAGCGTTTTGCGCGAGCTAAAGAGGAGAGCACAAAGAAAGAGTCAGGTTCCTCTCTAAGAAGCCATACAACCAATCTTAGCGAGCACGTTTCTTAGCATGATGGAAAGAGTGAGGGATACTGTTCCTCTCAGCTAACTCAAATGCCAGATGGCAAACAGCAGTCAAATTAAGCCCAAGCAACTTTTCTTCCATCACTAAAATATATTTCACCAACTTCTCTTCTTATGTTTTGGAAAAAACAGGATGATGATCGTCCCAATCCCTTTTTTGCGATCCCTTGTTTGGTGAAACTTCCCCTTTCCGTATTGCTTCCGAGTCTGCAGGGCAGCGGAAGCTTTGCTTTCACTTTCGAAATGAAAAAATTTGTTGTGCTCTAAAATCAAAATTTCCACTCGAATTTTGCGTTTCAGGGTCTCCTGAACAAATTTGGTTTCGTGTCTGTCTGTCCACATTTCCTTCCCACAGCCATAACTTCCACAATTTTGATCCGATTTCAATCAAATTTTCAGGGATTATGCGGGTTAGCCCCGAGATGGTCCCCTTGAATATCATCGCCATCAGACTATGGGTAGCGTGAGCGCATGCGCAAACGTGAATTTCCTGAAACTACGATTTCTCAGTTCGTAATGGACTGGTTTCGCTCAAATTCGGTGTGTAGTTGAGGGCTACCATTACCTTCTCATTTCCTATCAGTAATAAGTACTGCACAAGCGCAATTTTGAAATGTGTTTCATGGCCATAACTCTGGAACTACTCGACTAATTGCGGTGAAATTTTGCAGAAATTGTACGGGGTAGCCCCTATATAGTGCCCTATTAATTGGATAGCCATTGGACCACTAGTAGCGTGTGCGCATGCGCAAACGTAAATTTCCTGAGACTACGATATCTCAGTTCGTAATGGAACGATTTCATTCTATCGTCATGAGCATGGCGAACCAGTCATTTCTAGTTTTCTAAAAATTTAATGGTGACATACTGTGAAGCCCACGAGGAAGCTTCTGTGCCATGTCCTTGGCAGTGTATTTTTCTGTTGCGATCCTTCAACGTGGGCTTGGGCACTCCATAGGTCCTTGAGGCTTTCATGTAACCAATTTTGTTATTAAGTACGTTACAAACAACCAAAACCATGCTTTCTGAGGACCAACTCCCTCTTGATGTCTTCCTCTGGTACTTCCCGGGCACCTTTTCTGATCATTCAGTAGGAGGGTAAGATCAGGTACGTAGAGGGTTAAGATCTGTACTACCCGGTCTTAACCAACCCCTTGGTACCTGGTATTTCCCCAAGAGCGCCGACGACTGAAAATGGCGTCAATTGAAAGGAGGACAACTTAGAGGAGTGCGGATGGTGGGAAAAGGTAGCTGATTAATCACATCAAAGTATGAGCCACTCACCTTTCATTCCCAATAACGCAGGGCGACATGTGGACACCTCCCAAACGAACTACGACTTAGAAGGAAATTCAATTTTTCAGAAAACGCCATGAAAACGATTCAATAGATATCTCCGAGCAGTGGTCGGTCTGTGGCTGGAAAGGCTGAGCAGTCTCGTCTCGTGCCAGAATTCGTTTTGCTGCTCACGCATGAGCTGGAGAGGGAGTACCTGGTATTCCCCGTCCACCCCTTTCCCATACCTTAGAATTAGGTACTTGATTATTAATTAGTAGGTAGGTGAGTGAAGCTTGTATAAGGTCGTCATTCCTCACAGAATAATTTCTTGGGTATACCGTTGAAAAACACTGATTTTTTTTTTTTTAAGTCTACATTAAGGAAAGAAACAAAATTGGTTGCACGATAAAAAAAAAAAACTATAAACACTGGCGAATTTCGTGTTGTTTGGTCTCATTCCGTCACAAATTTTATGAAGGATCCAAATTTATTGCGAGCAATTGTAGCCGATGTAGTTGATAGGATTTTGTTTATAGAATGGGGTCATAATTTGGGGTTGAAAATTCCGTTAATCTTTAGCTGTCCGCTGGGCTCCCAGGACGAGCCATGATCGCTGGGACACGTTGTAAATAACGCTAGATCCCGTGATCTGGGTTCCTGGGATTGGTTACGTGCGAATGGTCAGCAGAGTTTTTTGTCGCTCAAGAAAAAGATCAGCCCAAGGAACACCGGTTCCACCTATAATTTGAGCCAGGGTGGGAGGTCTTCTCCCACTCCTGGCCAAACAGTATAAAAGCCGCTGCAGATACTCAATAAAGTATGTTCTACATCACCACTCACCTTGACCTTATTATTTCATTATTCCTTATAATTTCCCCTGTTACTATTTCTCTGTTCCACGTGCTCACGATATTGGTTGGCTGCCTCCTTCTCTATTCTTGAAAGGGACTTCCAAGTTAGTTTTCTGAGCAAGCGTGAATGCCATCCTCCTCAGGTCTGTTGGAGTGCACCACGTGGAAGCATTACCATGTCTGGGCCATGTCCTATGTACAAACCACGCTCAGACCTATTCATCCAACATCTGACAGTTGAACGTCTTTGGGTACGTCCATATTTTCACACTTTATGGTCACCGTAGTCGGATTGGGGGCTATGTAGATCCATTTGAAGGTGCGGCAAAGAAAAGCGTGGCCGCACATAAGTCTTAACAGTTCGAAAAATCATACATCATACATCATTGAGAATTGTGTCCGAGTTGAACTGGTTATGAAATATTGATGTTCCGGCTTAACGAAGGGGTATGTTTGATTCTCTACCTTCACTGGGTGTCGAACTACGTGATAATACTGGACCACGGGCTACTTAAACAAAGGTGAATTAGATAGAAAATATTAAGTTGCCTGCTGTAAGTTAATCTGGTATACAGTAATTGCTTTGTTCTCGTTTATTATGGCTTTGGCCCTATTCTGGGTGGTTTCCCACAATACTCTTCCCAGAATTTCACTCATAATAAAACATACAAAAAATAATTGAGGGAAGTAAATATTTACAATAGAGCTATAAGGTAGAAGGAAATGAGAACAAATAAAATTTGAAAAACGAAATCCAACTAAAACATCAAACAAAAGTGAGACTATGAACAGTAAGTAGAAGTACAATTATTTTTGTGTTCTTGTGATTAGTATTTATTTTTTTTTTAAAGTGATATAGCTTTTTAAAATAGTGGCTAAAAAAAGTAAGTGAGACGTACTGTTTAGAGAATGATGTGGCTTCTGTTGGTACGTTGTCGTTCTTGTCTTGACATTTTTTGTGGTTGGATGGTGGGATTTTGTCTAGAGATGGCTGGTTCCTCAGGATCGCAGGTAGGGCTCATCGGATATGCTTGAGTAGGCTTGGTGTTGGAGAGTTGTACGGTAGAGTGACGAGGGGGAATTGTCTATTCTTTCTCTGCTTCGGTGGTGTATTTTCCTTCTCCTGTTCAAGATCATAATTTGGGATAGGCTGCATGGGGGTATCGATGAGTATGAGGTCTGGGCTGTAGTAGTCTCGAACGTCCTGGAGGTCTGTTTCGAGTGGAAGTACGGGGTTGTCCAGCAATCTGCTGAGATATTGGGTGTCCATAAGGACCGTACAGAGGTCCGTGTGTGGTGGGGAGCACATCGTAGGTCAACACTGTTTTTAGGAATTGTAGGTGTTGAGTTGTCCTTGGAGTTTATATACAGAACTTTGGGTGCGAATCTGACCTTTTTCTTAGAGTTAATTGGTTGACCAGTGTCCGCGGGATTAGGTTCATTACTTGCCGTGGGTAGTTAGGCAGGCTTACAACGGTCAGCTGAGACGACCCTTTCTTTGTCATCAATCCTTAATGTGACCAGTTTACCTGTGTTGTTGACAACTTTGTAGGGCCCAAGGTAATTGGCGCTTAACGAGGGAGGTTTCTGGAATGGTTTCAGAAACATGTGACTAGATGTCATGAAGTCTTTGGGGATAAAAAAAATTTGCAGTGTATCTTGCTTCGTTTCAAATAGTGGCTGTAGGCTCTGGATTGGTAGAGGTGTAGGGTTGAACAGATCTGCTGGGAGTCTGATGTTTCGGTTGAACAGTTGTTGTGCAGGTGGTCTCCTTGGTGAGGTGTTGATTGGAGGCCAAGCAGTACGAGTAGGAGGGGTGAAGCCCATTTGGAAGGTTTTGGGTATGCAGCTAGCGCTGTCTTCAATCTCCTATGCCACCTTTCTACTTTCCCCTTTGATTGAGGTGATAGGCTGTGGTGTGAACGTGTTTCGTACCCAGAGCTGCGGTGAGGGCTCGGAATGTTGCCAACTGTCGGTCGCTGAATGGGTGCAGTGTAGGCTGGAAGGCGAGCTCCTTGTTGTGGTGACAGCAGAGTCTTGTTTAGAAGGTCTGGGAGGAGTCCGTAGTGTAACAGGAAGTCAGCTCCCAGGATGGCCTGGGGAATAGCGGCGATTGTGAAGGTCCATGGTTAGTGTTGGTTCCCAATTTGTAGGGTGGCTCTCGTTGATTCCTAGGTCGTGAGCGGTGAATTATTTGCAGCTACCAACGATCCTCGTTGAGGGTTGGTCCTCTCGAGAATGAAGTTGGGAAAAATTGAAACCTGGCACCGCTGTCCATGGGGAAGGGAATGTTTGAACGTTCGCTTCTGATGAAGAGGCGGTCTGCTGGAGGAGGAGTAGTCAGTAGTTGACTATTCTGCGGCGTTTCCCAATGAGGTGCAAGTATTTGCTCTCAAACCCCTGCTGGGCTATCTTTTGTTTGGTTCTTCTAACTCAGATATCATAGAATATTCTTGAATATTTTTATATAGGTACCTAATCGAATTGATGATTTTTGAAAGAACCTGAATACCACTTAGGTAGATACTATCTATCAAATTTCACAGAAGAGCAAAACAATTTTTTTCAGATAGATACCTAGATAGAAAAATAAAGAATAAGATGTTCAATTGTAACCAACCTTGGGTCACACGTATTTTTGAAGATGTCATTCGAGATGATTACTTGCAATGATTGCTAGAATGTGTGAGACTTGAGGGTGGATCCTCACAAGAAAGGATGAGATCCTTACAAAAAAATTGGACTTTGGCGCTTCATCCTTTCAAAGACAACGTTGAATGTTGTGAGTTATACGAGTATGTACTTTTCATTGTAATTATAAATATGTAAACTTTTGTAAACTATTTGTAAAATTGTGTAAATATAGTACATTTACTTCATGAAGTTGTACATGGCCAACTATTCCTGAGAACACCTGCATTGTTAGCGAATTTTCGAAGAAAATGAAACTATTGCAATGG
>JAEMON010000001.1:57307028-57320203 GCA_030264115.1 Lygus lineolaris
AGGGGGCTCGCCCCATGGCGAGGCGCGAAGCGCCGAGTTTTTGTATATATTTTTATATTTTCTCTTTGCTCATTATAGCTCTGATGAGGCCCGCCTGGGCGAAACCGCTAAGATATGACAAAATTGGTAACAAAACCAATTGAATCAAGAAGAGCAAATTCACTTTTCCCCTCAAAAACCTACCTACAATAAATTTGACAGAGGAAGTGTTGAATTTTATTGGGAAAGTGTTGAATTTGTTTTAGAAAATGTTGAATTTCATTGGTAGAAGCTATATCTCTTCGAGATTAGCCTCCATCACTCCCCAGGATTTCGCAAACTATGCCACAGACACCATGTACCAACTACCACCTACCGACTGCAGCCGATGGACAACCACTTCATTGAACTTTCCTCTAAAATTCAGTTTGTTCTTGTCTATAAAGTATGCCAATTAAAATTTGTTGTACAATTTGTAACAATCTTCCTAATAGGTACAAAGTTTGTTAGCATTCGTCAAACTTACAAATCAAGGTTAAATTGGAGAGAGGTTTAATTATGATAGAAAAAGATTTAATTCTATTGGGAAAAGGTTTAACTCCATTGGGAAAGGGTTTAATCCTATTGGAAAAGGTTTAATTCATTTGGAAAATACTGGATTTTCGGAAAACTAACGCAAAATCGAAATTTTTCTGTAAAGTCGGAAAAATGGTGTAACTTTGATGTGTGCTTGTTCGGTTACTGCTCATCAAATTGGTACTCAATCGACGCGACTCCGGATTCACCCCTCTTCCACTTGTATACGGATTTTTCGATTGGCATAAACTTTTCGAGATATTTTCGAAAAACCAAAACAAGTCCCAAAATAAACCCTTCTATGGGAATTATTTCCAGCAAACGGGGATTTTCGGCTTCATTTGACTAGGCTAAAGGAACAAACCCGACAAATAACGATGAAGAGTTGTTTTCTGGGGGGAAACCCTCCAAGACAAAAATAAAAAAGGAGATGATGAAAATGTTGTCCAATTTCCATGAAAATAATAAGTTACAATATCAAATTGATTTCAAAGGTTAGAATGTTCGTTGGAACGTATTAGCATTATAAATTGTAACAATGATGACCTAACCGTTGAAATCGATCGGGAAGGTCATCTGAACTCATTCGTACACTTACTGGCTTGTCACTCCATAAAACGCCCCGGCTTCATCTTGAATGTTAGTGTTGAGATCTGCCCAAAACTTGACAAGGAAGAACGAATTTTGAGGCCCTTTGTCATACAGTTCTTTCAGGCCCCCTTTCTTCTCAGGGAATTTGTCATAGATTTGGCGAACATCGACCGACTGTAGAAGAAAAATGGTAAAGACGAGTATATAATCATGAGGTAGCTACCAATTGAAATAATGGTATTTGAAACCCAAAACCAAGTGACCTAGACCAACAAGTTCAACAGTTTCTTTATAGCAAAAAATAGATAAGTTGGACTTGACCTGGAAAAATGTATTTAAATCTGACAATAGACCCACACGTCAGTGATATCAGTAACAGCGACATAACAGACACAGAGACTCACAGTACATCAGTGATAGTTTCTTACAAGCATTTGGGATTCAGAAGAGGAAAAATATTACCAACAAATAACGCACGCTCTGTGTAGCGGTGTGCAACTTTTTAGTTTGGGTATATTTATATGTGTGCTAAGACTGATGGAAATTGGTTCCAGCACCATTTTCCATGATGGTACCTGAACATTATTGAGCTGATATTAAGCCTTGAAATGTGAACTAAAATGATTTGTACCTACTAGATAGCAGAATAAAATCTACTCCACTTAAAACAATACTAATTCTCTTTTGTGCTTAGTTAGATATGGGAGGGCAGTTAGAGGTATCTAAAAATCGATGGTTAATGCGAGAACCTATTCAGTTTGTTTTATTTGGTAAGGAATGATGAAGCAATAATAAAGATGAAAATAGTATCCAAATCAAATGATCAAGAACTTACCTCGAGAATGGGGTCGGAGTAACTGGTGGAACCTCCAATATGAACGAAAAGGTGTTTGTGGTACTGAAAAGTAAAAAAAATGCTATGGATATACAGATAGGCAGGACTTAGTAGGTACTGGAGTAGTGGAGTAATACTCATTCCTCTAGGAAAGGTTCTGGTACCTTTCGATAGTTATCAACTTCTTTGAGGGTCCCAAGGAAAAAAACGAAAGCTCCATTTTTTCGAAAAAAATCGAATCTGTCACATAATAGGGAGAGGGGGGAATATTGGAACAATGATACAAACCGGTGAAAAAAACATAAAACGTAGGGGAGCTCCCAAGCATGATATTTAAAAACTAATTAGCCTTGCCCATGATTCATATCAATAAAATGGAATCGTCTTTTTTCAACTTCTTTGAGCCTATAACTAAAGTAGGCTCGGTAGGTGCGCTGCTTCAAGAGCGATTTAAACTGTATCACGTGATTCTGTAGGTATCAACCATGGATTTGGTATGTACGCCATTCATCGTTCAAACAGAAATCCAATTTCTAAGAAAATCTCTTTTCGAAAAGAAAAAATCTTTTCTAGAAAAAAGAGCATTGGGGGAATAGTGAGATAAATTTTGACACTGTCTTACTGGGGAAATGCCCTAATTCACCCATATTGAACCTAAAAACGGATTTTTCACGTCCCAACCCAAGGGACCGATTTCGCTCACATTTTGAAGGTATAAGTAAAAACGTCTGCCAAGATGGGTGGGCAGCAGAATAGCTTCCTCACTTTTGTAACATGGACGCATAGAATCAGTTAGCGAACATGTCAGCGAAATTGATGTAATAGTTTCGGAGTTATGCCTATGACAATAAACTTTAAGTTTGCGCATGCGCAGTAGCCATCACTCATCCAATTGAAGCGAAATTCATAGGTGATTGTCTTGGAGGCATCTATCAACTACACTCCGAATCTGAGCGGAACGGGTCCAATAGGAACTGATAAATCTATTCTATTTTATTCTAATTTGAACGGAATGGGTCCAATAGGTACTGAGAAATCGTAGTTTCAGGAAATTCACGTTTGTGCATACGCTACTAGTGGTCCGAAGGCTATGAAATTATCAGGGGCCTGTCTAGGGGCTACCCTGCACAATCCCTGAAAATTTCACCAAAATTGGTTTAGTTGTTCCGGACTTAGGTATGGCTGTGAGACACATTTCAAAATTGCGCATGCGCAGTAGATATTGCTGATACAATCGTGTTGAAATTCGACGTTAACTGTTAACCTCCAACTACCCTCCGAGTTTGAGCGAAATAGGTCAATTAGGAACTGAAAAATCGTAGTTTCAGGAAATTCACGTTTGCGCATGCGCACTCACTACCAGTGGTCCGATGACGATGAAATTCATCGGGGAGCCTGTAGGGTCTAATCCCTGAGAATGTCACCGAAATAGGTCAAGTCGTTCTGGATGACAAAAAATTTCAAGTTTGCGCTTTCGCAGTAGCTATCACTGATCCAATCGTGACGAAATTCATAGGCGATTGTCTTGGAATTAGCCCTGAACTACCCTCCCAGTTTGAGTGGAATCGGTCAATTAGGAACTGAGATACCGGGGTTTCAGGAAAGTCAAGTTTGTGCATGCGCTCAAGCTACTAGTGGTAGTGGTCCGATGGCAATGAAATTGATAAAGGACATTCACTGGCCTAACCCGCACTTCATATAGTTTTGCCTGGGAAAAAGAATTGACTACAGACAGACTGACACGGAACCAAAATTGTTCAGAAAGCTATGAAAGTGGAAAGTGGAGATTTTGATTTTGGAGGAACTTTTTTTTCGTATTCCCCAGCACCAATTATTGTTGTGTCAGTGAGGGGATGCCATGGTCTCGCAGCATTGCCAGTTTTTGGAGTGGCTTCGTTGGCGCCCTGTCAATTTTATCAAGGGTAGCTGTCACTTTTCCAGGCGTGTTATGACAAACACCTTGGGCTCCAGAGGCATTTCCCAGGTATGTTCATTCCACATTGTGCGGCGCAGCTCTAGGCACTGGCCGTCAACATCAATGGACAACCCTTCTGCTGGCACTACAAGTCGACCTCCCATTGGAATACATAAATTCCTACCTTTGGTAGTGACGAAACAAAATAGCAAGGTAGGAGTTGGTGTAGTAAATTTTAGGCTGGATTTTCGACCCATCTGCCATTCCTGGCATCACGGACGTCATCAGCTGCGCTGGATCAGAGTTCAGATGATTGCTTCAGGCTACTCATTGCCTCACCCCCTTGAGTGGAGAGGAGATCGCCGACAGCCCGACCTGAAATGATTGAGATGTGTGGTCCCAGCCTCTCAGGCGGTCACCCATCCATGTATATACTGACCATGCCGTTGGTCGCTCAACTTCGATGATCTTAGCTGGTTTATTCCACCAGATAAGGCCGCCGCGTCGGTCGGCCAAATTTTGAGGGTGGTTCAGGGTGGCCTCAAGATGAGCCCCTATGAACTCTATCATGACAAGTCTTAAGAGCCACTGCGCAAGCATGAAATTAGTTTGTCACATGCCTACCTTCGAAACAATGCGCCCCCTTTTGATGACACGTTAGCTGTCAAGACGATCCCCTATGAATTTTATCGACTTCGGATTAACAGTAGCCACTGCGCACACGCAAACGTGAACTCCTATGAACCAAGATTTTTTGCGACGGAACTTCACTAAACTTCAGTAAAATTTGGATGGTAGTTGGGGGATTGATATCTAGAATGGGTGGTTAACTAGTAAAAGCTGTAGTCTGTATGCGTATGCGCTAACCAGAGAGAGCACGAAGAGTGCAGGGTAGAGCAATCATATACGTTCTGCTCAACTTAGTAGGTAACACCTCTTTCCTTTTTTCCCCAAAAGTGTGAATTTGGTTAACTTACTATATCGGGTTCCCTTTGATGCTCCATGAAAGCAGAGAATTCAACTAGCCGCAGCTTGTGAGTTGCTATCGCTCGTCCTTCCCATGGTGGTGGGGCTGGTACTCCAAGCTCAGCAGAACTCCCAGATACTGAACCTGTGGGTTTCCCACTTGGGTAGGCAGGTGCACCAGAAAAGGGCTTGACGCTGTAACATTAAAATTTATGAAGTTAAGCTAATCGGCGTTTATAGCTACCACATGACACCAGTGGGAAATGAACAATAGAAAGGAAAGCTTTATTTGACAATAACGCACTGTTATCATGCCCAAAATCGTATTTTTGTTTACCTCGTGGTGTCTTTTAAGAAAATTCAGTGGCGATTTTCACCTTTTCAAATCCCCCGCTCAAATTTATTAATAATTAGCAATTTCCTATTAATTATTAGTTGCATTCATCAGCGCATTCAGAGGGTAGCCTACGTGAAATGTTATGAAGGAACGGGCAATAATTATCATGCTGATAATTGATTATCATGGTTTGTGAATTTACTTTTTTCTCAAACGTTTATGGAAATATTAGTGCGAAAATAGCGTGGAATCGAGAATTTATGCCTTCTTCGGTTTCTAAGAGGCGTTTTTGAAGAAATCGGGATTCCAAAAAAGGACGTGGGACACGGCGGTTTCGGTATGGCTCAGGCATAGGATGGGAAACGCAGCACAGTGGGGCCAAATGGCCTTTACCCGTCAGAAAAAAATCTCAACGCCAAATATATAGGCAATTTTGCGCTGATTTTGAGTGCACCCATGTTCCTCCATGAGCCGCAACATCATCAAAAACCTATAAAATTCATGACCACCAAAATTGTTTTTTTTTTTATAAAAGAAAAGTTGAAGACCTTTAAGTTTGAAGTGGCGGGAGAAAAAAGAGTTCAGGAATATTCTGCCATATGTACGGCAGGACTGGACAGGGGCAGCCCATGTCTGAAACGGATTTCCATAGAGAACATATTCAAAAGTTTGTACAGCAAACATTTTGAAGCCATTGCAATAACTCAATTTTCTTAGAAAATTCGCTAGATTGATTGATTTTTATCAGCTGATCTTTAAATGAGAGTTTTGCCTCCTCAGAAAGTTTGCGATTCACCCTCGTGTTTCCACAGGGAGCGAAAAGTTGGTATATTCGACGCTAAAAATTGTGATACATTTGAAATCTTTGGATAATCTACGTCTTCTTATTGAAAATTTTCGAGCTAGGGCGTTTTGAAAATGTCAACCCCCATTTTCCACCACGTAGAGACGACTGACTGTAATATCAAGCTTCGGGACACAACTAGTTCCGAAATGTGGCCTGAATACCAAATTTCATTGAATTGGTTCATGGTAGGTAACTAAGCAAAGTGCCACGGTCGGCGGATTCTGCGTATATCTCGAAACAAAAACATCAAATTTTGAGATGGGGTTAAAAAAATTTAGGGCTCGATTCCATTATTGAAAAAACACAGTTACACAACGGTTTATTATTTTCTGTATAGATCGCCCATCTACAAAGATCCTATTGACATAAAATACCCACCTACCGTGAGGTTCACAATCATCTCTTGGCCACAATGAGTAGGTACCTTCTTGTAATTATTATTATCGGAGAGTTGTATAATTCATTCTTGATGAAATTCAGTAACTAAGGAAGCTTCTGAAAGTAAACAACAAACTTGGTTCGGTGGAATCGAAAGAAAGTTGCATTTGAACAGCTGATATTTGAACGGAGATTTCACACTCGTGTTTCTGCTCTTTTTTTCGTTCAACCCTTAACTCCTTACAGGGAGCGAACGGTTGGTCCTAAAACCCTCCGCAAGGTCTCATTCGACGCTAAAAATTGTGTTATATTCGAAATTGATAGAAAAAAATATATCTTCCTATTTGAAATTTACGAGCTATGGCGTTTTGAAAATGTCATCCCCTATTTTCTACTCCTTAGAGAAGACTGACGGTAACGCCAAGCTTCGCAGCACAACTAGACCCCAAATGGAGCCGGTATACCAAATTTCATTATTTTGGACCATGGTAACTAAGGAAAGTGCCGCGTACGGCGGACGGACTGATTTTTTTTTAATTCGATTTTTGGATTCTACGTATCCTGAAACGTAAAACCTCAAATTTTGAGGGGGTTAAACATTTTTTTTCGTGCTCGATTCCAAAGGTTCATTATTGAAAATAATAAACCAATAATGAATCAAAAAACCACTTTAGTTGGAAATCCAATTCCAAGAAGCTCATCCATTTTGGGCATTGTATTGAGAGAATACTGTCTGAGGCTAAGGATAGACTGAAACTGAAGGATAGAGACCACATTATATGATTTCACCGGCATCTTTGACGCTGAAAACCACTTGTTCAACCATAACTTTGAACCGGCCTATCGCGCCGGATGCAAATTTTTCTCCCCAGATACCTCAGTATTTAGTGGACAAAGTCCTTAACCTCCTGCTTAGAACAAATTTTACACAATGCTCACTGGCGTTCCCTGTCCTGTTCTTCTCTATTGTGGTGAAAGCTCAAAAGTTGGTAGTTTTGTAAGAAAAATAAGATAGAATAGAACTTTTTTTTCATAGAATAAGAATTTTATTTAAATTAAAAGGGCTGTGAATATTTTCTGGTGAAAGCAATTTAGATCATTTCGTTTTTAATGAATATGTAAGTACATTTTATCAAAATCGCTCAACGCTTTAAGAACATACAGCGAAAATACCAAAAAAGTGGATCCGGACCCAAAATCGGCCATATCAATTTTAAATCCTAAGGGTATTCTTTGTTGCTACCCATGCACTTTAATTAGGTATGTGATAAATTGATAGGCATTGAGTAATTGTTAGAAAGGTAGGCTTCGATATAAGTAGTTAGTTACTCTAGATAAAAACATTATATATTCTAGATTTATTTTGCTTACTCTTGAGAGGTTCCTGGCTGAAGACCTGGTTGCCAAAACTGCAAATAAAATAAAAATGAGTATTTACTACGTTGGCAACAGAATATCCTATCTATGCTTATAATTTGATCACTATTAGTATAAAAATATATATTGCTTTGCTCAGGATGAGTCAAAATTACAATTTGAATTTAGTTAAAGAGGGCGATGATTGTGAAGTCGAATCACTTAAACTTCTAGGAGCTCTCTCTCTCCATCATTCCTTGCCGCTGTCAATAATGTCTTCAATCTTGTCCGTCAGGTGACTCTACCTGAGATTTCAAATTCACACTTCTCTTCAAGATACTTCATCAAATTCCATAAGTTGAAGAAGAAAAACGATAGATTGATTTGTTGTTGTTCTTTTTATTGTCTTGACTAAATCACGCTTTAAACTATCAGGTGGGTACCTAACAATATTTTTGAAGATTACCTACCGCGATGTTTACCGGATTGAATGAGACTGAGTTTCAATGTAGCTACATCGAGTTAAAACTAGAGTGTATGTTCTCATTGGTACGACTGGCCTTAATGACTGGTATGACTGGCTTTATCTGCTTCATCAAAACATTAGCTATTTATTTATGTTTCATAAACACTCCTGTACTGCCCGGGAATTTTCCTAATTTTATTAGAAAAATTTACAGACCAAGTTGAAGACACCCAGAATATATCAACATTCCACTACCATACTTCGATACACATTCAGCATAAATATGACAAAGCCCTTTCATTGGAATAAACGCTATAGCCTAAGAATTGATTGCGAAGTAAGTTTATGGAGATAGTATATTTATAGTCGCAAACATTTGGTTTTCAAATAATATATATCGCTCACTCATTAGTGGCATCCACAGGTTTACACTTCCAATTACATATAGCAGATCACTCCCCATCACCTAATCTCAACAGAGGGCAGATTTTTATTTTTTTTAGATTTAAATTTTTCTTATTGTAATCAGTTGTAGTTAAGTCAGAATTCTGGTCGTCTTTTTTTCTACTAATTTTCTTTTAGGTTGGTTGAGTCTGAGGTTTTGGTTCAGATTGTGATTATTCGAAAGAAGGCGGAGTGATTTTCCGTACAATGCTGCAATTGGAAATATGAATCTGAAGATGAAAAAAAAAGCCCTCCCACCCCCTAGGAGCCTGGGACCTTATCTGGGTCTGAAAAATATTGTAAACAGAAAAATGTGACTATAAGTTGAGTACTGGCACTAGGTAGCCAAAAAAAGTGTGCAGGTATAAGTGACAGGGCTCACCCCGTAACACGTAAAGGTTAAGTAAAGGAGTTGACATCCGTTTGCCGAAAAGCACTAGTCCAAGCTCTCCCGGAAGTCAACTTAGGGAATCCCCCCTCTTATTCAAGGACCACTCAGGATTTTTTGAGGGATACCTCAATGAAGTGAACCATCTGTATAATAATAAATGTTTTGTGTGTGTGTATGTGTAAATGTAATGATATTATGGTATAATTATGTAAAATAATAAGCATCGAACACCGAGCTAAATGCGGTGGAAATTGCACGAGTCATAGAACAAATCCCCTCGCAGATCTGTGTTGTCTTTCGGGAGCACTTGGGAGTGCTTATCATTTTCAAGTACCTAGTGAAAAATGAATACATTTGAAGTTCTCACTCCTCTTGTACATTGTAAAAAAGTTTAAATTGAATGAGAAATAAAGAAGACATGTGTACTCAAATGCGTACCTTACGATTCACCCTGTATAACGAATAAAAGGGGAGTAAGTATACTCGTAATGTACCTATGCTCGTAATGTACTATGCTCGTTTTGAGGAACTCAAACGTCTGACCATGAGGGTTAAAAAATGATGAATGTACGGGAATAAGGTGGGTAGTTTTCTGAATCCACACCCCTTTCCAACTTATTAACATATTTTATGAATTGACATCCGAGTTTCACTCGATTTTCAATAAAGAATCGTACGTCGAACCGTGTTCCGAACTGTACCATCCATCAAATGATGGTGAATGGAAGCACTACCGGTATGAGGTGGTTGGCTGGGTGGTTGGAGAGTGTACTTACTGGAGTAGGGTAGGTTACAGGAGGCGTGATTCCCAGAGACGCCAAACCGGCAGCCTTGTTGTGAATGGCGGTGGCGGAGACGATCTGAGCAGATGACATGGACGACATCGTCTGGAGGGCCTTTTCTTTGGCCGCATGGTCGGTCGGCACCACCTAAACCAACCAACCAACTCACCTCAGTACACGCAGGGAAAGCCCGTTACATGAACATACAATATTGAGTAGGTAGATAGGTACTTAGAGTAATACATTGAACCCACTATAAGACATTACACCTACTGCTGCAGCCAAGAATAGTGAAGACGGCGTAAGTTTACTTTTTTTTTTGTAAGTAAACTTCTGAAAACCCAGCCGCAACGCTGATGTTTAAAATGGGATGGAGAGCCAGTAATCTTTCCTATATCTGAGGAACCGCTTAACCAAATGAAAAATAGGCCAATCAATGGAATGCGATACCTATCTATTTCCTAATTGGAGGAAACTCTTTGCTCACCAGAATTATATAAATATGAGTGTACTATCAAGAGCCCGAATGACCTTGATCCCGAAAAAGGTGTGACTCAGCTGACCGACAAATAATTGCGTTGATGTAATTTAGACAATAGTAGGTACATCAAGACGTCAGAGGTGCCAGCTTAGAGAGTTGGTTCATATTCATAGATTGGGTTGGAAAAAGCATTATGAAAACTATTTACAAAACCGAAGATGGAACAATGAAAACATTATTCTCCCCAACTCCATACTACATTAATGATGTATAATTATTATACACATAAAGAACAGATACCTACAAACTACACTTGCTAGACGTTGGGGGTCACCATCAAACCATCCTTTAATAGATAAATATTGCTAGGGATTTTCTGGCCATCGTGTGTTTCCTAACGATAATCTACATGATAAAACCTGTGGGTTGGGTTGGGGCCAAGATAATCAACAGATTTTCACTTTGAAGAAGTGATAATCACCGCTCAAGAGACTGGTATGCATTTACGAGTAACTCTACAGAAATGCCTTATGCGGCATTCACTCCGTTTTTGCTGAATGAGTTCAACCCAAATCGATTGAAAAGAAGTCTTCAAAGAATTGGTGCAGCATTTTTTGCCATGTTATGAACGACATTGGAAAGAACTTTCAAGACTCATTCCAGAATGAAGAGAGAAAAGATGGATTCTAGCGAAGGGCTGTCCTTCCGAGGAAGAAGTAGATTTGAAGCATGTTCACGGAATGCTGAACGACGAGTAAGGTATTCGAAAGGTCCTTGATGGTTTAAAACGAAGTGGAAGTAATCTGAGGTAGAGGTTTGTAATAGAAAATTCATAGGAAACCACGAAAGAGTCAAATCACACGATCCCTGAAAGATTTTCCAAACTGGTTCATACTTTCACGTTTTTTTAAAGCTCTATCCAACGCTAAAAGCGAGCTGAAATTTGATATAAGAGGGCACTAACTTCTTGCAAGAATACGCTGCAGTAGTGAAGAAGTAAAATATCTAGCTTACGAAAACACCTAGCTTTCCCATTTAAACAATTCAAGAGATGCAAATGATAGAGGCGAGCGACGATGTTTCACCGAAACGTCTAATAAACTACTCCTTGAATCGGCATCATCTATCACCATCTACTCCAAAAGCACCAATCACTGATGTATTTATGCAACTAGCACGATCTATGTTCTAATGTGCCGAGAAGTTGTGCAGTAACTTCATCGTCAATCTCATTGCAAGAATTTAGTTTTAAATCTAATCTACCTACGTTCAGCAACATGAAAAACATCAACCAAAGAGACTCTTGAACGTGATGAAAATGTAATCGCTAATAATAAATGAAGTTTGGTGGGTATTATCACAATAATATTATTATTATTCACCGCAGTAGGTAAGTACTAGTTATGTACCCATGTATTTATATGAACGTAAATGAGATTACTTGCTTTTGTAATCAACTTGATTTGAGGGGATTCACTTTAATTTTTAGATGTAAGGACAAGTCACATTGCTAATTGTCGAATGGGTTATTATTTTCTTTCTAAGTAATTTAGGTCTGTGAAGAACACCGTAGCGTAGGCTGGTTTATGATTCATAAATTCATTTATGATTCATAAATTGTGAACCATCGTAGAACTGTTATCAACCACTTTTGCAATCAAAACAATTTGCATGTGATTAAATTAAAGTGCCTCTCCCTCTAAACGCGATACTAATTGCAAAATATTCATCAAGAATAATGACACGAATACCCCCGGTTCTGTTAGTCTACCATAAACAATATACCTAATGGAGATAGAAACAAAACTGTACAGGAAACGAACGTTCAATAATTGAGAAATAAATTACCTACTTTGGTTCCGACGATCCTCCAGTAACTTCCTCATTTTGTTCCATATATAATTTGGTACCTACCCAAGTAACTTGGTAGCTCTGTGCTATATCCTGAACTACCTACCATAGAGTTTCTATTACAGTCCGCACTCCAAATGAAGTTATTCCACGTTCCCTAGATTCACCTGGTATTCTCTAATATTCGAGTATTAGATTTACCGACTACTTATGTTCGAAAATATATTCATGGGATAATCGTTTCTGTTCCTGAGGGTTATTCGTAAAATCAAGGACAGAACAGTATGTATGTGTGTATCTAGGTGATTAGATTACCGATATTTGCTTCTCATTAAATTTTATGTAGGAATTCACCTTCATTTCAATAATGAAAATCGGTTCAACAATTATTATTTAAAAAAAAATCAATGCTCACCACTTTTAATTTGGCCTGAATCTCCCGGAGTTTTCTCCGCGCAAGGACCTGGATGTGCGAGCTGACTTGTTTTCTCGTCCGTGTTTTGCCCGTTCTCAGCTTGATGTATCGTGCTATCAGCTCATTCCTCCCTGGAAAATTTGAAAAGACAGGCTACAAATCATTACTCAACGGTATATTACTATGGTTAGCTGTCATAAGTTGCCTCTTATGTCCCTGAAGGAAGGCTGGCGGGATATTGGCAAATGCCACCCGATGTTTTTAAATAGTAAGTACATATCTATAGTAGGATATATATCTATAGTATATAGATTCTATCCTGAGATGTGTAACTAACACCAACTGCACTGCTCTACAATAAAGCAGTTTTCTTCCAATAATTGGGCGGGACCAAAATGCAGGAAAGAAAATCCCCGGAGAAAACTCCCCAAAAGGACTCCTCGGGGGAAAAAAATCCCCGGCGTTTGTCCTAAGCGGGAAACAATCCCCGGAATGGGGAATTGTCTTTGAACATTTTTTTTTTCAAACAGGATTCAGTAAAACAATGAATGTTTTTCGGGAATCA
>JAEMON010000001.1:57343851-57361565 GCA_030264115.1 Lygus lineolaris
AAAACAATGCTTCCGCTACCTTGGTAGACACGGAAGCAATAATAAACCTTTGCGTAATAATTTGCAGCGTTTTTCAATTTATTATGAAGAAATTGGAAGATGAGGGTGCTCAACCGACAGAAGAACAGATGTCGAAAATCAAGGCTGCAGTTCGTGCATTGAAACAAAAATTGGAAATTCGGTGGGATGAAGCGAACAGAACTCTTGAGCGGTTCTTACTGAGGAATGATTCGGAGACAGACTGATAAATTTTCAACAGGCAATCAATTTTTTGTTTTCATTATTATACCGAAGAAAAATTCAATTTGCGATAAAATGGTAAACAGTCTGGACAGACTGGAGCCCAAGTAGGTTTTTATTATTATTTTAAATATGTATTTACTCAACAGGGTACCTATGTCATTATTTTATATTTAGGAGAGATTTTTCATTATTTTAAATCTAAATAATTTATTCTCAGGAGAGCGATTCTTTGTTGTATTTATTTTTTGGGTTATACCGATATTACGATTACTGTGATTTTTACTGTGATTATAGTATCTGATTTTGAATGAGATCGACATAATAATTTTTTTGGCTGCTGTTTCGTTGTTCTGGCAGTATAATATTTCAATGAGGATAGTTATATTTTATGTAAGAAGTAAAACTTCCTGTCCCATCCCTGGACCAAGATGTGACTGAATTGTAGATTTCCGGGTCAACATGACCCAGTTCCCGTGGGCCTTTCGAACTGAAAATATTTTCATTGGATTCAGCACCCAAAAAAATGGAAATGTGAACACCAACTCAACATCTGAAAATTGACCCACTAATAAAACCCAAATTGACCCCAAATTAACAGTGAAATCGTTATTTTCTGAGCTTTAACACCAAATATATCTTCGAGTTGGATAATTGAATCCAGAAAATACATTGAAATTGAAATAACATAGCTCCCAGTATTTTTGTCCTCCCAGATTGGCGAAATTGCACACTGTGCGGCGCGGCGCGGCGGGGCGGCTCATTCCATCGCAGAGTCGACAGCCGATCGAGGAGCCGATCACGACGAAATTCGTAATAGGGGAGTAGGTCGGTCGTCATCGTAGACTCTCATCCTCCAAATCCGAGAGGGTCGTAACGAAATTGGATGAAAAAGAGGGAAGTTGTGGGAGTCGCAAGGATTTATCGGTTGCTCATGTGCAGTGGCTACCACGGATCGTATCAGGTTGACATTCAGCCGCGTCCACACTATGCCGAATGAAGTCGTTCAGCTTCTTCGGGTCGGCACATTCGGTTCGGCATTGCGTCCAGACTGTGAGAGTAGCGTGGACGGGGGCGATCGCCCTCAGTCAGCTTTCAGCCTCTAAAGAGTGATACTCGTGTAATTTTGATTTTGGTTTGTAGAATTAGTGGAATTATTTTTTAAGAAAAGTAAATAATTTTTAATTTTTAAATTAAAAAAAATATATATTAAATTTTTAATTAGTAGTGAATAATAATAATGAGTGACGAAAATTCGCACAGATGCCGCTGCAATCCTGATTGGATGCTGCTGGACAAAGTCGTTGCATCCTCAAAAAACACGATTTTTTTTCAAGCGATTTTTGACTCTAAATTTTGAAAATTTGACCCCTTAAAGTAGTCCCTTGAAGTAGGAACTCCAGAAATTCTGGCCAACGAACTCATCCTTTCTTTTGATAATATTGACATTTAAATTTTTTTTTGGATTTTTTATCTCGATTCCAGGGTCAGATATCGTCTGGAGTATACATATGAAAAATTGTTAAATTTCAGGAATCATTTTAGAATGGTCTGAAACGGATTTCCATGAAGAATATTTTCAAACATTTGCATTACTAAGAATTTTGAAGCCATTTCCCTAAAACGTCGTTTTAACACTTTTATTTCAGCTTTTCTCGCAAACCGCTTTAACGATTTAGATGAAATTCACAGCACTCACTCTTCTTCCAAGTAAAAAGAATGTCCAACACAGGGATCTCATCACAACACTCATCTCAGGGATCAAGTAGGTTTTTGTTTTACAAAAAATATTACTTTTAGATTATCAGAGTATTGAACTTACCCTGAACGAATTGATGGACCCCTCATCTCCACAAAAATATCCCGAGGGCCGAAATCAGCGTTAAAATCCGCAAAAATGGCTATTTGTAGATAGAATGAAATTTAGAAAAATACAAAACACTACTCGTTTGAGGGCTGCGATCCGACTGAGGGTGATCGGCACGTCCAGCCTGTTCGATGCGGATCTGCAATCTTTGAAGTGGACCGACGCGAGTCGGTTTGGGGGTCGCCCTCGTTCAGTTCACCTTTCGCACGCGTCCACACTTGTTCACCTTTGCGGATCCTACGAGGGTGCCCACCCTTCTTAAGCCGCGTCCACACTATGCCGAATGAGGGTGGGCACCCTCGTAGGATCCGCAAAGGTGAACCGACGAGGGCGATCCCAAACCGACTCGCGTCGGTCCACTTCAAAGATTGCGGATCCGCATCGAACAGTCTGGACGCGCCGATCACCCTCATTCGGGTCGCAGCCCATTTAATTCGATCTATAAATAGTCATTTTTGTGGATTTTGACGCTGATTTCGGATCTCAGCACATTTTTGTGGAGATGAGGGGTGTTGGAAATTGTTTTTAGTTGAAAGAAGAGTTAGTCCTGTGAATTTCATCAAAATCGTTTCAGCAGTTTGGGAGAAAAGCTAAAAAATGGGATAAAAACGACGTTTACGCAAATTTTCGAAGAAAATGAAGCTATTGCAATGGCTTCAAAATATACTAATGCAAATTTTTGAACATTTTCTTCGTGGAAATCCGTTTCAGACCATTCTAACACGATTCATGAAATTCAACACTTTTTTTATATATTTATATATGTGTCATTCCAGACGATATCAGACCAAGGAATCGAGCTGAACATCTGAAAAAAATTCATAATGTCAACAATATCAAAAGGAAGGATGGATGAGTTCGATGGCAACAATTTTCGGAATACTACAAAGGTTCAAATTCTGAAAATTTAGAGTCAAAAACCGCGTTTTTTTGTTTTTGGTGTGAATTACCTTATCTTGAACATAGGAACATATGTTATATTCGGAATCATCATGAAATTTCCTCTAAGAATCACCCACCAAATCGGTTAAAATCATCCTTCGAAAATTTGCTCATCAACTTATGCTGCATGAATGGGACTTTTATGTATATTTCAGATGACTGATGCTTCAAATCTTCATACCATTCACTCATAATAATTATCATTCCTGACCATTGTGATGTGATACCAATCGAGATTAAAAAAAATTCATAAAATGGTTTTAAATGTCAACAATATCATCAAAAAGAAGGATGAGTTTGTTGGGAAGAATTTTTGTAGTCCCTACTCCCAGGGGTCAAATTTTAAAAATTTAGAGTCAAAAATCGGTAAAAAAAAAAATAATAAAAGTGTTTCTTGAAGATGCGACGACTTTCTTCAGCAGCAACTCCAATGAGGATTGCAGCGGCAGCTGCGAGAATTTTATCCTAGTCACTCATTATTTCACAACCAAAAATTTTTTTTCGAAATTTAAAAATTTAAAATTATTTCCTTCTTTTTCAAAAATAATTTTATAACCACAAACAAAATGATCAACCATGCATCACAATCGGAGGCCGAAAGCTGACTGATCGCCCCGTCCACATTACTCTCACCTTCTGGACGCGATGCTGAACCGAAAAGGCCGACCCGAACGTGCCGAACCGACGAAGCCGAATGACCTCATTCGGCATAGTGTGGACGCGGCTTTAGGGAGTAGGGTAGATGCCCCACTAGTGGGCACTCTAACTAGAAAAGTTGACGTTTTTTGTGTTTCACGATGTCATATTCTCACTATATCATTTCCATTGCTTGTTCAACATTAACGAACTCCTCCCAAAGCTAATTACCATTAAATTTTCTGAATAATAGACGGTTACGATTTTTAAAATAAAAAAAAAACTGGACATACGTTTTTTCACCAGTAGTAGGCATTGACACTCCAGTCGTAGGCAGGGAAATGAACCAGTAGTAGGCAGTTGAATCTCGGTGAACTAATAGCTGGAGTTCTGAGATAAACAATCTTGTTCCAGTATTAGGCACCTTCGGGATCCATAAGTAGGCACACCCTGCCTACTATTGGAACGACTCATTTTCTGAGAAAACTCAGATGCTGTCGTATTCCAAATTAAAAACTAATGAAAACCCTATGTAGATAACAAAAAAGTGCAGAAGTGCCTACTACTGGATAATTCAGTATTTTTTATGACCCAGTAGTAGGCACCTTGTTTCACCCGAAATTGAAACATCAAAAGGTACAGAAACATTCCACATCTTCTTGAGGGCATATAACAGATAACAAGAAACAAAAAACACAACAAAATTGCCTCGAATCGTATCGAAATTGGACGAGAAAGGGGGAAGTTGTGCGAGTGGCAAGGATTTCTCGTTTGCGCATGTGAAGTGGCTACCACTGGTCACTGATTCGATCACGTTCAAATTCATAGGGAGTAGGTTAGTCCTCATCGTAGACTCTCTTCCTCAGAATCACAAAGGATTCCATCGAAATTGGACGAGAAAGGGGAAATTTGTGAGAGTAGCAAGGATTTCTCTTTGCGTATGTGCAGTGGCTACCACTGATTCGATCACGATTAAATTCATAGGTTGTGTCGAAATTGGATGAGAAAGGGGATGTTTATTTATTTATTTCATTGGTACGGGCGAACCCAATAACATAATATTATAGAAATTTAACAACATTTGCCAAGCGAGCATACAATTATTAATGCGCATTACAATTATGATGAGCATTAATTATTATTATTGTTGTGAGAATGACAAGTTTCCTCTTGGGTTTTGCGTTTCATAGTTTCCTGAACACTTTTAGTTCCTTGCCTGTCTGTCACGTCGCGCGTCGGCCATGTTGGTCTGCAATTTTTTTCTCTGGCAAAACTGTACGAAGTCACAGAACAACAGGGTGTTGAATTCCAATAGCATTTTCAGGGACTGTGAGGGTTAGCCCCCAGACGGTCCTCAATGAATTTAATCGCCGTCGGACCAACGTTAGCGAGTGCTCATGCGCCAACATGAATTTTCATTGACAACGATTTCTCAGTTCCTTGTTCCGAGTTTGCCCTAATTCGGAGGGTAGTTGGGGGTCTGCCTGTACATTTTTTCGCGATTGAATCAGCAAAGCGGAAACTTGACATTTGTTGTCACAGATAAAACTCCGAAAAAAAAAACTCCTGTAATTTTCTGGAGTATACTGTAATCACAGTAATCAAAAATAATTAAAGACATTTCCTGTTAAAAAAAAAAAAAAAATGAAAAAAAATAAAGATAAAAAAATTTCCTGTAATGAAAAAGAAATTGAAAAAAATTGGGAAAAAAAATTATTGAAAAAACAAAATTGTGAAGAAAAAAACATTGATTGTGAAAAAACATTTTTTGTAATTTTCTGTAATGAACTCCGGAAAAAAACTCCTGTAATTTTCAGGGATTTTTGGGGTTAGCTCCAAAACAGTCTCCTTCGAATTACATCCTTGTGCGCGTGCACAAATGTGAATTTTTACGTCCGTGTAACGCGATGTGAGGAAGCAACGTGCTTCCCATCTAACTTTGCAGACTTTTTTTCAAATGATTACAAATTACACAAAATTGTACGTATTTGTCTCGACCGGAGGATAACAGTGAATAGTTGGGGCTAAGCTAATCCAGAGTAAACTAACTAAACGAACTGGTTCGCGGTTTGGACCATTTTCCCCATCGTCGATGAAACTCATACCGATATGTTGGTAGGAAAATGCATGCAACCTAAAACATTACTTTGGAACAGATTCATTCTCGTTGGAGAGGGGGGCTCATCCGAAGAGGTTGGTAGGGAAACTCACTCGCAATATCCGGAAAACATTATGTGCGATGAGTTTTGCGTCAGCAGGGAGGATTATTCCTAAACGGTACTCCACATATTCGAGAATGAATCTGAAGGGTCGCAGAGAGAAATTCCGATTTACAACTGTAGGTATACACATTTGGTGCGAGGCTTCACAATACGCCGTGTTTGATGCCTATAGTGTTTTCCCTTAATTCCTCGATGACTCTCATGTTACATTTTCTGTTCTGGACAAGAATTTTGAGGGCTATCCTTTGAGGGTTACTACTATATGAATGCATGAACATGATGCTTTTTTTTTTTTACTTTCCTCAGCCTCACAAGAAGGTGAATGGAAAGTATTGCGATCAGCAGAAAATCCAATTTCTGAAACACCACCTTTAACCGGTCCTAAAACTGGTCCGACATCTCATCAATTTTCTCCACGTTTTGTAAAAGTGTATGTAAGTCCGTATGTACTTATGTATGTATGCATGTTTCTGAGGCAAGCAATATCTGAGCTAAAAGGAGTGGCGGCAAGCAACATCAGGGTTGTGGCCGCGACTGTGTCATGGCGCGGGGTATGGTGTGGGAAGAGTGCCACGGAGCTGCTCGAGTTGGGCATCTCAGCAGGTGTGCTCCATGGTATCTCCACCCGCGTCCTGCTCGGCTCATACTTAAACTGGTGGTCATTTTATAGGGCCACTTCTTTTCATCCCTCTCTCCCTCCCAAACCCTCTTCAGCATCCCTTCCCACTCGTGCCGGCGTCAGGTAATCCTGGGCGTCCTTCCCATTATCAGTCTATTTATTTAGTTCTTTTTTTAATGGCGTGCCCCCTCCGCCTTTGTGGGGAGTTTATTAAAAAAAAAAAAAAAAAGTGTATGAACACGACTGCGGCCCACACGAAAATGATAGAAAAATTCCGATTTCAAGGATTGGTTTCTGAGGATGAGACCCTAGGAATTTCAGCTCTTTAGGTCAATTATTAGGTGGAGAAAATATTCCAAATATGTGAAAAAACGTCGTTTTTAGCCCATTTTTTTAGCTTTTCTCCCAAACTGCTCTAACGATTTTGATGAAATTCACAGGACTTACTCTTCTAACAAGTAGAAACAAGTTCCAATACCTATACTAATACCCCTCATCACCACAAAAATAGATTGAGGGCCGAAATCAGCGTTGAAATCCGCAAAAATAGCCATTTTCCAGGTTTTTACGGGAAGGAAAGCAGCGTGAAGCAAAGCACCAGATGTTTTAACTTCAAATTAGGGTTCAGTACTCCCGAAAACCTCATTGAGCCAATTTTCAGCTCAAAATTAGGTTCCATTTAGCCCGAATATAGCAGGGCGCAATATTATTTGGGCGCAGAGGGGGGAGGTGTGAAAATTGACTGGCTCAGATACCATCCTGAAGCCTCGGGGCCTCCGATTATGTCTTCAGGATGCGATCAGATTTTGTTGAGGATGAGTGGAAGACTTGCCGGTCCGTTTCCGGCACTTTCGATGGTCTCGCACACCCGCTTGTCTCCCATGCGGACCGCTGCCGCTGCTCTGCTACCCTAATTGGAAGTTTCGACGAGCAGCTCAACTTTTTCTCAAGTGTTCCACGATTGACTGGTTCGTAACTTGCCTTCGCACTTTGCCGTTCTCCCGCTGCCCCCAATGTAGGTTTTTTGGTTTATTATTTTCAATAACGAGCCTTTAGAATCGAAGATAATTTAGCCATCACCTAAATAAGTAGGTACCCGAAAATGGAACGAAATTGCATTACACGTATAACCTGGGACGGTAAAGTAAATTTACTGTGTCATCAACATTAACCATGTTATGTCATCATAGCTACTGCGACTAGGACGCGGATAAGGTCTGAACCAACAGCCCTGTATCTCCTCTGAGCTAAGCTGATTGATAAATCACTAGTTCCGAAGGGGTTCAAACCGTCACATTCGCCTTACAGTTTTCGAATCTTGGTGGAGGGGAAAACTATGCAGCTGGTTTCTCCCTCCACCATGGCAAACCAATCGTTGCAAGGGAAAAATAACTTCCTTTCCCAACCAAAAAAAATCTTCCACCACTCGTTGGTTTAGGTATGCAAACTAAGGGCCATTTTCACCAAAAAACCTTAACCATGGTTAAAATTAATGATTGTCTTACCGAATCAGAGATTTGAGTCGTTGATTTAGGAAAATGGGTTTCACGAGTGTAATCAGCGATTAAAAAGATTTCACAAAACGTTGTTTTAATAAATCGACGATTTCACTTTAATTCTTTCTCTCTCCCTTTTGAATCGACTAGGACAATTTTCCCTTTACTAGGTAAGCTCGTGTTTCCTAAGGTTCGTAGACTAGAGTATGTCATAATACCATTACTACACGTCATTTTACCCTACCTTACCTACGTCAGTAGTGCGATTGGCGCTCTCATATTCATATTCTCGAGTCCTGTCCAAGGAGAAGATCTACCAAGGCCTTGGTCTTGGAGGAAGGAGCCTGGACGTGCGCTGAGGATGATTCGGAGAAGGTGGACATTAGCATACAATAAGGATCGTGAGGCGTAGTGGGGAGGGGGGTGTCTCTGGTTAGGTCGGCGATTCTCGTCTCCTACTGGGGGAGACGAAGCCCGCTGGGCGAAGACCTCAGAGGCGGGATCGTGTTCTACGTCGGTCGGTCGGAGGGGAGTGACTTTGTAACACGTCTGTGAGTCATCCTCAGGTCTCCGTTATCCGTACCTTGGAATGAACAATGTTTTCTACTCCCATTATTTCGCTTCCTCACCAGTCGCGATCTAGGAATTCTCGTGAGGGGGGAGCGGGGAGGGGGAGCGGAAAGTCCCCCCGGAATGTGGCTAAGGAAATACACCCCTGAACATTATAATATCACTAGCTGGTTACCCGTGCGTTGCACGGTCCCCCACGTTGACCCACTCACTTCGCTCGCGGTTGGTTGTCCCGACACCACACTTTGAAGGACAGTGGGACAGACCCTCAGGTCGGATTAAAGATTTTCTTTTATAACAACTTTCTGGTGACATTAACAAACACAACAAAAAAGAATTATTCAATTTGGTGCACTCATTCTCAAGTTATTGAGTTAAATAGGGAAATATGGATTCATTTTTACATAAATAACAGGCCTTTTAGGCCTTATGTGTTCGTTTTCGCCCTTATTATACAAACTTTACTGTATTTATGTAAAAATGACCGAGCTCCCCATTTTCGACGATCCTGAACACGAATCTCTGGAGAAAAAATCGAAATATGAACTCCTTCAGGTAGAGTATGATTGTGTGAGCATTATGTGAGTATGATTGTGTGTGCCTACCTATTTTCACGAACCGCAATTACTACAAGAACCAATGATCCAAAAAACCTGAAATTTCTTAGCATTCGAATCATTATGAGAGAGACTGGGCATGCGCAAACGTGCGATAAGCGCCGAGCCATGTAACCCAGGGATTACTCTAGACCAGATGTTCCTAGTAGAACCACCGAGTGGTGCCAGGACCTACGCTACTAAGGCCATCCAACTTCTTTGCTGGGAGACGATGACTCATGCTAGTGGTCCTTCCCTCTCACGGATTCTCATAAGGAACACATTGACGCGGGCGACTCTCCCGCACTTACATTTAATTCCCGTATTCCATGTTTGAAATATCGACTTGAGAAAAATGTGAGATGACCTTGAAATGTTCCTACTCACATTAATCGAAAAAAAAACTTTAAATTTCCATGAGGGACTACGGAAAAAAATTAGTAATTGTCAGAGACAGTGTGTTAGGAGTGTAGGAAGAAGATATATCTTGGTGTATCCAGTCAAGAAGATATATAATGAGATTTTATTTACTAATAGGTCTAATCGGTATTAAACATTACATATTATACGGTTACATATTATACATTACATTTATGATTATTTACATATATATTTTTGCACTTATTGAAGACTTAGAGAGAAAAGAAAATGAGATATTGTAGAGAAACACAAATTATGCATAAAGAGGGGTTTCGGTTCAACCCCTTTTTACACTTCAGTACATCATTGATTCTTTTCTTATAACTGTTCAAAAGATGTTTCCACGATTGATTAGTGAGTGTCAAAATACCCACTTATATTGAATTCATTGAACCTCATTCTTATTTCACATCTGCGAATCCCTGTGAGAAATTCGAAGTGATGTTGTTGCCCACTCCTGTCCCATCCCTACCTGCTATAGGTGATAAGTTTGAATTTTTTTTTCCCGTAGTTTCTCATGGGGATTTGCAGTTAATTTCGATTAATGTGGGTGGGAACATCTCAAGATCTCTCAAATTTTTCTCAAGTCGATATTTCGAACAGGGAAGACGGAAATTAAAGGTATGTGCGGCAGAGTCGCCCGCGTCAATGTGGACTCCGTGAGAGGGAAGGACCACTAGCATGAGTCATGTTTGCAGTTGGTTGGCCTTAGTAGCGTAGGTCCCGGTGGTGCCCATTTTCTGACAAGCTCTGGTCTAACGGAAACATATTTATGGGCTCGGCCGATTATTCGACGACAGCATAGGAAAACGAGCATAGGAAGGGGACGTAGGCATTGAAAATTGATCGTAAACTTGATTCGGTGTAAAGAAAATACCGCAAAATCGTCCAAAAAATATCGCGATAGTTGATAGTTTATAGGTTGATATAGCATTTCTTCAATTCAATTCAAGTCAATTTAACCTTTCTACTAAATCAAATTAACCGTTTTACTAATAAAATAACCTTTTTACATATTAAATTAACCTCTTCACAAAACAAGTTCACCTTTTTACACATCAAATTTACTTTTACAGGCGAACTTGATATTTAAAAAGTATATGTAACTCTGGAAAAACTCGACCAATTCTATGAAATGTTCGGATATTATACGGGGTAGCCCCTACCCAGTTCCCTATTAATTTAATAGCCAGCGGACGATTACTAGCGTGTGCGCATGCACTAATGTAAATTTACTGAAACTACGATTTCTCAATTCCTAATGGGCGGATTTTGCTCAATTTTGGAGGGTAGTTGCGGGCTGACTCCAAGACAATTATCTGTGAATTTCGCCACAATTGGATAAGTGATGGCTACTGCGCATGCGCAAACTTGAAATTTATTTTCATATGCATGTTCCTAACTCCGTTGTTTCTCAATTTCGTTGAAATGTTCACTAACTGATTCTATACGTCAATGTTACAAAAGTGAGGAAGCTATACTGCCCAGCCAACTTGGCAGAAGTTTTTTTTTTGTCAGGAAGATCTTCTCGAGAGAGGAGAGAGAGATCGGGTGATCGACATTGGATCGTGACATACCTATCTATGGTAGGTAAGATGTAGAGTATACACCGCACATGAAGTATTCTGAACTAATAAAATGGACTTGAAAGTAGATTTGCCCCGAGGTACAATTAAGGCGAAGGCAGAGCGGATGAAGTTGTGTATTTAGTGGGGACTGTCCACTGCAGACCACCGGCCGGACAGGTGAATGAAGGTGTGTGGAGGTGGGTGCATCGGGAAGGTATTGTTGTAGCGGCCAAGAGCCCGAACAATCTGTAATTATCGAGCGGGTTGCAACAATCAACGTAAGGCGTGACGTCGAGCTCTGGACCCGCAGAACCCCACGAGATAGGCGAGAACTGTCACTGAGACTGACCTGGTCCTGACTGCCATCGCCCTCCTCGTTAGTAAAATGTTACAGCCACACAAACACAGTATTACTCCTCCAACGGATAGAACTGGGGACATTGTAACACTGAAAACCTACTGCCAACTAGACAGCTGACGAAATTTCTAAGGGCCAGCGACTTCGCCATACTGGCAAAACGCTGATGAAACGTCTACCAGGCGGGTGGGAAATACATCATGTTGTCGCAAGAAGTAAGCCTCATCTCATACCAAACCAACACTCTTCAGGAAAGTGCTTCAAATTTTTGCTCAGCAACCCCTTCCTGACTTAGCCCACGCCTTCGCACCACGATTAATATATTATATACATATATAATATTTGATTCTGAGGGAAAATTTCTCGAAAATGTTTCTTCATTATTGAGCCGAGGTGTTTTCTCCAGATTCACAAAAGACATTCTCCCTCATATTGTGATAGCAGCTGAGTCCACGTAAGGCAGTCTTCTAGCCATATCGTCTTTCAGTAAATCAATATCAGTTGAAGCGTTGTTGCGTGGCAGATTTGTATTTTTAGAATGCGATCACCTCGATATTCTTTGGTTTAGGTAAAAAGTTTTCAGGCATTTCACCTCAGAAGTCCGAACGGAAGGCTCTTCTAAAACCCAATGGTACACCTGAAGAACTATTTTGAACGCATTAAATCAATAGTTTTGACAGTATTGTGGTATCTACGTAATCATTAGACATCGATTAATCGTGGTGCGAAGGCGTGGGCGGAGTCAGGAAGGGGTTGCTGAACAAAAATCTGAAGCACTTTCCTGAAGAGTGTTGGTTTGGTATGAGATGAGGCTTCCTTCTTGCGACGACATAATATACTACCCACCCGCCTGGTAGACGTTTCATCAGCGTTTTGCGAGTATAGCGAAGTCGCTTGCCCTTAGAAATTTCGTCGGCTGCCTAGTTGGCAGTAGGTTTTCAGAGTTACAATGTGTATATTTGGCCTACCCATAACCCAAACAATGTGAGTAGACTACTTCCTACTTGTTGTAGAATGCATGACGATCGAGAGGGCTCGTCTCTTCACTTCCTCGCTTCCATTTTAACAGCAGAGAAGTTCACAAGCTTACATCATCATCACATGATACATCACTCTTTAACGAGCTCCGGCATTTGGAAACTCATAAAATCGGCAAAGCGGCTCAATCCACGGTCGGAAGCCAAAAAACATAAAACAAGTCCCAATATTCCCACCAAGTAAATATAACGAAGAACTTAAGGTAAGCAGGACAAGGGAAACAGAACACAAAAAACACTGGCGAGTCGATAAAATTAATTGTTACCGTCGCGGATGGAAATGAGGAAGGGAGGGATCAGATAGCAGGATTGGAAGAATGCGAAGGACGCCCTTTGATTCCTGCCGACGTGGAACAGTCGAAATGAAAAAAGGACGTTAAGAGGTGGAAAAAAAGAAACGGAAACCGAGGAGAGGAAAGGAGACAAAAAGAGGAGGTCTAGCTCGTTTATTTTCATGGTTTCTTCAGTTCGTTATGGCGTCCTGTTATGAGTCCTCTCACTAACTGGTCACTCGCGCCGTTGCAGTGAGATTACCAACACGCGAAATCGTAGGTACCTCTTATCAAGGAACGAATCGTAGGGTCTGCAAGCCCCCCCCCCCCCCCCCCCCCCCCCCCCCCCCCTCCCCAGCTTATGAACCTCAAGCGGATTTTCCAGTTTTTCACAATATGAACCAATATGAACGTTACTATACAGTTTCTCTATACGGTTCCTTATTCCATGGTTGAACCATATCGTTCAACATTTAAAAAAAAAAGTCCCATTTATGCAGCATGAGTTGATGAGCGAATTTTCAAAGAATGATTTTAACCGATTTGGTGGGTTATGCTTATAGGAAATTTCACGCTGATTCCGAATATACCAAATATACCAAACCGCTTTTTTTCGCGATATTTGACTCAAAATTTTTGAAATTTGAACCCTTGGAGTACTCCGAAAATTCGGGCCAACGAACTTAAGTTTTCTTTTGATATTATTAACATTTTGAAATTTTTTCAGATTTTTAGCTCGATTCCTCGGTCAGATATCGTTGGAATGACACATACCTATATAAATATATTTATATAAAAGAGTTAAATTTCAGGAATCGTTTCAGAATGCTCTGAAACGGATTTCCATGAAGGAAATTTTCAAAAATTTGCATTATTAAAATTTTGAAGCCATTGCAATAGCTTCATTTTCTTCGAAAATTCGCTAAAAAGAAAAAAAGTCTGCCATATTGCGTGGGCAGTATAGCTTCCTCACTTTTATAACATAGTCGTATGGAATCACTGAGTGGACGTTTCAGCGAAATCGGTAGAATAGTTCCGGAGTTATCCTTATGACAATAAATTCAAGTTTGCGACTGCGCAGTAGCCATCACTCATCCAATTGTGGTGAAATTCGTAGGTACCTAATTCTCTTGGAGTCAGCCCTCAACTGCACTCCGAATTAGGACCTGAAATATCGTAGTTTCAGAAAATGCATGTTTGCATATGCGCACAAGCTACTGGTGATCCGGTGGCTATGAAATTCATAGGGGACCGTCAAGGGTCTAACCCGGGTAATCCTTGATAATTTCACCGAAATCGGCCGAGTAGTTCCGGATTTATGCCTGTGACTGCGAATTTAAAGCTTGCGCATGCGCAGTAGCTATTACTGATCCTATTGTGATGAAATTCTTAGGTAATGGTCTTGGAGTAAGCCCCCCTACCTTCCGAATTTGAGCGAAAATAGTTCAATTAGGGACTGGGAAATCGTAGTTTTTCCCGACGTTTCGGTGCTTTAATTCACCATATTCAGCCAAAATTCTTTCCGAGAATTCGTCAATGGATTGTAAACCTACTCGTTGCGCTGTGCAGAACTGTAAAAACTGCCGATTGGATAATCACAACTTTCCGGGAAGCTGATCATCAATTGGCCTTCCATCAGTTATGGATGTCTCGTATCTATCAATTTTCCTTAACAAATAAAATTGTGTACTACTTGTGACTGTAGAGGAGATTTACCATGTCATTTTGATTCGTAGACCGCCAATTCTTGAAAGCTACGGCGATCAGGATGATCAGGTCTGAACCAACAGCGCTGCACCTCCTCTGAGCTAAGCTGATTAATCAATCAATAGTTCCGAAGGGGTTCAAACCGTCACATTCGCCTTACAGTTTTCGAAGCTTGGTGGAGGGGAAAACTATGCTGTATGGGCAGCTGACTCCAAGAAGATTCCCACTCAAGTGCATCAAAATTGGATAAGTAATAGCAACTGCGCATGTGCAAACTTTAAATTTGTTGTCATTGGCCTAACTCCAGAACTACTCAACCAATTTCGGTTAAATTTTCAGGGATTGTCCGGGTTAGGATCTTAATGCTAGGTCCCCTATACTTAGTGCCCTATACTTTTTCGACATCGGACTAACGGCAGCGCATTTCCTGAAATAATGGTATTCGAGGTTCTAATGGACCGATTATGCTCACATTCGGGGGGATGAGTCAAATACGAATGCCTATGAATTTAGTCACTACTGGTTCAGTAGGTAATTACCACGGATACTAGACTACTAACGTAGTAGTCTAGTATCCGTGGTAATAACTACTGCACATGCGCAAACTTGAAACTCGTTGTCATAGACATAACTCTGGAATATTTTACCTATTTCGGTGAAATTTTCGATTACCGATTCTATACATCCATGTTACAAAAGTGAGAAAGCTGTACTGCCCACTCAACGTGACAGATGATGTTTTTCATTGGAGGCCAATACAGTTTATAGATATGATTCTCTGATGTAAGATGAGCCCGAATAAAGTTTTTAATATGATTCTCATGTCCTCAGTTTTCCGTAATGTACCGGACGTGGTTGAACTTATAAAACAAGCAAACAGAAAACTTCATAGACATACCTCAGGAAAATGTGGTTAAGAACGAACGACGAACATGACTCAACCGGCAGAAAGCACTCACCTGGAACAAAAAGGAAGTTACCTAGTTAAGTCAGTATAGGTATAGATAGACGTGGATTCCGAAATATCAGTTCAACATCAGTACTGATAAAAAATAATTCTGTGTGTATGTACATAAATGAAATCATGACATTTCGTGTTTCTGGTTTCCTTTTCCTTTTATTGGGTATAGGCATAAAGCCTTTCAACCATTAAAAAAATACAGTATATATTTCACAAATCAGAAGGTCACTTGTGTCATAAATTAACGTAGATCCTTGTGATAAATTCATATTTTTATGGCATCAAAAATATTTTTCCCATTGTCCAAACTAATGACGTGGAGCATGTCGAAGGGCTGCTACACATAATTTTCGATGAATTTGCAGAAAGAAGCGATAGTCTGGCTATGTTGTTTACTCCGGGCAGTTGAAAAGGAATTGTCGAGTGTTTCAACATCTTTGTGCGGAGCTGAGCGTTTATTCAGTCTTTCGGGATGTTTAAATACTACGTATATGAAGATACATTTTTGTGAAGCAGTTCCCAGTTCTATTGCGTGATTTTTATTTGTATTTTTTTGGGTTTCGGGAAGGTAATTTCGGAGAACCATTAGTGTTTTGCTTAAGACTAAGTGTCCCAGGTTTAGTTTTAAAATTCGCCACCACGTAGCGTCTTGAAATAATTAAATTTTACTCATCAATTTTCTCTTAAACGGGAAGCCGGATTTGAAATCGGTAAACGCCATGCTGTTGGTTTTGTTAAAATAAAATAAGGAGCCTAATTACTTGAAATTTTTTTTCTCGCCAGTATTGAGATACACATAAATTTTACATACATAATTATACACATGATACATAATTATGATACATTTTAATTATTCAAAAAAAAATAATAATCAGGGTTTGGGGCCAAATTTGGAAAAACGCGTCAAATAGTGCCCTGAGGATAGGTATGAAGATCATCATATATGCTCATCAAAGTTTAAAATTTGGTTACAATCTCATCAGGTTACGAAATGCACGCACTCCACTAATTAGCTAGTAAGTAGAGAAGCTGCCCACCTCATGGCAGCCGTTCGCAGAGGGTAGAATATGGGTTTGCAGGTAGAAGGGGATTGAGAAACTGAGTCAGCCCAAAACCTGTCTAGCACCTCACCTGCAGGCATTTCGACTCCAAGAATAATATGGTATGGACCGTGCTACCAGGAATGATTTTCAAGCCACCCAAAATTTGAGCTCCATAGTGGTCTAATTGAGAACAATCGGTCGATAGCTTGCATTAGTTTTTTTCCTGTGATTATGGTATATTATGGTATTATGGTGGTGGTTATTATGGTATATTTTTTTCGATTGAAACATCTTCTATCAATATGGAAAGTGGAAGAGGGGGGTATTTGGCACCAAAATCACTTCTTCGGTAAAAGAGATTCCAGTCGGGCACCCAGTACATATATTGTATAGCTACCTACCTTCCCACTTTTAAGTCTCATTTACCCAGGCCACCACAATATTGTTAGGTGTGTCGAAGTAAAACTATCGGTTCACTTGAAAATATCGTTGTCTCAAAACTCCCATTTATGGTGAATTTAGGATTCCTATCATGATTACGCCGTACACAGTATTTTGTGAATCGATTCCGAAATCGAACGGTTTTTTTTTTTTTTTTTACTGAATCGGGTTACATACATTAATAACCAGGTAGGTACTGCCGTACCTAGGTACCGAATTTTTGGCTCGAATTTTTGGTTTGTGAGGAAATTATCAAATTCGCAAACTTATAGGAAGTCTGAATAAGGTAAGTTTACCTATTACACAGCGGTCGGGTTTTTACTATACACATACCTTCATCTACGGATTACCAAAGGAGATCGCGAGTGTACGTTCGGCTTTCGATAGAATTCGACTACGTTTTTTTTACAATTTTCAAGTATGGAATTTTGGAATCGAGCAAGAAAAACATTATTTTACCCCCTAAAAATATAATGTTTCAATAAGTTGGGTTACGTAGAAAACGTCTGCGAAGTTGAGTGGGCAGTATTATAGCTTTCTCATGTAGCATAACAAGGACATAACCATTCATGTTTTGCCATGCGCGCACCCACCATTGGTTCGAAATTTCTAGGGCTCTCGGCTCCCGGCTAATCCCTGAAAATTTCCTAAAAAAATTGGTTGACTTATTCCGTAGTTTGGTTTAGTTTGAGAGAGAGATAGAGAGAGAGTGAGTGAGT
>JAEMON010000001.1:57366512-57377394 GCA_030264115.1 Lygus lineolaris
AAATTCGCTCACCAAATCATGCTGCATGAATGGAACTTTTCATATCAAGAACATATTTTTTATTTATGTTTTATATTATTTTTGTAGTTCTAATGAAGGCCCCAGTGGGCTAAAGCAATCGACTCTCTTTAATGAAAAAAAACTCACGTTTTTTACTTTCCAGTCCTCGTGAGAGGCGAAAAGAAAAGTACTGCAAATTGGTCGAACACCGATTTTGTCAAGCGCACCGCATTAGGACGGTTAAGATCAACATCTGATCAACTTTATCCACGTTTTCTACAAATTACCAGCATTCAAACATAAATTCTCCCCTAATCAGCCTAGTAAAATTTAAATTGACGATACCGTTGGAATTTTGATGAGATTTTCCAGTATTTGTAAGATTTGACAGCCTGGAGGAATTGGCTGGAGAAAATCATAATTTACCATACTTTTTGGAACGTTTCAAGTTTTTGAAATTCGGAATCTTTGAGTTGCACTTGGTTATTTATTTATTCATCGTTTATTTGGTGCACCTCATTATTTATTTATTCACAAGAACAATCAACACAAACATTTTACACAGTTTACACATTGTGCTTACGGCTAGATTCCCAGTAATTTACGATTTGGCAAATAGGTCACAGTGAGCTGTCCTTATGCAGAAAATGTAGATTCGAAAATGTGGTCAAAAGTTAAGATAAATTGATTTGAAGATGTAAAATTTGGGGTGTTAGGACTTCAATTTCGGCCTTGTTTCATCCAATTTCTTTCTCCAATTGTTTCGTCCTCTCCAATTTTTACCCTCCTCCAATTTCTTTCTCCAATTTCTTTTCTACCTTGTATTTTCAATGATTCATTACGAAGTTCAGAGATCTGGAGCTCTGAATGGATTATTGTCCTCGATAACGTGCGTGAGGTGACGGTAAGGGGGGTTGCGTAACATAGCAGGGCCAATATCAAAAGCAGTTCCCATCACTGAATAGAGGGCAAATGAGGTACAACTGGCGTTAAGTTGGATCCTCCTCCCGATCTTCCCCATTACACGGGGTATTCTCTGTCTTCCCTTCCCAACCGCCCCATCAGCGCCTTCGCGCGCTCTTACAACGGATGCTCGACGTCTTCCATCTCTAAACTCAACCTCATGATCAAGTTCGAAGGATTCTCCCACCAAGTTTGGAGGATCCAATTATTCTTAGGGGATGGAGGTGAAGCAACGGTGGAGCGGTGTTTCGTCGAGAACTTCATGTTGGAGGTCGAATGGCCTTTTGTTTAAACCAAAATATTGCCTCCTGCTTAATTACCAACAAATTAGTTTTTTTAGTACGTCCCACAGTAGCGAGACGTCCTCATATTTTCGATCTAGGTCGGATGAGAACAACACTCAACTAAGAGATGAAATAACCAAATGCAAATTCGTCACAGACCATCCTGAAAACAAGTTCCAATCATGCAGCATGAGTTGATGATAAAATTTTCGTTTTTTGAACCTACCTACTGTGATTTTTTTTAAATTTATGGGTTCTCATAGGAATTATACCATTATGTTACTATGTTTAAGATGATAATATTGTCATTAAAAATGCTTTTTTACTTTCCTCAGCTCACCTTAAAGGTGAAAGGAAATTATTGCGATCAGCAAAACACCCAATTTCTGAAACACCACCTTAAAATGGTCCTAATCGACATTTCTTCAATTCTCTCCACGTTTTGGAGAAGTGTATGTAAGTCCGTAAGTCCGTATGTATGTATGTATGTATGTATGTATGTATGTATGTATGTATGTATGTAATATGTGATGATGAAAACATCTTGTACGAGGCTTTACACTACTCCCCCACCCGTAGAAACATGGAAAACGTCGTTTTATCACATTTTATTAAACTTTTCTCGCAAGTGCTCCAACGATTTTGATGAAATTCACTGGACTTATACTCTTGATTCAAGTAAAAACAAGCTCCAATACCTTATCTCCACAAAAATATGCTGAGGGCCGAAATCAGCGTTAAAATCCACAAAAATGGCTATATATTTTCATATTTTAGGAAATTTTCACGCTCTTTCCGACGCTATAGTTTTTTTTGCTTCCTCACGACCAAAAAAAAAAAAGAAAAAAGAAATTAAAAAACAATTCCAAAATCTACTTCCTTTTCATCTTTCAGAGCTTTCTGAACAATTTTTATTCCGCGTCAGTCTGCCTGTCTGTCCGTCGGTCAGGCAAAACTATATGAAGTTATGGTTCGAATTTGATGATATTTTCAGGAATCGTGCTGGTTAGCCCCCTGACGGTCCAATATCAATCGCCATCAGACCACTAGTAGCATGAGCGAATGCGCAAAAGTGAATTTCCCGAAACCCCGTTATCTCAGTTCCTCATTTGTAACTTTGGAACTACTCGACTAATTGCGGTGAAATTTTCGGAAATTGTACGGGGTAGCCCCTATTAATTGCATGGCCATCCGTCCACTAGTAGCGTGTGTGCATGCGCAAACGTGAATTTCCTGAAACTACGATATATCAGTTCCTAATGGAACGATTTCGCTCAAACTCAGAGAGTAGAAGGGGACTGACTCTAGACCTATGAATTTCATCAAGGTTGGATCAGTAATATCTACTGCGCAAGCGCAAACTTAGAGAAACGCCGTTTTTTCCGGCGAATTTTAACAGTTGCGTGAGGGTAAATGGCGGGTTTAAATCTCTTTTATCCCCGTGCTTTGTATTGTTCAAGAATAAAGATTTTTTAATTTTTAATTCCCTGCATTCTATCGTCATGAGCTAGGCGAACCGGTCATTTCCAGTTTCCTGAAAATTTAATTGGTGACATACTGTGAAGGCACGAGGAAGCTTCGTTGCCATGTCCTTGGAAGTGTATTTTTTCATTCTATTGGCAGTGTTATTTTATCCCAAATAACAATGCAAAGGAAGAGAAAATGTGATTTTCTCATACACGATAATTCCCCATTAAGATTTTGAAGCCATTCATCGAAAATTTGCTAATATACTCGTTTACATACATTTAGCTACCTACTGGGAAGAGTGGATATATTTCAATCCTGTAGTGTTTAGTATCATATACTTCGCAATATAGAAAAGTTGGAAATAAAACCATTTACGAGGGGTAAGTAATTTCTGAAACCTTCATAAAATTTTAATGTTGAATTTCATAACGGCGATAGGAAAATGGAGGTGATAATGTTGACAACGGGCGAGGGAGTGGAGGATTCCTGGAGGGATATTTATGATTTAATTAGTTCGAACGGCGGCAAATGGTGGAAGGGCGAGGAGGAGGGGGCTCATAGCTAATATTTCTTCAGTTGTCAGGTGGTGTGATCCAATTACCGGCAGAAGGAAAGGACGAGTCCGTCCCGAGGTGGTGGGAATATCGGCCTGCCGGCAGCCGGGGAGGAGGCCAGCAATATCTGCCCACATAAATCTGCGGAAGAACCACCGGAATTCGGTTGGTGACTTGAGTTGAAAAAATACCGTTAACGCGCTTTTTTTCACCCCTCCCACCCGCCCCTCAGTCTCTTTCAAAAGCCACATAAATATCTCGTACAACCTCTGTGATGTCCTAAATCCACGGATTAGTAATACTTTACAAATTAGGTACCTGCTAGGGAATTATTCAAGAGTGATGATTACCTAATTACAGAATTTTCGAGGAAAATTCAGCTATTGCAATGGCTTCAAAATTTTTATGATGCAAAAATTTAAAAATTTTCTCCATGGAACTCCGTTTCAGGCCATTCTAAACCCATTTTAGACCATTGTAAAACGATTCCCGAATTTTAACATTTTCATATAGGTAATGTATACTGATGTGTCATTCCAGACGATATCTGACCCTGGAATCTATCTAAAAAATATCAATAATTAGAAAGGAAAGTTCCATTCATGCAGTAGGTATGATTTGATGAGCGAATTTTCGAAGAATCATTTTGAACGATTTTGTGGGTGATTCTTAGAGGAAATCTCTTGCGCTGATTCGGAATATACCATAAATATGTTCCTAGGTTTAAGATGGCGAATCACACCAAAAACCTCAAGAAACTCGCTTTTTGTTTAGCGATTTTTGAAAAACTGATTGGTTGATTGATAGCTCTTTTCACCCAAGAAGTGAATCAGGTAGAATCTATCAAGTTTGTGGTCAGGGGGGCCTTTCTGTGTATTTACCTACTCAAGGTCCTCCCCTCTTCAAGCCCTTTCTATCGTATCTTCCTTCACCTACCACAACCCTCTTCTCGCTGTTTACTTCTATTCCCCCTTTGGTTCCAATCGGAGAGGGGGGGGGGGGGGGGGGGGGGGGGGGGGGGGGGGGGGGGCGCTGATAGGCCTAATTGGAGGTAGGGTGCACGGCCGGCTGGCTTTGACTCTGGGACTTCACAAATACGAGGCGATCCTGCTGGAATTCCACCGTCCACCCCCGCTGGCTCTTCTGCCGTCTACCGCTTGCCGATGCACATTTCCACCCCGTGGAGCACAATCGTTCACCCCATCACCTACGGCCCTTCCCTCAGACTACCCCTTCATTTATACTACACCTCCACCATATCCGGTGTTCATTGCATCGCCCTTTCCATCCTTTCCCTACAACCGCATCGCTGCCCCGCACAACACTGTGGACGCTGGACACCCGCACAGTGACATTACGATACCGCCGATTCTCCCACTCACCTTTTCCTTCCACCTTATCCCTTGCCAAGAACAAGCAGCATGTCAATCATCTCGATGCATCCACCCCAGCACAACACTGAACTTTTTTTTGATTTTACACGAATAAACGAAATCACCGTTAGGTAGGTATCATTCAATATGGCGATATTAATAGTAAGTGAAAAGTGGTGATAGTACCTACCTAGAATTAGATTGGAAAAAACTGAATTTGTTCAGGAAAAACTAAACTTGAATGAGAGAAAACTGAATTCAGTTTAGATTACAGTCGGTTGGGAAAATTCAAACTTGACTGGCAAAAAACTAAATTTGGTTGGGAAAAAACTAAATTCAACTGGGAAATGCTACACTATCCTTCTGGGATATTTCTAGTTTACTCCAACTATTTATTCCTCCGAAATAGCTTATTATATTATTGTTTCTCGACCCTTGAAATCCAAATTTGACCCGTGACACTGAACCATAATTGCTGGCCTCAAAAACCGACCCTCTCCAACACAATAAAATCACTGACAATTTTTTCCAAGTTTGAAAATTGTCTTGTGAGGGTCACATATAACACCATTAGGTAGGTACACCGAATATGTAGAAAATTAGGGTAATGTCTGATATTTCAAGGTTCGAATCCGACTGGTAGTTAGGACCAGTCTACTCTAAACTCTCGAGTCAATTTCTAAGGAGAAAATCTTGTGAAAACTGGCGTCATGTGCCTCTTTCAATGCTTTCCAGATGAAATTTAGTGTTTGCACGAGAGGGTAGTATACTGTGAAAAATGTAGGAAGAAGTTCTGGAATCTTGTCAACTTGGAACTGACCACCATCTGCCACATAGTTTTGGTATGTGGTAGGTACCTAAATTTTGAAGTAGGTAGGTACCATGAAAATACGGAATTGCGGAACTTGAATAAGTAACTACTAAGTAGAGAGTGGTAGGATGGGTTCTTCGTTCTTCACCAAAAAATCTTCCGTTGCACTATGGGTCGCGTATACCATGGGGCGCATATATTTAGGGTCCTTCTATATACGAGGCATATACTATGGGTCGTAAAACTATTCTCTTCCGTTAATAGTACAGAACCTCGCTTTCTTTAGTCTACATCACGGAAGGTAGGTACCTCTAACAGTAAGTACTCACCTCAAAAGAATTAAGGGATCACTGAGTCAGCTGATCACAGGGTTTTAAATTTTCATATTTCTGCCAGGTTTAATATTTTCAGCTTTTTTTTACGTTCTAAATAAACACATTTTTTAGGTGAGAAACAATTTCAAAAGTGTACAGTGAATGTGAGACTGAAAAAATGATGAAAAGGGTCAAAACAGGAATGGAAACTAGAGAAAAACTGGAAACAAAATTGTCTAAAACGTAATTTTTCGCAACTGCACGGTCTTCAGTACTTGGTGTTGCCTCCGTGTCTTTTGATTACCAACAGCTTAAAAACGGCGAGGCATGCTGCGAATAAGCCTGCAAAAAGTTGCTGGTGGTGCTGATTTCATTTAAATGAGTGGTGCAAGAGTACCTAAATGAACACAATATTCAAGTTTTTGATTGGCCAGCTTGTAGCCCCGACCTCAATCCTAGTGAGCACATAACCATACCAGCTATGGAAGGCTATTCAAGGTCGTCCTAATCAGCCAATAAGTTTGGCGGAGCTTGAAGAAGCGCTAGTGGAGGAGTGGGATCTATTGCCACAAGAAAATATTCGCAGCATGCCTCGCCATATTCAAGTTGTAATCAAGAGCCACGGAGACAACACCAAGTACTGAAGAACGTGCAGTTGCAAAAAATTACGTTTTAGACATTTTTGTTTCCAGTTTTTCTCTATTTTCCATTCCTGTTTTGACCCTTTTCATCATTTTTTCAGTCTCACATTCACTGTACACTTTGGAAATTGTTTCTCGCCTAAAAAATGTGTTTATTTAGAACGTAAATAAAAGTTAAGAATATTAAACCTGGCAGAATTATGAAAATTTAAAAACCTGTGATCAGCTGATTCAGTGATCCCTTATTTCTTTTGAGGTGTGTATATTCCTGATCAGCATGATATCTCCTAGAGACTTTGAAGTTCGGAAGCCTTAGATCACACTTGGAATCTACATTTAAAAAACGTCTGCCAAGTTGGGTGGGCAGTAAAGCTTCCTCACTTTTGTAACATGGACGTATAGAATCAGTTAGTGAACATTTTAACGAAATTTCTAAAAAAAAAACTAATTTCAAAATTGCGCATGCGCAGTAGGTAATACTGATAGAATCGTGTTGAAATTCGAAGGAAATTGTCAACCTCCAACTACCCTCCGAATTAGAACGAAATTCCATTAGGAAGAAAGAAATCGTAGTTTCAGGAAATTCACGTTTGCGCATGCGCTCACGCTACTAGTGGTCCGATGGCGATCAAATTCATAGGGGACCCTCTAGGGTCTTACTCGAATAATCGCTGAAAATTTCACAGAAATCGGTCGAGTAGTTACGGAGATACGCCTAAGGCAACAAATTTCAAGTTTGCGCTTGCGCAGTAGCTATTACTGAACCAATCGTGACGAAATTCATAGGTTATAGTCTAGGAGTCAGTCCAGAACTACCCTATAAATTTGAGCGAAATAGGTCAATTAGGGACTGAGATAAAGGGGTTTCAGGGAATTCGCGTTTGCGCATGCGCTCACGCTACTAGTGGTCCTATGGCGATTATATTGATAGGGGACCGTCACGGGACTAACCCGCACAATCCCTGAAAATTTCATCAAATTCGGACCACATCTTCATATAGTTTTGCCTGGGACAAGGAATTGACCACAGACAGACCGACAGACAGACAGACAGACGCGGAACCAAAATTGTTCAGAAAGCTCTGAAACGTAAAAAGCAAGTGGAAATTTTGATTTTGGAGGACAAAAATTTTTTTCGTTTCTTGCACGAGTACATAGCTTCCTACCTTCGGTAGTGAGGAAGCAAAAAACCTTCTTTGATTCTTATGATAACTATAACGTAAAAATAATCGGTGAGCAACCCCATTTTGCCGTTCCAATATTTATGAGAAACATGGAACATAACAACACACAACATCATGTTAACATCATATTATTTATGAAACATGATTCGGGGAAACTTTGTGAGAAAACAAGATTTGAGGAAACTATGCAAACGAAAAACACTCAACATTCACGAGCCAATAAGTGAAAAGTTGCATTTATTTTTTTTTGTTAAGTTGCAACATTTTTATAGGTCAAATGACTAAGTACGGTAGACTTGATTTCAAAAAATGTATGATGTCCGTCTACCAGAAATATGAACGTTTTTCGGCTTCCTAGCGCAGCCGAGAGGCAGCTGGTCAGTTGAGTTTTGCTATGATAGACATTCTGAGGCGGGTAGAATTGCAATGCTTTGCTAAGCATAACATGTTACAGCAGCTTACCTTCTGTTCTGATAACATTCACTGCGCTGCCCTTCAACGTTCTCAGACTTTTAAAGCCGAATTTTTTTCCACGATTCCAATTATTATAGGAAGAATATTGACATCACCGCGATTGATAATCAACTGGTATAGTGTCAAATGAATATCGTTCAAATGTCTTATATCAAATCAGGTTATCGGCATCGAACGGAACACGGAAATATTTTACAAGGATTCGAAATATGAAAGTTTATATTTTTACAATGCTAAATTACGTCGTTAGGTACTGTCTGTCGCTTGGATACTGTAGAAATACTTTCCTCCATGAAGTCTCTTCAACTCTCTCCGATATTTACATTAATGTCTACCTTGTTTCGTTATGCAAATCGTCTCATTTCCGTTTGCAGTTCCAATGATATTACCAAAAACGTCTGCCAAGTTGGGTGTGGCACATAGCTTCCTCGTATCCATAACATGATTTAATAAACATAACATATATATACAAAAAAATCATAGAAGGGATCACTACCTGCACAATCCCAGAAAATTCCACCGAAATCGGATGAAAATTTTCGAAGTTATGAGAGCTCCACGTTTGCGCATGCGCAGTGGGTGCCACTGATAAGATCTTGATGAAACTCATAGGGCATTATCGAATCTCCGATCCTCAACTGTCCTCCAAATTTGATCGAAATCGGACCATTAGGTCGCGAGAAATTGATGTTTCAAGGATTTCATGTTTACGCATGCGCAGTGGCTACCGTTGGTCGGCTGGTAATGAATTCTATAGGCGACCATCTAGGGCCTAACCCGCGTAATCCCTGAAAATGTCATCAAAATCGGATGGAAATTGTGGAAGTTATGCGTGTTGCAAGGATTCAAACATACAGACAGACAGACACGAAACCAAAATTGCTCAGGAAGGTCTAAAACGTAAAACGCGAGTTGAAATTTTGATTTTGGAGGCAAAAAATTGTTCACTCCCCAAAAGTGAAAACAATGCTTCCGCTACCTTGGTAGACTCGGAAGCAAAATGACTTCAGGCGATAAAATTAACAGCGAATGAATGAGAAAAATGTTACAAGCGCTCGCAAGTTCAAACACGTCATTTGTTGAGTTGTTGGGATATCTTCCCGGCTGGACTGTTGTAATCATTTTGGGGTTATTTGTTTTTAATTTAAAAACCACCTTATGCAGCCAAGTTATTTATTCATCAGGTAACGTTTCTTTCTACCCATCTTGATGTGGAGCCTAATCATAACTTCTAAGTAGCGTGAATGAAGTTGAAATATTGCCCAACAATAGAGCAATATTTCAACTTCATTCACGCTACCTAGAAGGTATGATTAGGATCCACATCAAGATGGATAGAAACGTTACCTGATGAATAAATAACTTGGCTGTATATGGTGGTTTTTAATTTAAAAACAAATAACCCCAAAAACAAACACGTCATGTCTTATCTTCCGTCTGGAATATCTGTCAACTAATCAACCGCTCACTCCTTTATTTATTTTATTTTATTTTATTTTACTACATGACGGGCGATGTCCAATTTACAATTGAATATGCTTTAGTTTATTCATATCCTGGCTCGTACAACCATTTCCAATCAAATGTACGATCACTTTTCCCCCCTTCTTGAACAGCTAGATTGGCGTGTTGTGTTGAAACACTGTGCGGCCTTGTAGGTGGTTGAAATGTGGAGGGGTGGTTTACATAAATATGTTCCAAAGCTGTGCTGACACGGGTAAATATCAAGAGGTGAAGTAGAGAGGTGATCTTGTGACGAGAGAAACAAGAGGGGAGGGTGATCAACACAAAGACCGCAGCAACGGTACCTCCAGCTTCCCATTGTTCCCCATTAACTATGTTTTGTCCCTCTTCGCTCCCGGGGAACCCCAACCAACCCCCTAAAGCCCTACAACTACGACATTACCCTAAGGAGAGTCGTAACATAGTTGCGCTTTGTTACAGGGAACCTGCATCGATCAGCTCAACCCTTTTCCACTCTACATCATTCCCCACAAATCTGAATCTATCTACTCTTAATTAATTCCCACAGCCTTCGAAGTTATGTGAGCCGTTTACCACAGAACCCGAAATACACACTCACACTGCAGGCACACACACATATTTGCGCTTGGACTTCCCGTGTGTACTGGATTACGAATTGTACTGGATTAGAGGCCTTTCTCTCCAGGATGGTTTACTACTATTTACTGGTGCCACAACCCACGTCTACATTTTGCCACCTCTGTCGAAGCCATTTGGACTACTGGCTCCGGCAGGAGTTTAATCTTTCCGCTCTGTTGTTCAGGAAGGTACTCGCATCTTTTCACATTTCTCGACTTCAAGGAATAACCAAGAATGTCTTAATATCAGAATGAGAATTTTCTTGTGGGAAATTTTGACCGAACGTCTATACGAATAGGTTTGAATTTATAGGATCAAATGAGACATTTGAAATTTCAACGTAGGCTGTTGAAGACACTTTGAAATAGAATAATAGAGAGAATACCGAAAACCGAGATCGATTATCAACGGAGAAAAGATTCAACAACTTTTCAATGGTGAAATGGTTAAGGAAATGGGTGAAGGGGAGGTCATCACCTTTTCAACTCATTAGTCCCAGGAGTAATAACGTAATAATATTAAGTAGTATAGTAAGTGTTCCTTTAAGCTCTTCGATACCAGAGATTAAGGTATTTTCGAGGACATTGTGGGCAATGTCGGGGTAGAACGACAAAAGTGCAGAAACTCTGATGTGAATCTGCACCATCCTCCTATAAAAACCAAGCAAATAAAAGGATGTAAAAAAAAAAAAAAAAAAATTCCACGAGTTCC